>CM017568.1:41823881-42404107 GCA_007844125.1 Sinonovacula constricta | reverse complement strand
TAAATGTTCTGACAAATAAATATTTACTGATTCGTACATGATAAAAAATTTCGAATCGCGGTGTGAATCCTCAACATCACTATACAGGTTCTTGAAATACTTGGCCCAAACTTCAGTTATAAGTCTTGGATCATGTAGAATACATCCATCAAATTTGACCTCACTGCCTGCTGTGCAAGTTTTAGTACTGTAAATCTTCATATCAGCATGCATGGACTTTACCATTTGATTCCAAAAAGGTTTTAAATGTGATTTAAAATGTGCACTTGGAAGTATTATTGACCACACATATGGTACTATGTCCACCACATATTACAACATATCAGTCTGTGTGTAAATATTTAATGCCCTATCTAAACAATTTCATAGTTGACAGCTCTCGTTGAAATGACTTTACTAACGCAGCATTACCTGTAGCAAGTGACCACTTAATTCTATGGGTTAGCGATTCTCCACTTACCAATTATTTAAAGTTTATGCAGCGATGACTAGACTAGAACGATGATCGGATACATTTAGACCGTCATAATCAAGTATCTCACATCATAATATCACATCCAGCCATCAGCAGTAACATGATAAATAATTGTTAGATATTTCCCATTATAGGAAATGCACGATGCAGATGCACCTATACACAAGAGTAACATATTGAACAAGACCAACTGATTCCACTTCAGAAATGTATAAAATCTTTACCTCTAGCATTGATCAAACCACAAGAACAATATCTTTAAGTTTATCATTACAGGAACAATATCTTTAAGTTTAGCATTACAGAAACAATATCTTTAAGTTTAGCATTACAGAAACAATATCTTTAAGTTTAGCATTACAGAAACAATATCTTTAAGTTTAGCATTACAGAAACAATATCTTTAAGTTTAGCATTACAGGAACAATATCTTTAAGTTTAGCATTAAAATCTTCCATGAAGAATCCTTCCTTTTGATGCATATTAACAAAATCTTTTTAATTTTTCAACTCATCTCTGTTTCTCTGTATAAGACAATTACTACAGGGCAAGTAAACTTGCACCAAACATAACCACTTATCCAGTGACACCTGCAATTGTATGCCAATCATGTTATCCCTTAATTTCAAGGGAAATAAGCCTTTCACTTAAATTTTTATTCCATAATATTGCTACTTATTCTCTACAAGATTTGTTTAACAAACTATGGCGATATCCAGGTTTTGAAATACCCGTATATTACAGATGAATACTTTCAATGAAACTTAAGTTATGATAAGATAACCAGATTCGTTGAGGCATAAAGCACTACACATTAACCCAGTGCTATTCCATGTTACAATGTTTAGACTAGACATAAGTAAACTGAATATATAACAAAATACAAACATTTTGTGGTTCATATTTGCAAATTGTTTTTGTTTAGCTGTTTACTGTGGGGGGGGGGGGGTTCTCTTCACAATGACAATAATGCACTACATACAAACTTATTACAGTTATAACTGCGAGCGTAACATCAGGGTAGACATGTGATACGTTCACATCCAAGCCATCAGGCTTGTATTCACATAACCAATGGCTGGTTCATGCGCTGAGGTCTAAATATTGATATGCGTGTCACTTTATTCCGCGATTGGTTATGTAAGATGCGATTATGTGCTCATTCAGATTTTGCAAAAAGCTGTACTAAGTTGCTTAGCAGGAGAAGAGAGCAGAACTGACTTCGCTCTCCCCTGTTACTGGGTCCTTCACTAAGTTGCTCAGCAGGAAAAGAAGAGAGAAAAACTGACTTAGTTATACCCCCAAATACTGGGTCCTTTACTAAGATGCTTAGCAGGAAAAGAAGAGAGAAAACTGACTTAGTACTGACTTACGTTATACCCCAATACTGGGTCCTTCACTAAGTTGCTCAGCAGGAAAAGAAGAGAGAAAAACTGACTTAGTTATACCCCCAATACTGGGTCCTTTACTAAGATGCTTAGCAGGAAAAGAAGAGAGAAAAACTGACTTAGTTATACCCCCAATACTGGGTCCTTCACTAAGTTGCTCAGCAGGAAAAGAAGAGAGAAAAACTGACTTAGTTATACCCCAAATACTGGGTCCTTTACTAAGATGCTTAGCAGGAAAAGAAGAGAGAAAACTGACTTAGTTATACCCCCAATACTGGGTCCTTTACTAAGATGCTTAGCAGTAAAAGAAGAGAGATAAACTGGACTTAGTTATACCCCCAATACCTGGGTCCTTAACTAAGTTGCTCAGCAGGAAAAGAAGAGAGAAAAACTGACTAGTTATACCCCCAATACTGGGTCCTTTACTAAGATTGCTTAGCAGGAAAAGAAGAGAGAAAAACTGACTTAGTTATACCCCCAATACTGGGTCCTTTACTAAGATGCTTAGCAGGAAAAGAAGAGAGAAAAATGACTTAGTTATACCCCCAACTACTGGGTCCTTCACTAAGTTGCTTAGCAGGAAAAGAAAGAGAGAAAAACTGACTTAGTTATACCCCCAATACGGGTCCTTAACTAAGATGCTTAGCAGGAAAATAGAGAGAAAACTGACTTAGTTATCCCCCCAATACTGGGTCCTTAACTAAGATGCTTAGCAGGAAAGAGAAGAGAGAAAAACTGACTTAGTTATACCCCCAATACTGGGTCCTTAACTAAGTTGCTCAGCAGGAAAGAAGAGAGAAAACTGACTTAGTTATACCCCCCAATACTGGGTCCTTTACTAAGATGCTTAGCAGGAAAAGAAGAGAGAAAAACTGACTTAGTTATACCCCCAATACTGGGTCCTTTACTAAGATGCTTAGCAGGAAAAGAAGAGAGAAAAACTGACTTAGTTATACCCCAATACTGGGTCCTTTACTAAGATACTTAGCAGGAAAAGAAGAGAGAAAACTGACTTAGTTATACCCCCAATACTGGGTCCTTTACTAAGATGCTTAGCAGGAAAAGAAGAGAGAAAAACTGACTTAGTTATACCCCCAATACTGGGTCCTTTACTAAGATGCTTAGCAGGAAAAGAAGAGAGAAAAACTGACTTTATAGTTATACCCCCAATACTGGGTCCTTAACTAAGTTACTCAGCAAGAGAAGAAAGCAGCAAAACTGACTTAGCTATCCCCCTGTTACCGTGTCCTTGAGTAAGTTACTCAGCCAGAGAAGAAGGCAGCAAAACTGACTTAGTTGCCATGATAGCACTCAAGAAGAATATCATTTTGTGTGCATTATAAAGAGAACTAAAACTGATTGTTTTTCACAATTTTTGTAGTTGCAACTGAAGCATAAACAACCAAGCAAACCAAATCTTAAGTAGTGGAGGGTTTCTTGCTTGATCAGTTGTAAATGAATCTCTTTGAACTAGATAATTAAAAGTATAAATCAAACAACAACAAACAATTCAATTTAACACTGTCTGACACAACATTCTATCATATAACCTAACATTGGCTGTTTATGACTGCACATTGACACAGACTCTTCAATTGTCACACATCATGCAGGTGTGAAAAACACAATCACCAGTAGTTTGACAACACAGACAATCATTCTGAAATAATAAGCACAGATTGCAGTTAGACCCATAAGGTGTTAAAATATAAGTAAATAGGCTGTATGGACCAGCAGCCAGTCGACTGTTCAAACTGCAGGTTGTACTAGCGATTCTATGGTAATATATATAGAACAAAGAAGGCAAAATGCAGACACAGTTTTATTCGACTGATCCTATAATTTGACCAGTACAGTTTTCAAGCGACCAAAGTTTGACTGTAGTAAATTAATGGGATTATAAATCACTGCAAAATAGCAGAGGGTATTAATCACTGCAAAATGGCAAGGTAATGGTGGGCATAAAACACTGTAAGATAGCAGGGTAAAGGGGATATTAATCACTGCAAAATAACAGGGTAAGAGTGGAGCTTAAATCACTGCAAAATAGCAGGGTCATGGTGGGCACAAATCACTAAAATAGCAGTGTAATGGGGTAGTAATCACTACAAATAGTAGGGTAATGGGGGTATTAATCACTGCAAAATAGCAGGGTAATGGGGGTAGTAATCACTACAAATAGTAGGGTAATGGGGGTATTAATTACTAAAATAGCAGGTTAATGTGGGCATAAATCACTGCAAAATAGCATGGTCGTGGTGGTGAGGGGGGGGGGGGGGGGGGAGATAATCACTATGATAGCAGGATAATGGTGGGAGAAGGGTAAGATTAATGCAAAATGGCATAAAGTAGGGTTATCTAGGTTTATATCTTTGCAAAATATCAAAGGTATTAATTCTTACACAATAGCAGCATAATTGGGGTATTAATCACTGCAATATATTAGTGTAAGGGGGGTATTAATCAGCATAAAATAGGAGGGTAATGGGGGAGATATTTAATCGCAATATAAAAAAATGGAGGAATGTGTATTTATCATGGCAAAATAGCAGAGGAATGGGTATTTTTCATGGCAAAATAGCAGAGGAATGTGTATTTATCATGGCAATATAGCAGAGGAATGGGTATTTATCATTACAAAATAGCAGAGGAATGTGTATTTATCATGGCAATATAGCAGAGGAATGGGTATTTATCATGGCAAAATAGCAGAGGAATGGGTATTTATCATGGCAAAATAGCAGAGGAATGTGTATTTATCATGGCAATATAGCAGAGGAATGGGTATTATCATGGCAAAATAGCAGAGGAATGGGTAACAATCACAACAAAATAGCAGAGTAATGGGTATTTATCATGGCAAAAAAGCAGAGGAATGGGTATTTATCATTACAAAATAGCAGAGGAATGTGTATTTATCATGGCAAAATAGCAGAGGAATGGGTATTTATCATGACAAAATAGCAGAGGAATGTGTATTTATCATGGCAATATAGCAGAGGAATGGGTATTTATCATGGCAAAATAGCAGAGTAATGGGTATTTATCATGGCAAAATAGCAGAGGAATGTGTATTTATCATTACAAAATAGCAGAGTAATGGGTATTTATCATGGCAAAATAGCAGAGGAATGTGTATTTATCATGGCAATATAGCAGAGGAATGGGTATTTATCATGGCAAAATAGCAGAGTAATGGGTATTTATCATGGCAAAATAGCAGAGGAATGTGTATTTATCATTACAAAATAGCAGAGGAATGGGTATTTATCATGGCAAAATAGCAGAGGAATGGGTATTTATCATGGCAAAAAAGCAGAGGAATGGGTATTTATCATGGCAGAATAGCAGAGGAATGGGTATTTATCATGGCAAAATAGCAGAGGAATGGGTAACAATCACAACAAAATAGCAGAGTAATGGGTATTTATCATGGCAAAAAAGCAGAGGAATGGGTATTTATCATGACAAAGTAGCAGAGGAATGGGTATTTATCATGGCAAAAAAGCAGAGGAATGGGTAACAATCACAACAAAATAGCAGAGGAATGGGTATTTATCATGACAAAATAGCAGAGGAATGGGTATTTATCATGGCAAAATAGCAGAGGAATGGGTATTTATCATGGCAAAAAGGCAGAGGAATGGGTTACAATCACAACAAAATAGCAGAGTAATGGGTATTTATCATGGCAGAAAAGCAGAGGAATGGGTATTTATCATGGCAAAAAAGCAGAGTAATGGGTATTTATCATAGCAAAAAAGCAGACGAATGGGTAACAATCACAACAAAATAGCAGAGTAATGGGGTATTTATTACTGTTAAGCATATGGATTGGCACATACTGACCAGCTTGATTTTCACTGTGTTACTCCCCTTTGTGATATCTACATGTAGTGGATATATAGTCGACGCTATTTCCTGGCTGCCATTGGTCAAGTTTTTTTTTTTAGCTCAACAGTATTTTTAAGTAACAAGCTGTGTTGCGTACTTTGTCATGACAAGCTTGCTTTAAAATGAATTATGGGCCTTTGTCAAATATATTGCGTATATTTTGTCCACACTATACCTTGTCTACCATTGGTCAGATTTTAGTTTAACATTATGGCATTTATAATAAATGATCCTTTTTGTGCAAATCATTGGCCTGCCTTCACAGACTTGATTGTGAATTATTTATGGCCTTTTGTTAAATGTAATGTTTCCACTCTATTTACAGCTGTCATTAGTTGGATTTTCATTTTACTTCACAGCAATTACAAAGCCTTCTCATGTATATTGTAGGCATGTCAATTTTCCCAGCTTCTATTGGTCAAATATTTATTTATTTTCACATGGAGTACAAATTGCAAGTTGCATATATTCTTGACAAGTCATTATCTGCTTAAAATTAATTGATTTTCCATTTGAATAAATTTATGTATAGAATAGTAACACTAGATCTAACATGATTACAGTAACTGTGGCAAAAAGTTTGATGGTATTCATTATCATCTTGTTAATTTTCCATTCTAATGAAAAAGTCTATAAAGAATAAATTGATTTAGTTCCATTTAAAACTTTTGGAACAGGTTCACATTGGCACCTGTTTTGAAGTTCTCCATACAAGCATGGTCTCATAAATAGTCACATGCTTTTTCAATCGGAACTCCTCGAGTAATTCCGTCCTCGGGACAATCATCCCTTGGATGTATCTGGTACAATAATACTTAATGAAATCATGATCGTTTGTTGGCCGGAAGTCGGAAGAAGAATATGCCCAAAATGTAGTTCGCACAAAACATAAACACTGCCATGGCTTGACAGCTCCGTGTCTGCAGCGCTGAGCAAATTAAAATCGGATGATTTTAATTTGAAGCCGCCACAAATTGAAATTTTACTGGCATCGTACTGTAGTGAGCTGTCACCCAAGCTGCCATCTTTGTTTTGACGTCTGTCTCAAAAGAAGTCCCATTTAGGGAAATGGCCGCGGCGATCCGACTTCCTACATACATCCGAGAGATGATTCGTGAATTATCTGAGGTGTTCCGATTGATGCTTTTTGACACAGCCATGATACCAGTCACATAGCTTAACAAAACCAATGCCAGGAATGTGTAAATACGCACACTTGCGACCAAATTATCAACCTGTCTTGTTTCCCAACTATGGATTCTGACAATTAATGTCAACAGGTATAATATCTCTAAGACATATCAAATGGAAGGCATTTGTATCCAGTGATATCTGAATGATCACAAAACAATTAGACCTCAAACTTTAAATAAATTCAAAGATTATATGTTTTCTCATACATGGTACATATTTGTTTATAAATATGAAGCAAAAGCCTTGTGTAAATGCCCATTTAAAAATAACATTTCAGTATTCCATCTACAAATTAGCGGGTGAAGTTGCCAATTAGGTTCCTTGCTTTCATGTGTGACAATACTCTTAAAATGTTCAACCACATTAATCCTCATCCTATGGAAATACAAACAGGAACTTTGAAATAAGGTGATAGCAGATTTTTATTTTCTTTGTTAAAATGGTTTTATGGAATGCTAGTCAGGTTTAAATTTCAATTATACTGACCATTTAGGAAGAGATTTGGTGTCGGAAATGAAACCAGAAATGGAATGCAAATTTTAAATAGAAGTGGGTAAATGAACAGCTTCTGTTAAACCGCTCAAGACTTAAAATTTCTTCTTACCAACTGAGAATAGGTTGGCTTAACTGTTAGCTTGCTTAGCGTGGATTGATCAGGCTTAATCAGATAGTGTAGCTGGAATCTGTCAGATCTGGCTTAATCAGATAGTGTAGCTAGGATCTGTCAGATCTGGCTTCATCAAATAGTGTAGCTGGAATCTGTCAGATCTGGCTTAATCAAATAGTGTAGCTGGAATCTGTCAGATCTGGCTTAATCAAATAGTGTAGCTGGAATCTGTCAGATCTGGCTTAATCAAATAGTGTAGCTAGAATCTGTCAGATCTGGCTTAATCAGAAAGTGTAGCTGGAATCTGTCAGATCTGGCTTAATCAAATAGTGTAGCTGGGATCTGTTGGATCTGGCTTCATCAAATAGTGTAGCTGGAATCTGTCAGATCTGGCTTAATCAAATAGTGTAGTTGGAATCTGTCAGATCTGGCTTAATCAGATAGTGCAGCTGGGATCTGTTGGATCTGGCTTCATCAAATAGTGTAGCTGGAATCTTTCAGATCTGGCTTCATCAAATAGTGTAGCTGGAATCTGTCAGATCTGGCTTAATCAAATAGTGTAGCTGGAATCTGTAAAATCTGGCTTAATCAGATAGTATAGCTAGAATCTATCAGATCTGGCTTAATCAAAAAGTGTAGCTGGGATAGTGTAGCTGGGATCTGTCAGATCTGGCTTAATCAGATAGTGTAGCTAGGATCTGTCAGATCTGGCTTCATCAAATAGTATAGCTGGAATCTGTCAGATCTGGCTTCATCAAATAGTGTAGCTGGAATCTATCAGATCTGGCTTAATCAAAAAGTATAGCTGGAATCTGTCAGATCTGGCTTAATCAAATAGTGTTGCTGGAATCTGTCAGATCTGGCTTAATCAGAAAGTGTAGCTGGAATCTGTCAGATCTGGCTTAATCAGAAAGTGTAGCTGGGATCTGTGGGATCTGGCTTCATCAAATAGTGTAGCTGGAATCTGTCAAATCTGGCTTAATCAAATAGTGTAGCTGGAATCTGTCAGATCTGGCTTGATCAGATAGTGTAGCTGGAATCTGTCAGATCTGGCTTAATCAGATAGTATAGCTGGAATCTATCAGATCCGGCTTAATCAAAAAATATAGCTGGGATAGTGTAGCTGGGATCTGTCAGATCTGGCTTAATCAGATAGTGTAGCTAGGATCTGTCAGATCAGGATTTGCACTATTTGGTGCTAAGTCTATAGCAACAGGTCTTGTTAGCTTAGCATGTAGTTGTTAGCTTATAGCTATATAGTTGATATAGTTGTATTGCTTGATAAGAAGTTAAAGGCGGTATCCAACAGTTTGCCAATACTAAATACCGGTATATGTAACAATATCTGACCTCTGTTTGGGGTATTTGTACTTAATTTCTGTAGAAACAAACCATACTTTATTCTAAACTTTGACGATTTTCAACAGTATCTCAATTCTAGGGCAGTAAAACCCATTAATCAACACTTAAATGTTTATTCTTTTCAAATTAATAAATAAGAATGATTGGGATTCCTGCTAAATATAGACATTTGTCACAGCGGATGATGTGAATGAGCTTAGACCATAAATAGTCGCATGGTGTCCTTTGTTTAAAAATAGCTAACTGTGCAGCATGGCTTTAGATAAGAAATACACGTATGAAATGATGATTGTGGAGTCATGGTTCAATTTGCAGACAGGTGTAGGGCATCATTAACCAGCATATAGTGAGATCTGTTCATGTAACAATGTTTTATTAATATGTTTAATGAACATATTTTTGGTCCAAACTGTCGGATACCACCTTTAAGGGAAGATAACAAATACCAACCAATCAATGGTGAATTGAGATTTTTAATCAAAGTAAAAAGTGGAAAGACTTCCTTAAAATATGTTCAGCATATATATGATGTATTATCAAACATATACTGTTCAAACATATACTGTTACTCCTAGAAAATATCAAATCCATAAAAAATCAAAACCACTTAAAATAACAACAGTGTTTGCATAAAAATTGAAAATTGTGTTTTGTACACTCTTTACACATAACAATATACATAAATTCTAAAATAAAGTAAAGGTTCATCTATCTAAAAATGAATTTTTTTCAGAACAAAAAATACATGTAAGTAAAATTTTTAGCTTGATCGACTAGTCTGAATGTATGACCATGAGTACATCAGATATGATTATTTAGATATCAAGTCTAAGATAATGACATATTTTGTGGGAAAATGTATTGTAGTTTAAAGCATGACACTTTAGTGGTTATAAAACAAGATATTCAATATAGAAGGTGTCATTATTTTAAACAGTTTATTCCATGTCTAATTTAATAGGCATGCTAATTTTAATATGTGCCATTTTCAAAAGCAGAAAAACTGTGATTGTACATTTCCACTGTGATAAATATGAACTTGGATGTCATGCACTTTTAATTTCTATACAATTGTTATATGCTGTATCTTAATAGCGTACTTAAATATTGTCACCTAAATATTGTCACATTACCAAAATTTGATGTTCTCCTGTCTTTGGTGGTAGTGTGTTTTTTAAACTTTTACTAAATATTTTACTAGTTTAAAGATATTTTCTGTTCAGTGGTTTAAAGCTAGGGGTTGTTACTAATGTAGTTCATCATTATACTTTAAGGTGTTTTTGGAAATGCCAAACATAAATATGCTTAAAATGTCGAATTTAGGGGTCACACCAGGATACATTTTGTAGTTATGTTCAAGTGTATCTGTTGGTTCTGGGTGAACTTTAAACAAACATAACATACTAACTTAACAAACATAACATACTAACTTAACAAACATAACATACTAACTTAACAAACATAACATACTAAGGATCCATTTTTGAAAAATAAGGTTTTGTTTTTAACAAGCCATACTTGATTTTAAGCTTTATTTTATATTAATGTCTAATTTTTCATAAAACAAACAATATAAATCTAAGATATATGTTAATGACATGTTTGTATTGTTAACTGCCATTATGAAATGTATTCTACCACCATTATGATGGACATAAAATATATAATAATAAATACAAAATCTGGGATGTGCTGCTGCAGTTGGCTTGGTTAAGCTGTAAAGATGGGAGCTGATCATTGGATGCCCTTTGATTCATCAGGTACACAATTGTGTATCAGAGAAGAGGTTTGCAAGCCACTTGTACAGGTTCATATATGTTGTGCTTTATAAAGCATGAAGAATTAGCCTAAGTCAGTAGGATTAAACTTAATTCCTTTGTTCTGCAAATGTTATCTATTTTTCATGCTTTATCTTCCTATTATCAGCCAGTGTACAATCTTTACTCAACAAATGTGAAACAGTGCTGTCTTTGTTTCTATCAAAACATGGTACCACATTGGAAACAATACCATCATAATGATTTCTAAATTGTTCACCTACCCTTCTGGTGCAGTACATGGTACATGGAGCAAGTGGAAGGTGTTAATTCTTTGTTACATGTGTCACAGAGTCTTTGTGTTTTCTATAACTCTAACAATGCTAAACACAAATTGATTATATATCAGGTAAATAAATAAGTTTCCCATCTGTCAGCTCCTGCTGGAAGATATTTGATCAGTATCTACACTTTTTGCTGCTAAGTATACTAAAATATCTTATGACTTATGCGTGAAATCAATAACTGATGATGCAGTATAGATTATAATTAACTAATGTAGCTTAATTAGATTCATTCACTGCTGACATTCATAGTTATAAAAGATGCATTTTAATTATATTACGTTTAAAAGGGAGAAATTGTACTTTTGTGAAAAAAAAATAATATAATTTTTCTGTTTCCATGTTGTCTTGTCAATCGATTCACTTGATCACCTGAATTCTTTTCAACCTTTGCACTTGATCGCAGATTTAGCAGATTAAATAAGTCACAGTATTACATGATGTCAAGCAACACAGACCATAGTAAGTGTCAGAAATGAAATACAGCACATAGTGAAAAAAATGAGAATAATTCAATTGTACTGTTTTGTGAAGCATCCATTTTAATATTCCATCCCCGTTAAAATGAAAATGTATAGAAATATTCATGTATATATTTATATATATTTTCACTCCATATTACAGTACGCAAAAAAATTAAATTACTATTTGCTGTTCTATCATCATGGGAAACATTGTTTGACAGAATGGCACTATTTTTCATATTGATTGAAAAGATGATTGCATGGAAATGAAAGTTTGAGTTTGCAACAAGAAAAAAATACCCTAACCCGACTTGTGAAGATTAATTTCCCATGTGTAAATGAACCAATTTTGTAAATTCTGTATTTTATGATATTCTCTCGCCTGAATTCTTTTCTAATACTTCCTAAACTCCACTTAGGAATGCTGGCAATGAGACAATAAAACATTAAATTTTTATTAATTCCACTTCATTGATTAAAATTCTGCTATGAACTGATTGATTAGTTATTTCATTCTTCCAAAATCTGATTTGTTGATGCATTTTTCAATTTGCCATAATTCAGTGCTGATGCCGCTAGTCTATGCAACATGAAGCATACATCATTTGATAGTGTTCTAATTTGATAGGTGCATTCTTGTTTTTAATAAGTCATTAGTGTGCTTAATGAGTCCAAGCAAACAGCACGTACATTGACTTAAACTGACTTTATGTATGCAGACTGTTTATTTAGCTTCTCTCATGTAAGTATAATTCTTTTGTCTATACTGAGATACTTAATGTACATAAACTATGTGTTTTTTTTAAGTTTCTTTCATCCATTAGATCTACATCTACAACGCAACCTTTTTTTGTGCAGTTGAAGCAAGTACTTTGTCAACTTCTCATGACAGTTGTGTCATATTATCTACAACACATATATACTCTACAACCTATCCAATATGTCCCCTTCCATTTTGCACCCTCTCCTGTCCATCAAGCCTCTTGAATTGTTTGTGTTTACATTCAAGACATCTTTGATAAGTTAGCAATAACTAAGGAATTATTTTAGTACTTTTAAAAAAAGGTTGATAAGTATGTGAATGTAGACACACAGTATTAATTTTTATCATGCATCTACGTTAAAAAACTGTAAGACTTGTCAACTGACATTGTTATATTATTTAATTTCACAAAACCGAAAAAGACATATCTTCATCGCATTTATATTTTTACAATCTTGTAGTGTGTAGTCAAATTAAAACATCCAATTTCAAATTCCTAACTGACATTTAACCTGACGCTTATTCTGTCACCTTGCCTTAAGGAGCCTGAGGCTGTCGAGCAGGTAGCTGTTATTGACTGACAGTGTAATACAATGATGTTGCCTACATTCCGCATCCCAAACCTCACTCTGTAGTTTGGACCATCTGGACTGACAGTGTAAGACAATGATGTTGCCTACATTCTGCATCCCAAACCTCACTCTGTTGTTTGGACCATCTGGACAGACAGTGTAAGACAATGATGTTGCCTACATTCCGCATTCCAAACCTCACTCTGTTGTTTGGACCATCTGGATAGACAGTGTAAGACAATGATGTTGCCTACATTCCGCATCCCAAACTTCACTTTGTTGTTTGGACCATCTGGACTGACAGTGTAAGACAATGATGTTGTCTACATTCCGCATCCCAAACCTCACTCTGTAGTTTGGACCATCTGGACTGACAGTGTAAGACAATGATGTTGCCTACATTCCGCATCCCAAACTTCACTCTGTAGTTTGGACCATCTGGACTGACAGTGTAAGACAATGATGTTGTCTACATTCCGCATCCCAAACCTCACTCTGTAGTTTGGACCATCTGGACTGACAGTGTAAGACAATGATGTTGCCTACATTCCATGTCCTAAACCTCACTCTTTTGTTTGAACCATCAGGACTGACAGTGTAAGACAATGATGTTGCCTACATTCCATGTCCCAAACCTCACTCTGTTTTTTGGACCATCTGGACAATGTAAGACAATGATATTGCCTACATTCCGCATCCCAAACCTCACACTGTTGTTTGGACCATCTGGACAGTGTAAGACTATTATATTGCCTACATTCCGTGTCCCAAACCTCACTCTGTTGTTTGGACCATCTGGATAGTGTAAGACAATGATATTGCCTACATTCCATGTCCCAAACCTCACTCTGTTGTTTGGACCATCTCTTCTAGTCGGGCCTCTCTTTATGATATCAGGTCCAGGACTGTTGTTTGATGTTAAACATTGCCTATTGTGCTATTATGAGGGCCTTCATATTAAATAAAAATATTTCCCTTGTTTCTATTAATTCCTTCGTTATGTTAACTTGTTTCTTTATTAAATATATTTGCTATTTTATAATTAGTACTAAATACAAGTATATAGTAACTAACAAAATATGTTCATTTTAATTAAAACAGAAATATTGAACTTTTTTGAGAGATTTTTTTTATAAAACATTGTTATCATTTAAAAGGAAAATGATTTTCAGCCATGACAAGAGCTTCCACATGATCTGTTTTGAATTGAGAAAGTTGAAACTTGGCATGTAAAACTGTTTGTTTGGCCTGAAAATATTTGTTGTGTTAATTTCTTTTGTCGCACTTAACCTATGAAGCAGCTTAGTACAAATCATTATTTATTTCAACTTAGTTAACACCCATCGAAACCACCATGTTAATATTCTGAATGTCTTTATACCAGAGTGTGAAGCATGCAAAGTTCAGTGTTCTTGGTGATACTGACATATGGTGGTATGTTTATGAGAAGATCAGGGGCAATAAAGGGGCTTAGCTGAGACCCCTAATGGGACAGGGTGATTAGTGACGGGGTTATAATAGTACGGAACATGTGATTGGACATATCACAACCTGGTTGTCACATCAGGATCGGCTGAGGAGCCATCGCTAGTAGCGACCCCTGGTGGGTCAGTTGAATGTTTGACATCACGTTTCCGTGGCAACGATCACTGTAAACATAGCACAGTGGCTAGCGAGGGGATTTCAAATCATAGATCATGCTGTGATTTGTTTTGCTGTCTATTTAAAAAGATTTAAACACTTTATGGCTGACAGTGAGAAGTATGGTCTCAAACAGTGGTTTGTAGGAGAGAAATATTGAGAAAATAAGACAAAACAAAGATCTGGTGATGACAGCTACCGACTGAGGTTAGCTCACCATATGGCTCTGTTGTCAATAAGTGTCAAAATAATGTGTTAATGTTAGCATTGAATATCTGATAAAGCTTTGGTGTTTGTGTGCATCATCTTGAAAGTATAAAGTACAAACAGCACTGGATAAATACAGCTTTCATTTTAAAACTAGTCTCTTTAATGAGATTAATGATGAAAATATGTGGTTTGTACTGCTTCTAACATGTAAGTGAACAAAAGCAGAAGTTTCATTTTTGTGCTTTTATGGATATCAATGTCTCAAATATATTGTCAATTTTTTTATAATATGTTTGATTATAGTAAGGTAGAATAAATGAGTGTTGTAAAATTCCCAGGGCCAGAACAGACAGTTAGGTTTGCTCTGATAGCAACCACCAACACATGTGATTCATGTTTTTCTCACTTCACATTTTATTTATACGTCTCACTTTCTATTTACAAACATATGTATTATTATCCACCATTTCATGGCAGTAAACTTGCAAATGTTTTAGCCAGTTACTAAGAAAACCTTGAAACTTAAAACAAAAATAATGTCCTATATAAATGGCATACTGTTCTGGTGAAGTAGCATTATATCTTGATCTTCATTGTCTGAAGAGTATTTAGACCTTTAATTGATTACTTAATTGATTACTTAGATAAAGTCACTAGATGACTAATTAGCTCTCATTGCATCATTAGTGCATAATGCACATGACAACTGACAAAGACATAAGTCATTAACTGTTCTTGGGGATTTTGGGATAGTCAAAATTTAATTAAGAATTGTCATTTTTTGAGGCAGTCAAGATAAAAATCATTTGATCTTTTGCATGTTGCAGTACTATTATAAGGCGTACCATTTTCTGTGATAAAGTTTGAATGTGTTGATCTTTAGATTGGTTTGTGAATAAGGACCATGATCTTAAACAGTCTAAAGATGGTCATAATTAAATCAATCATTATACATCATATCTGCACGGTATTTGGCAGCCATTATACCATGGTATCCCATGATGCCACACTGCTTCCAGCACCCTCTGTAGTGTATGCTTGCCATGGAAACCCTTGGAGCCATTTGATTGGTTGGGAGGATCATCGTCGTGACAACAAAGGCTGGCCATGTGAACATGATGGATAGTATGACAGTTATAGATCTCTTTATAATATCTTCTCCCCAAAATACTTATTAAAGAAAAGAGACCAATTTTATGGCTGAACAAATGTACAGAATTACTTGTCTAGATTGAGTCGGCCACAAAATAGTCATCAAGAGCCTGTCCTTTAATCTTCTGCTTTTCTCAACATTTGAAGGCTGGTGATAAAATATTTCACAACAAAATACAAAATCAGTGATGAATAGGTTTTTTTCCTGTTCATATTTTTAGTCTTGAGTATTCTTAGAATGACTATCTCCAGTAGTGGTCTATTTTTTGTATGAAAATATTTGTAAGAATTCAAACAGTTGGCACCATGTGTTTCAAAATTATGTGCATGATTTTTATTGTTTTAACAGATTATTTGTTACCTTTTTTGCACTTTGTAGTTTTTATTTTTAACTGGATATAAATATAGTTGATTGATAGATGTATTTCCATTATAAACAAATATATAGACACTTACATGCAGCCCTTCTTTGGATGCTGCACCTTATTTATTTTTTGTTCATTTCTCATTTCTTTGTTGGTAAACATAATTTTAGTTTAAAAACTAGTTTGAATCCTTCAGGATCGTCTAAACTGCAGCTTTTTGTGATTCTTTGCCTAAATATATTTTGTTTACATTGTTGTTGACAAGGTCTATAGACAGGAAGACATATTTGTTTAAACATTGTTTATCTTGTTGTAAGATGGCTTGGGTATATCAGACTGATGTATGATGGTGTAACCATTGTGTTTTACGGGTCTGATATTTAACGACGACTGCCATGACTATTGTTTAGACTTCATCTGAAATATATACATATTCAAGTTCTCCCCTGAATTAGATATTACATCAGTGTATCATGATTGCTGTCATTGTTCCAAGAGTGTTGTTTCTGAAAATATTGGGGGCTGAAATTTATTCATTTGGGCTGATAATTACATATTCGGGCTGATAATTTTATATTGGGGCTGATATTTATTCATTTGGGCTGATAATTATATATTGGGACTGATATTTATTCATTTGGGCTGAAAATACATATTGGGGCTGATATTTATTCATTTTGGCTAATAATTAAATATCGGGACTGATTATTATATATTGGGACTGATATTTATTCATTTGGGCTGACAATTATATATTGGGGCTGATATTTATTCATTTGGGCTGATAATTATATATTGGGGCTGATATTTATTCATTTGGGCTGATAATTACATTTTGGGGCTGATATTTATTCATTTGGGCTGATAATTACATATTGGGGCTGATATTTATTCATTTGGGCTGATAATTTTATATTGGGGCTGATATTTATTCATTTGGGCTGATAAGTATATATTGGGACTGATATTTATTCATTTGGGCTGATAATTTTATATTTGGGCTGATATTTATTTATTTGGGCTGATAATTTTATATTGGGGCTGATATTTATTCATTTGGGCTGATAATTATATATTGGTACTGATATTTATTCATTTGGGCTGATAATTACATATTGGGGCTGATATTTATTCATTTGGGCTGATAATTATATATTGGGGCTGATATTTATTCATTTGGGCTGATAATTATGTATTAGGGCTGATATTTATTCATTTGGGCTGATAATTATATATTGGGGCTGACAATTATATATTGGGGCTGATAATTATATATTGGTATTATTATTTATTCATTTGGGCTGATAATTACATATTGGGGCTGATATTTATTCATTTGGGTGGATAATTACATATTGGGGCTGATATTTATTCATTTGGGCTGATAATTATATATTGGGGCTGACAATTATATATTGGGGCTGATAATTACATATTGGGGCTGATATTTATTCATTTGGGCTGATAATTACATATAGAGGCTGATATTTATTCATTTGGGCTGATAATTATATATTGGGGCTGATATTTATTCATTTGGGCTGACAATTATATATTGGGGCTGACATTAGATATTGGGGCTGATAATTATATATTGGGACTGATATTTATTTATTTGGGCTGATTATTACATATTGGGGCTGATTTTTATATGTTGGGACTGATAATTATATATTAGGGCTGATAATTATATATTGGGGCTGATAATTATATACTGGGACTGATATTTATTCATTTGGGCTGATAATTATATATTGGGGCTGATATTTATTCATTTGGGCTGATAATTATATATTGGGGCTGTTAATTACATATTGGGGCTAATATTTATTCATTTGGGCTGATAATTACATATTGGGGCTGATATTTATTTATTTGGGCTGATAATTATATATTGGGGCTAATATTTATTCATTTGGGCTGACAATTATATATTGGGGCTGACAATTAGATATTGGGGCTGATAATTATATATTGGGACTGATATTTATTCATTTGGGCTGATTATTACATATTGGGGCTGATTATTATATGTTGGGACTGATATTTATTCATTTGGGCTGATAATTATATATTGGGGCTAATATTTATTCATTTGGGCTGACAATTATATATTGGGGCTGACAATTAGATATTGGGGCTGATAATTATATATTGGGACTGATATTTATTCATTTGGGCTGATTATTACATATTGGGGCTGATTATTATATGTTGGGACTGATATTTATTCATTTGGGCTGATAATTATATATTGGGGCTGATAATTATATATTAGGGCTGACAAATAATATTAGGGCTGATTATTATATATTGGGACTGATTATTACATATTATTTTGGATCATTGTATGATGTGGCTGATTAATATTTAGTGTTGCAAATCATTAGATATTGGGACTGATACTTAAATATTGGGGGCTGATCATTACATATTGGGGCTAATAACTATATATTGGGATTTTGGGACTGATAATTAAATATTGGGGCAGATCATTATATATTATGGCTGATAATTAAGTATTGAGGCTAATTATTAAATATTGATACTGATAATTATATAGTGGTGCTGATAAATAAATATTTTCCTGATAATTTGGGATATAATGGGACTGATAATTACACATAAAGGTAGATATTTAACTATCATTTCTGATAATTACATATTGATGCTGATAAATACAAAATTGTGCTGATATTATATATTGATGATTTTAATTTCATAAGGGTGCTTATATTGGTTCTGATAGATCTTTGTTTATACAGATAATTTTACATTTTACATATTGGTACTTTTAATCACATTGATGCTGACAATTATATATTGATGCTGATAATTAAATATTGGCACTAATAATTAAATATTGGCACTGATAACTACATTGTTGTGATAATAAATAAATTTTTGTGCTGAAAATAATGTATTGGTGCATTAATAAACATATTAATATAAATGTAGTCGAAACTCGTTAGAGCAGGATCTGCCAAAGGCAATGAATATGTGACTTGTATGAGGTATTGCTCTAGGGAGGTGCTGCTATTGACTTCATTCAAGATCCATCATCATTCTGTGATAGTTCAGTCAGTATTACAGGATCTTACAATCTATTCTAAGTTGTAAATCTTAGGTCATTTTCTGTAGACTACTTTCTCTACTGAACATTTGTTGTTATCCAAGTTAAATATTAAAAGCTCCAAGCATGAGCTTTCATAAAACCCATTTTCCTGCTTCTTACAGTCAATAGAGTGCTCTAAGGTATTGTTGTAAATCATTATTTAAATAGGGAAAACAAACATGGCAATTATAATTCCATTCAGATGGGTAAAAGACAAAATGTATTCCGTGTGACTTTATTCTAAATACCAGTTGTGGATCACTGGGTATGATATGCAACATTTGTGTGCTGGGTGTTAATGGATTGTTATGTCAAATATAAATAATTTATCATCATCTCAATGTAGTTGCTAATATTTTCACTTTAAGCCCATTCTCTCTGCATAATGGTGCGAGTGGGTATGTTAACTAAGCTACTGTACACTGCATATTCATAGGGGGATTCCTTTAATCCATGGGATGTCAGAAAGGGAACAAAATCACAAACTTTAGTGCTGCTTGATTGTCATTGTAATCAGCCTATTGATTGGCTGAGTGACAGTAACAATGAACCAATCAAAATTCAATTAGTGCAGCTTTGTATTTTCTCAAGTCTGTCCCTTGTGCAGTTGATAAAAATCAAAGAAAATGCTTTGTACCATCGACAACTAGGCCTCTTATGCACTTGATAATGATCGGAGGAAATATTGGAAAATTGTGTTTTCACAATTTCATCCCGATTCTTCCTGACTAGCTAGTAGGACATATTGATACGCAGAGTGGGAAACTGGCCATACGGTCTCACTATAACAACTTGCAGCTTCCTCAACGACTAATTGTGTCTTGGTGATCTTGGAAAACTTTGTAGCGCTCCACTTCTGTGTTTGTGTGTCCCATATACTGATCTTTCTCCCGCTCACTTGGAACTGTTTCCTTCATGACTGACGAAGAAGGTAGGATATTGTTTCTCTGTTCTCTTTTTTTTTTCTTTTGGTACTTGGTACATGATAACATGTTAGTGCTGATTGTTTTCTTTGTCAGAATGGTAAAACTTTTCAATGTCATTCTGTTTAAAATAAAGGGACCAATGTTAATTTTATCTAAGTTTGTATTTCCTGCAAAATTGAATTTAAATGTAATTTTCATTTTAAAAGATGATAAAAATAAATCAAATTATTTGTTATGTAATCATTAAGGCCTAAGCTCTAATCTTTTGCAATCGGAGGTAAAGATACTTTAACTGTTAATTTACGTAAAATAATACTAGTGATTATATTAAAACATGTCCAATCATTACGGGTCCCACACTTTTCTGCTAACATCTTGCCAGATTTATCTAACTGTGTATCCTCATTAAATTAGCTTTTTGTTGTTGTAATTCGATCCTGTTGTTGTTGTTATTTGAACCTTTTATGCTGCTGCCCCCAGGCTATGGAACAGCCTTCCTGTTAACCTCAGGGCCCTTTCAACACACCTTTTTATTAATGCTCATTTTCACTAATTTCTTTTATATTCTCATCTAAATGTATAATCTATCATTGCCAATTGCAACACATGTTTAATTTCTTTTCAATGTTTTTCATTACAATTCTATATTTTGTTGAGCACTTCTGTGATAAAGGCACCTAAATATATTGTAATAATAATATAATAATAGTAGTAATAATAATTATCATTATTATCATTATTATAATTATCATTTTAATTATTATTATCATTCTTCTTCTTATTGTTATTATTATTATAATTATTATCATTATTATTATTTTATTATTTACCTTAAATTCTGAACTGATATCAAGTTGGTCTGAATTATAATGTGGTAGTAATAGAAAGTTCATACTGTAGGTGCTAATGTTGCATTAAGTAAATGTTGTGACCATTTTGTTAATGGTGTTACCATTTTGTTAATGTTGTTATAATTTTGTAAATGTTGTTATAATTTTATAAATGTTGTTATCATTTTGTAAATGTTGTTACCATTTTGTAAATGTTGTTACCATTTAGTTCATGTTTTGTAACATTTTTTTTGTATCAAGCATGTATGTGTGAATATGTGTACACGTGTTTGTTCATTTTTACGTGTTGTTTTTCTTTTTTACGACAACATTACAACTTTTCCCCCCATTACAATTTTTCTTTTAACATTAACTATTGCATATTTGTTTCTGAATTATGTTAAATTTGATTTTCATAATTCTTTTAAAAAAACACTCCATGTTCCAATAAAAGAAATATTGTCAGACTGACCTGAAATTAACAAAAAATATATCCATGTATAAAATATGACTTAGAGACAGTTATTTGTGTGACATTTTAGTAATTATTTTAACAGTTGTTACATTTTATATATAATTGCATCTTACATATTTTGTAAACTGCCCAATAGCCTTGGACCATGGTGAATATCTTGATATAATTACATGTGTACTGTAACAGTATAAGCCAGAGGCTACTGGTATTAATAATATATGTATCCATCCATTCATTCTCCCATTCATCTATTCATCCAACTTGTTTAAAAAAAAAAGACTGCAATAAGCAGTAAAGTGGGCCCAACTGCACCAGATCCATTCCTGTTAGTAGCATTGGCCAGGAATGTGTTCTATTTATTTTTTACAAATAACCTTTAATTGCTTTGTTTGGGAATATCATCCATTTTTTTGTTGCAAATTTCCTTTAAAAGCAAAAAACATTGTATGGGAATTCCTTTGTTTCAAACATTCTTTAATTTTAAATCCAATTTCTAATGTAAATTTAGAAAGGCAAATTTTCTCTACATTATGATTATAAAGTTACTGCTGTCCACTTTTTGATCTTTATAAATATTTAATTTAAAATTTACGATTTAAACATGGTCATTAAATGATTATTACAATACTTTACATGTTTGTTAGTTTTGCCTTATTTTTTGTTAAACAAAAACAATTAAAACAGCCACATAATTACAATATTTTGTTAAATATGTATTCTTTACAACATGTTACTGTACATTGAGATATTTTATACTTATGTTGTCAGTAAAGGTGTGTACCAATGTCAAGGTCATAAAGTCAGTATTAATGAAATAAATCTGATATTTATTGCTCATAAAATATGTTTTGTATATTATGTGTTTATTTCAATTAATAACAAACCCTTCATTAACATCATTTAAATTTAATTACATCGGAATTATACCCAGACTTTTAAATACAAGTAAATATAATGCAGGAAATGTATGATATTGTGAAGAATAGAGTAATTGTTTGCTGCAGGTTTTCTACTTCCATTTCTGTATATCCTACATAATCTACAGGGGACATTTAATATAATTAAACATTAAAAATGTAAATTATCTTAATATAATTGTCGGAAGGACAGGCCTATGTAAAAAAGACAATGAAATTAGTAGTGGAACAATAAAACAATATTTAAATTTGGTTTCTTTCTCAAAACCTGATATTTAGTTTCCTGGGAGAAAGTAATAACATTGTACATGTTGTCATACTAAAACAAGAAAACTGGCCTATTAAGTTTTATTGTAGAATAAAAGTTGATACACCACATTGAGCTGTGGCATAAAATAACAAGTTTTATATCTAAGTATTTTCATTTTTACATGTTGAAGAAAATTATGCTGCTTCTGTAAATTGATCTCCGCATCTTGCCTTTATTTTTTCCCTGAAGAAACAACTTTAAAGTATGTGATTTTAGACAAGGTATTGTGATTTTGTTTGCCTGGATTAACATGTGTTTTTTGTGTAGTGTACAAATAATTTTACACAATTGTTTATGACATTTATAATTCATAATTTAAAATATATACACATGATTATTTTTTTTATTTGTTGTCTGGTCTCAGATCTCCATGTTTCCCATTAACTCTGCAATTGTCCCAACTGTTCCGACAATGTTAAAGGTGCATTAAGAGTAACACCTGTCATTTGTGCTTGATTTGTCTTTCCCCTAACAATAAGAGTTTAACAGAGTTTATTCTTCCTGATTACAACCATGTTACTTGTGCAGTGTGGCTGTATACACTTCTAAGCCTACCAAAATGGACTTGCTTTGTACTGGCCAATGTTTGTATTGTTGACACTCTCAACTCCGCTCAAACTACATACCCAGCTTAGCATGAATTGATCAGGCATAGACAACAATCTAGAGTCGGATCATCTTATGCCTGCATATATTTACTGCTACTATTTACAGGTATTGTTAATACCTATGCAAGTAGTTGTAAGAAAATAACTAATATATTGTAAACAATGTAGCATGGTTAGAAATGGATTGTAAAACTCAAGTTTTGTGCATCAAGTATGACAACTAACATTAGGGTCACATGTTCTGTAATACATTGCATGATCTATAATCATGATAATCATGGTCATGTCAATGGTTCGATGTCTATCGCTCGCTTACATTCTCCCTTATTGCCTCTCGTATGCCTCTTATCCCTTATCTTGTTACATTTTTAATACCCTTAACTTTCTTATTTCTGCATCATTTGTTAGCAGCCGTCCACAAGACTTGCTATGCTCATATAGTGAGACTTAGGAGCCAATAGCAAAGATCCTGATCAGATTGCTCCCAGCATGGGCTCGGTGATCTGGATATACACTATTTGTCTAAGCTCTGTCATTTGATAAGAATCAGGTAAAGAGTTACCTTTATCTTGTGGTTTGGATTGATCCATAGTCCTAATTGCAGAATCCTCTGCATCTAATACAGGTGCTTGCTGATAATGAAAAAATCCTATGAGATAAATGAAGTTAAATTACAAAAAAAAAGATTTAAAAAAATGCATTGACAAAAGCTATGCAATTACGTGACTTATGTGATGGCTTTTAATGCCAACTTCATTAATGCAATTAGCTGGATTTTTGTGACACAATGCAGTTGGAGTTGTCATAAATAAGTCTTACTCATTAAGTTTGCTAATTAATTGGGGGTTGAACAGTCAACTTTAAAACAGAAGTTGCAGTTTGATTTATGTATTCTGTTATCAGGAACTGAAATAATACACTAAGACGTTTGTTCTATGTTGCTGTCCTGACACAATGTTTTGCTTGTAAGCAATCATGTCTTATTAAATTTTAGTTTTGTGCAAAAATCAAAAAATAAATACAAAAGATCTTATATATTATGTGGTGATGGTAATTCTGACATTTGCTATTCAAGCATTATAATTATATAATGTGTTTATGGTGCGGTTTGGTCATATTCAAATAAATACTTTTGTATTAACAAATTAAAACTGGAAAAAAAAAAAAGCCAAAAAACCAACAACATTCCCTATTGTTTTGTCCTATTGACTTATTTCATTTTTTTGTCACCAAAGCTACTATAATGAATTATACATTTTTGGTGAGCAAATAAAGCATTAGTTGAACAAGGACATAATATATTTAGTTTAAAAATGAAAATATCACAGTTGAACTGCATTTCCAAAAATTGATACTTTCTATGGAAAAATAGCAGAATCCATGCATTGTTGTAGAACAGATAGTCAGATGACATGACAGTTTTTGACGTCAAATGTATGTATCAAAAAGGTTATAAATTAAATAGTGTGTTTTGTATCAGAGTGTAAGAATATTATACTGGAAGCATATACCATGGTAAAATAAGTTTATTTTATATAAATATACATAAAAAAAAAGACAACTATTGCATGCTTTGTTCATCTATCTATACTTAATTTAGATACTCGAATATTATCTAATCTGCAGTAAGAGGCAAGGCAGCACTTGAACTGCTCTCAGTTGATCTTATCTGCAGTAAGAGGCAAGGCAGCACTTGAACTGCTCTCAGTTGATCTTATCTGCAGTAAGAGGCAAGGCAGCACTTGAACTGCTCTCAGTTGATCTTATCTGCAGTAAGAGGCAAGGCAGCACTTGAACTGCTCTCAGTTGATCTAATCTGCAGTAAGAGGCAAGGCAGCACTTGAACTGCTCTCAGTTGATCTTATCTGCAGTAAGAGGCAAGGCAGCACTTGAACTGCTCTCTGTTGATCTTATCTGCAGTAAGAGGCAAGGCAGCACTTGAACTGCTCTCAGTTGATCTTATCTGCAGTAAGAGGCAAGGCAGCACTTGAACTGCTCTCAGTTGATCTTATCTGCAGTAAGAGGCAAGGCAGCACTTGAACTGCCCTCAGTTGATCTTATCTGCAGTAAGAGGCAAGGCAGCACTTGAACTGCTCTCAGTTGATCTTATCTGCAGTAAGAGGCAAGGCAGCACTTGAACTGCTCTCTGTTGATCTTATCTGCAGTAAGAGGCAAGGCAGCACTTGAACTGCTCTCAGTTGATCTTATCTGCAGTAAGAGGCAAGGCAGCACTTGAACTGCTCTCAGTTGATCTTAACTGCAGTAAGAGGCAAGGCAGCACTTGAACTGCTCTCAGTTGATCTTATCTGCAGTAAGAGGCAAGGCAGCACTTGAACTGCTCTCAGTTGATCTTATCTGCAGTAAGAGGCAAGGCAGCACTTGAACTGCTCTCAGTTGATCTTATCTGCAGTAAGAGGCAAGGCAGCACTTGAACTGCTCTCTGTTGATCTTATCTGCAGTCAGAGGCAAGGCAGCACTTGAACTGCTCTCAGTTGATCTTATCTGCAGTAAGAGGCAAGGCAGCACTTGAACTGCTCTCAGTTGATCTTATCTGCAGTAAGAGGCAAGGCAGCACTTGAACTGCTCTCAGTTGATCTTATCTGCAGTAAGAGGCAAGGCAGCACGTAAACTGCCCTCAGTTGATCTTATCTGCAGTAAGAGGCAAGGCAGCACTTTAACTGCTCTCAGTTGATCTTATCTGCAGTAAGAGGCAAGGCAGCACTTGAACTGCTCTCAGTTGATCTTATCTGCAGTAAGAGGCAAGGCAGCACTTGAACTGCTCTCAGTTGATCTTATCTTCAGTAAGAGGCAAGGCAGCACTTGAACTGCTCTCAGTTGATCTTATCTGCAGTAAGAGGCAAGGCAGCACTTGAACTGCTCTCAGTTGATCTTATCTGCAGTAAGAGGCAAGGCAGCACTTGAACTGCTCTCAGTTGATCTTATCTGCAGTTAGAGGCAAGACAGCACTTGAACTGCTCTCAGTTGATCTTATCTGCAGTAAGCGGCAAGGCAGCACTTGAAAAGTTTTTATCGCACTGAATTTGATTTTGTAATTACAATTACCTCCCTTAACAAACACTGAAATATTACAAATCAGTCTGAACTATTTTTGTACAATATGTTTCTTTCAAGGTCATTTATAAGGTTATTGTATATTTTATTTTATTTTTAAAAACCGCTCCCATCACTCAAATACAATCCCTTCTGCGTCTTTTTCAATACCAGGCAAACTGCCACATCAGAAGTCACATGCCTTCAATATTGTGGTTACCTCAGCCACCAAAGGGCTTGACAAATAAGATTTGAAGAAGGTTATTATATTTTGAAATATATATATATTTTTAATTTACCATTATGTTTTTATTCTAGTGATAATCTAAGAAATGTTTACATTAAAAAAAAAATGTTTTGATTTTATTCAATTTAAATTATATTTAACATTATACATGGACACCAATATTGATGTACACATGCATGATCTCCACCATGGCCACATGCTGATGGCAGTGGTTACTGTAGTACAGCCAAATGTAATGGGTGTGACAAGTGTGGTACCTGATCTTTATTTCAGTTGGTCAAGAAACTAGCAGGTATTTCTTATCATCTTCCTTAAAGGATAGCAATGACTGGCTCCGGGTATTTTGACAAAAATACATTAAAATAAGATCTATTTTTAATTGAATTGGCGAGGACTAATGTGTTTTTTTCTCCAAAAGTTGTATTGATACTATAGCAAATATCAGCCAACCACAATTAATTGAATGCAATGTTCTATGGTGTTGAATAAATGAATAAATCATATGGTTGGTCTAGACAATTGATTGAATGACTAAATATATCTCAGTTGTAACAGCAAATGATAAGTATATAACCTATACGTTGACACCTTCTTATTGGTTAAGTTGTCTTAAACTTCCAATCAATATCATACCTAACCTATACAAGACATGCTCTGATTGACTAATGGTATCTGAAAGGTCAAGTTAGCATAATGCAGTATCAACCAATTTCTCAATAATCACCAGTCTATAAATAGACATCGGAAAATTTCGTAAATTTTTTACAATTGGTACCAGCCTCATTGTTGGAACCCAATGTAAACATGTTATTATCACTACAAACATATACCATAGGTTACTTGGCCAGAAAAACTGTCAAGACAATGTGCCTGAAACATTTGATTGGTTCCATGCCCAAAATGACATGGAAATACAATTAATGAAATGATTACAATTTTTAAACAAAAGGTGTTGCATGATAGCACGTCCATCTTAACATTGACAAAAAATATTTTATTTTAACTTCAGTTGAAGAGTAGTGTCAATGTAACGTGCATTTTCATAAGAGCACCGGTTGGTATGAATATTCCTGAAAACAAACTTTTACCCGCCCAACATACCACAGGCACCATGAAGCGGAGTGGTTTGTGTGACCATGGGTTCTGACCATGGTACTAGCTGCCTGTATAATAAATAGGTAAGATTGAATATGTCACATGAGACGTCAGAGCACATCTATTTGGTGATACATAACTATGAGTAATGGTTAAACAATAAAACAGACTTGAAAAAGATCATTATTGACTTATAGCTACTTCCTTGGTTAAGAAAAATTTATTCAGAGTATATAACATCATGTACCAGCTGGTCTGTTATTGTAAAAAATTTACAAGTATTTTAATATTGACCATTACTAATATATCGCATTTTATATATAAATTATACTTACTAAAAATCTACATGTGCAACATGTACTCATAAAGTGAATAATCAGTCCACTTTCTACCCATTTTAGCATGTTATTTTCTATCATATCAAAGAATCAATGTGTTCATATATATAGAGAACATGTTGAAAGCTTCAATTTTTAAATTCTAATATAAAAAAAAAGAAGTCATTTTTGAGATTCTTATTTTGTTGCCATTGTCAAAGATAAAATGTACAAGGGCCTTTATCCCCATCACCACTAACAGTACAAGGTCCTGTGCTTTAAAACAAGGCACATCTTCTAAACTTTGACACTGAAGTACAGTCTTCCTGCCCTTTTTTCCTGGGTCATTCTGTTTTACATGGTTATTTTTATGTTTTTGGTGATAAATTTTCGTTATTGTTATACATGGAAACTGATTATTCACACTCTTGGTTGTCTGAAGCCGAGGCATTATTTGAAGTCATTTGTCGGTCCTGATGTTTTCCCTATATAATTCAATGTACAATTCTCTGATTATTCATTTTCATTAATCAAAGTTTTGGCATTATTCTAAGTCAATTTTGGTCCCTAACATACATTTTTAATGTTATCTTCACATATCTTATCCAAAGCTTGATCACTGGACCAGTCAATCATTATGTATTGTTACCAGTCAAACATTATGTATTGTTACCAGTCAAACATTATGTATTGTTACCAGTCAAACATTATGTATTGTTACCAGTCAAACATGTATTGTTACCAGTCAAACATTATGTATTGTTACCAGTCAAACATGTATTGTTACCAGTCAAACTTTGAAGGGAAGTTGATTTTTGGCTTCGTTAATTGGTCTGTTCAAGTTGTTAATTGGATATGACGTGTTGATTATTTTGACTAATTAATTAATCAGAGTGACACTCCATTTAAGAAAGACTTGTGTGTATTTTGTCTCCCAGCAGTATTGCAAACTGTCAGGGTGGATAGGTATAAATGCTAACTGATATTACTGTCATCTCAATTGAGAAATGGCAAGAATAACAGTTGGAGTCTGAGCAATCTGGAGAAGGACCCAGCAATTGGGATACCTAGATCAGCTACACTTTAATACTATGTAATTTAATACTATGTGGTTGTAACCATTATGCAATGTATGTTGTGATTTATTGATGATGATAAAATATTCAGGTTTACTCAACAATGCTTTATATATACGTGAATAAGTTTGAAGTTGTTACTCAAATGACGCTTATTCTGTTATTTAATTCTTTTCCAACAATTAGCTTTTATGTTTCACTGTTAAAAGTTTTATGGTGTATACACTGCTTCTTGCACATGACACCAGATAGCTCTATGGTTCAAAATAGCGACTCCTAGTCATAAAATTTTGTGAAAAAAATTTGGATATTTCCAACCCAAGTCGGCAGTCCCGACAACTTGAAATAACTGAAGTTTGACTGTATTATTAAATTAATTTGGACTGTTCAGCTGCAGAAAATTATGTAATAATGGTTAAATTTTACATTTGGTTCATCTTCTATCAACTGGTTAACTTGAACTTCGTTTGTTAACTAGAATGGTAATCCATTTGTATAAATGTAATTAATTGGTTATGCAATATTATATTTTAATATGGGTCATAATTTACCTGAACACTGATAGTACAGCTAAAGATGGCCAAAATGGTTGAAATTGGAAATGGTTAAATTAATCGAAACGTTTATATAAGCTTACTAGAAAGTAAGCCAAAATAAAGAAGTTTACCAAACTTTTACCATGGTTAAATTTTACCATCTTTTTATGCATTTGGCTACTGATATAAATGATGTCGATATGCCATAAAAAAAATGTCTTAGGTACCGTCTTGGAAATGAATGATTTATAAGGTGTATACCACATCATGTATACCACCTGAACATTTCATAATTATATAATATACCTTTTATGACTTGTTTTTACAGAAAGGCACTGTTTCCAATGCCTTCAATATGTTTCATAAATATGGTCATATTGGCAATGTCCAGTAAAAAAATTAGGGAGATAAACCCAAGAAATATGTCTGAGTAGAACCATCAGCACACCATAGGTCGGCTGGATCTAATGCTTGGAATATGATGTGAAACCATGATTTTTTATTTAAATGTGAACTAACATTTATCTCATTTTGACACTCATCACAAAATATGGTATAATGTATAGCTGGATGGTATAAATATATAGCTGGATGGTATAAATATATAGCTGGATGGTATAAATGTATAGCTGGATGGTATAAATTTATAGCCGGATGGTATAAATGTATAGCTGGATGGTATAAATGTATTGCTGGATTAAAAGAGTATTTGAAAAACTTTTGGGTAGATATAATATTCAAATATTTGAAGAATATTTGAATTTTTTTTTATGAGGCTTTAGTTGTATATCTTCAAATTGTTTTTTCATTTTAGATAATTTAAGAAGACAAGCAATGTCAATGTTTTTTGTTGCTCTAGCAAAGATTTAGATCTAACTTCCTAGAAAACAAACTATTCTAAGAAAAGATAGTCATACTGGGATATTTCTAAGTAACTAGACATAATGCACTTTAATATGCTAAAAGATGATTTACAAATACAACTCCAAAAAAGTAAAGGTACTTCATAACATCACTTACAAACAGAAAGTGCTGATGTTTTCGACTGGGCCATTTGACCATGTGACACAGGAACTGAAGGACCCACTTGCCAATACATCCTGTACGACACCATGATTGCTCCCTTGACAACTTCTTCATATGCCACTTAAATGAGCTCTTCCAATCCCTAGTATGTGCATGAAAGCAGTTGGCTTACTGCAAGAGGCAAGTTGGCTTGGTAATGTTTTTGTGTGCAAAAAAACTTACGGGGCTGATTTGTTTTAAGCCAAGGTCAATTGTAAATGTAAAAGTCTCAACACAGCTTAAGTATTTTTTGTTAACATTAACAACAAAAAGGGGAAAGACACTTCTTGTTTTGAAAGGTTAATAAATAGAAGTATGGATAGTTTCTTCTGTCTGAAAAAAAAATCATTGTTCAAAAGTGACTTCTTATGCATTTTCTTACTTGTAGATGTCATACTCTGATGAGTTGTTTTTTAATTACACTCTTTGTCTTCACAAAAATATTCTGGAAGAGTAAAGACAGGTTAAAATCAATTTAAAGCAACTCAGTTTTTTGTTGGTCATTCCAGGTCAGTAACTGATTATTTTCCTTATTTGTTGTCTGGTCTCAGAACTCCATGTTTCCCATTAACTCTGTAATTGTCCCTACTGCTCCAACAATGGTAAAGGTACATTAAGAGTTATGCCTGTCATTTGTGCTCGATTGTTCTTTCCCCTGACTAAAGTTTAACAGACTTTCTTCATGATTACATAACTGTAACTTGTGCAGTGTGGCTGTAGTAAAGAATCAATGTTTACATGTAATCACATTTAATTTATGATCTATTAAGATCATTACATAATTGTTGGCTTTGCTTTATCTTTATAATGTAATATAACAGATATTTTGTAACTTTATCATTTGACTGGCATGTAATTACCTTTGTCCTATGGATTTTAAATTTTTTATATATTAATTGCACCTCAAATCTGAAACTCATAAAAAATGTGCTGATTTTAGATAAATTAGATTGATCTAAACTAAATATTAAGCAATTTCATTTTGATAAAAATTTAACACTTTATAAGGAGAAAAGTGATTTCCAATGGGGTATTCCTTTTCCAGGGGAAGATGCTGACTATTGGCATCAGTTAATAAAAAAAAACTGCTATTATAAGTTATGGCCCTACTTGCCATATTCTTGTGTCATTCTCGGTTTCCAATTCATCAGTTGTAAAGGACTTGGCAGATTTTATTTATTTGTTTTTGAAAAAGCATATATCTTTAAAAGAACTTAACAGAATAATTTATGTATAGGTTTTAAATACATGTTAACAATAAACAGTTGGGTTTTAGTAATTGTCCACTAAATATTGGTAAATGTACTTGCCTTTTCATGAGATTGTTTAGTACCAGTCAACATTAAATATACTAAGTATTAAGACATCTGACTTAACAAACAGTATAGATCCAAATCAGCCATAACGACATAGGTCTAATCAAGCTTTGCTCTATATGCTGGTTGGTTTCAGATCATTTGTCTTAGGCATTTTTTTCATGTAGATCTTGAACAAAATACAATAAATTTTTTACAAAGTTCTGGCTAGATGATAACAACTACAGAGCTGAAATGTTCATGCCTGCATACAAGTGTCAGTATTGAGAAGTTGGTGAAGTCACAGGAAAAAACAGATGACAAAAAAAGGATTGATGACAAAATATGATGAGGACAAATGTTAAACACAATATCAATTATAATATTGTCATTAGAGAATAATATCTTATGTATGTATAGAACACTATATCAATTATGATATTGTCATTAGAGAATAATATCTTATGTATGTATGGAACACTATATCAATTATGATATTGTCATTAGAATATAATATCTTATGTATGTATAGAACACTATATCAATTATAATATTGTCATTAGAGAATAATATCTTATGTATGTATGGAACACTATATCAATTATGATATTGTCATTAGAATATAATATCTTATGTATGTATGGAACACTATATCAATTATGATATTGTAATTAGAGAATAATATCTTATGTATGTATAGAACACTATATCAATTATGATATTGTCATTAGAAAGTAATATCTTATGTATTTATGACACACTATATCAATTATGATATTGTAATTAGAGAAGAATACCTTATGTATGTATTGGTGATACTCTAAACTAGCTTATATTATAGTGTCCCTTGAGCTAATCAAAACTGATAAGAAAGGTTTTTTTTTGCTTTCAGTTAATGTACATTGGTTTTATTTGGCTCGGCAGATATTTCAGTTTGACCACTTTAAAAACAAAGTGATAATAATGCTCAAACAATATTTTGTGTTTTTAAATTTGACAGTAAGTTCAGCCCATTAGTCTTGTATTGAAGATTGATGAAATTATTGATGATGTAGCAGACCGGTAGGGCTTTACCAAATATAATCTGTAACTGAAGGCATGTATTTGTAAGGCTTGGGCTAAAAGTGTCTAGATCAACCAGGTTGCCAGGACTTATTGTTGCTGAGTCTCAGCAAACGTTTGACTTTGTTATGAAAACTAAATATCGTTGCAGGCTTGAAGTTAAGATTCATAAACCTTTATCAATCTTAACAAGTACACACAATTTCAGATTGTCTCCATATATGTTTTATATGGGGTGTAAGAGAATGGCTTTCAAAGGTTTCATTCTGAAACAATTATTGGATGTTTATAGTAAATTAATTATGATCATTGTTGTTTACATTAATAAATTATTTTACTGAACTTGGATTGAACTTTTACCATTATTGGCATATTCATAGCTATATCTCAAATGAAACTTCGTTCCTCATGCATCTTGTGCTGTGAGGTCTCAACAAGTTGCTTGTGAACACCATAGAGGTTGCAGTATTTATCCACTTTAAACAGTGTTCATCTGCATAAAATTTTGTATGAGATTTAACTGGGTCATGTGGGGACAAAAACTAGGTCACAAGGTCAAATTTTAGAAAGTCCTTATGAACAACTTAGAGACCAGATTTATGGCCCTATCTTCACCAAACTTCATCAGAATGTTTGTCTGCATGAAAAATTGGATAACTGGGTTATGTGAGGGTCAAAAGGTAGGACACTAGCATACATGACTGTGATATTTATCTGAGGCCAAAGTGGGAAATTTTCATGTGCAAAGTGAAAAAGTTATTTTCATATAAACAAAGAAGAGTTATCTGTATCCAAATAGGGTGGTTTCTGAAAATGTGTTAAACAACCCTCATTTTCAAGTCATGTTGAACTTTAAAAGTGGGATTCTGCCTCCAAAAGTGAGAGTCCATGTATATGCACTAGGTAAAATCCAAGAAAAAACTTGAAAACATGCTATAGCTACATTTATGGCCCAATCTTCACCATACGTGCTTAGAAATTTTATCTGAATGAAATCATAACTGGATCATTTTAGTCCAAAAGTATGTCACATGGTCAAATGTTAGAAAAACTTGTGAACATGCTAGAGACTACATTTATGGCCCAATCTTCATTAAAGTTTTGTAAGTAAATAACTTTTTATTATTTGATACCAGATATGAGCCTACTGAAACCCAGAGTCATTGATCAATTAAGGGTCATCATGGCCACATTCTTTACTTTGTCATATTTATTTACAAACTAAAAAAATTTTAACAAACTTAATGATACTGGTTTTTGCCATTTTTTGTTAATTTCATTTTTTGTTAATTTCATCCCCAAAATATTGAAGTATACATAAAATGTAAAGCAAAACCACTTCAGATAGTGATAACTGTGCAAATTATTTTTGAAATAATGGAAAGATAATGGGGATAAAATCAGGAATGTTAATAATGATGGGAATATTTATGATTATAAGATTATGAGTAAACAGTCAGATAATATTCAACATCATGCTATTTTCTATTAGAAGTCCAATGCATTTTCAAATTGTCTTGCTATATGTTTGAATGAAATACTAATGCTAATTTAACAACTTCCTGCTGAATTAAAATTCATGTAGTCACATCAATGAGACATTTTGCTTGCATGAAATTTCCCAATTAAAACTATGTTTTTGATAGTTATGCTGATGTATGCATTAATGTTTTATTCTACATTTGCATGTTTGGCATATTGCTGTTAGGATAGGAACCTGGGTCCTCTTGCTGTAACACTTGGCCCCAGGGTCCTCTTGTTGTTCCACTAGGAACCAGGGTCATCTTGTTGTTCCACTAGGAATCTGGGTCCTCTTGCAGTAACACTTGGCCCCAGGGTCCTGTTGCTTTTACACTAGAGGATCCAGGTTCCTAGTGTAACAACAAGAGGACCTTCCAAGTATAGGCACCAGGGTGCTGTTACACTAGGCACCTGGATCCTCTTGCTGTTACGCTAGGCACCAGGGTACTGTTACACTAGGCACCAGGGTGCTGTTACACTAGGCACCTGGATCCTCTTGCTGTTACGCTAGGCACCAGGGTGCTGTTACACTAGGCACCAGGGTGCTGTTACACTAGGCACCTGGATCCTCTTGCTGTTACAATAGGCACCATGGTCCTCTTGCTGTTACACTAGGAACCTGGGTCCTCTTGCTGTTACACTAGGATACTGGGATATCTTGCTGTTACACTAGGATACTGGGATATCTTGCAGTTGTGTCTATTGTTTGTTTATGATTAATAGGGGATTCTACCTTGTTAGCATAGGAGGTATATTACCAGCTCTATGTATAAAGGCTTCAGGTTCAGACCTAGGCCAAAACATATCAAAGTCTAAATAAAGGTCCTGGTATCTCTGGAACTTAATGTTATATAATGTCCAGCCAAGCATGAAGGTGGTTCAATGTTAAGTAACCAGGAGAGACTGTGCTTATCCAATGTAATTACACTGCATCACCATCAATCACAAGGTTCTCTTGTTGTTGTTAATATTTGATGAAAACTTATTATCAAGGGCCTGGCATTGAAAACACTATCCCAATTGAATCTCTCCCCAGTTTTCTGCCAGTGCTTCTATCAACAGAGGGTACCTCTCCTACCACTCACAGATATTATATGGTGTAAAGAGATCAGATAGAAGATAAAACAGTTTTGGAGGGAAAATGTTCCATTCTCCATATAAGGTGGTTCCTAAAATCAAGACTTTATTTTCAACATCTGCTATTGATGTAAAATTAGAGGAGCTAGAGAAAGGAGAGTAAAATAAAAATATTTTTACTTATGCTTTTTACAGCAAACTTATATTAAAAAATACTTTTTAGGATTGTTTCTTCCCAATTTTTCTCTATAAAATAAATATTGTTAAGATTATTAACTTAATTGCAATAAAATTTAAAGAAAAAAGTCTAACCTACAACATGTTGCAAATGTGCAAACTTATTTCTCCTTCAAATTATTTAACATTCTGTTTTTTACCCACTTTTATTCATCAAAATGTCTTCCTCTTCCAAAAAAGTTCCTTTTCCCTTTTCTTTAGTTTTTTCCAGATCTTTGAGTCTATATTTACACTTACTATTTCCTCTCCATCACCAGAAAAAAGTATTGTTTTTAATTAGTAGACCCATTGTATTGATATTCATCTATCTATCTTTCTATCCACTCACCCCATCCATCTTCTAGTAATCTCCCAGCTCATCAGCTTTTCTGTTGTCTGTCTGTGACACCAGGCCCATCCGTCTATCCTCTGCTCATTTACTGCACCATCCTTTCATTATGTCATCATTAACACCACTATGCCAGCCCAGGGTTGGTCCTAGCTACAGATACTCCTCAGTACAATCCCTGGCAAGCACCAAATCTATAAAATGGCACTTGTTAACTTAAAAACATATAATTGACTCCAGCAAATGAAATAGCAAACAAGGAGACAAATCATGTTGAAGATTAGAAATTTTGTTAATCTTTGTTACACTGATGACCTAAGCCTTGCTCCAACTTGCATTACATTTGCATTTGCATGACCATTTCATTTGGAAGTAATAAAGGTTTTTATCAGTCTTCCATTGGCCAGTGTTACCCACCAAAGTATTTTGGGGCAGTTTAACTTGAAACAGCATCCAAAGTTATGAGAAAGAAGTTTGGAAGCACAAAGGATTGAACTAGCATGGCATTGACTACCAGTGTCCAGTCTTTATGCTTGGGAAACATGTACGGAAACCAATATGTATGTCAGAGAAGAGTAGATGCACAAATTGTGTCCAGGCATGCTTCAAATGTTAACATTAATATTGCAATATATATTAAAACTAGATGTTCAAGTGATGATATTGTGTAATGCAGATAAACATGAAATGCAGATTTGTGGATGAACAACATTTTTCAGGAATATCACTCAGCTACTAGAGGAGAGGGGTGAAATGGAGGGAGAAAAATATTAAAATGAGAGTGCCACTGACATGATATACTAGGTCGTGAATTTTGCTACATTCCGTGCAGGGCCTTGCTGCCTTTTGCAGCTCTATACCAGGTTTGCTATTGTGGTTTAGATTCAGATCACATAAGTGTAGTGTTGACAAAATGCAGCAGGCAATGGAAAGAAAAAAAAAAGTATTCTGCACACAGTCCTTGCTGTATAGCACTATAGTGTAATGAGGGATTTGTTACTGGAGTCACAATATTGCCATATGAACTCTTAGCCTGTGGCATGTATTAATAAACCAGATTCATTGTTTAATGTTTGCTAACCAACAAGAGCATTTGTACACACTATTGAGCAGCAAATAGTGCAGATTCAGGATCTACACCATCTGCTTATGCCTCGTTAATATGTGCTTAAGAGGTTTTGGTTTATTCTGCAGTAAGAAAAAGACACAGTTGAATGCAAAGAGTTAAGATCCAGTTTGGCCATGTTATGCTGGGACTGATCTGATCATAATCTGCACTTCTGTCATTTATTTTCCTGCAGTATGTCATCCTGGTTGTTACTCTAGTACAAAAGTTGTTAGCAATTAACCTAAAATTAGTAAGGGTTATTATCAAGTATAGCTGGTTGGGGGTTGCAAGTGTGGTGGGGGGACATTAGTTTGTCTACACTTGAAGACAGAACAGCGCCTCTTGAAATGATGGACAGATACCAGGAAGGGAACATGTTGAAGTAATTAAGTGTTTTCATTACATTTTAAGTGACTACCATCACCCAGGGCAGTTGTACACAGCTTATTAGAAAAAAAACTGATGTGTTTATTTTCATGACTAATTGAAAGGATACATGTAACTCTGATAACGATTCTTCAAAAATGATTTAATGGCATCAGAATATATCTGGAGTTAACAAGTGCATATGGTTTTTTGTCAAAATTGTTAAAGATGTTTTTTGTCAGTGTGTGAGTGGAATATTCCTATCAGATTGGTGGTGCTGGTAGAATAAGAGTCACAGTGGATGTGAGAAGATCACATAATCATTTGGTAGAATCAAAGTTGCCATTAATGTCCTAGATTGTTAAGTCATGCACTGTTTGTTGCTGTTGATTGCTCTGTGATATTTTATCCACCTTATAAATGTGCTGTATGGATTAAAGGGTACTTCATCATCTTGAACTGGTAAGATATTGAAAAAGTACAATCATGCTCTCTTTTCATGTTAATGCATCTATTCTTTTTTATTAATTTTTCTGTTGTTCCAATTGACTATTTCTCTATTCACCCATCTGCCTATCCCTATGATAGTGCCTTTTTGTTTCTCTGGCAGTCAGCACATTTGTGTGTTTTATAGAAAAGTTTTGACATATTTATTCCTTTTTCTGCCATATCTTCACATTTTATGATATATTTTTAAATATTTTGTATGCTACAATGTTTGTGTTTACCTCAGTGTAACTTGACTAGATTTATTTCCCCTCTTGTACACAGTCTCTGCTTTACCAAGCTCTCTCACCTTCCCCTAATGTGTTCACCAATCATATTCAATTATCTTTTATCAACTCTGTTTGCTATTTCAATTATGCGCCATTGAAACAGTTCATTGTGTGCACTTGTGCTGAACGTAATAACTTATCACATCACTAAACAAAAACAGCAAACATTTATGTTTTTGTTTTTTGTATATTTTAACCAATTTGCAAAACCTTCGACACCATATCAGTGTTCTCATTAGGCTTATCACCCCTACACAATGTTGATTTGTTGTTTGAGGCAAACCATAGACCAGAAACAGTCTTGTAAAAAAAATATAATTACAGAGATTTTTTTTAATTTGTAAAACATGTTTTAGATTCCAATGGCAAAACTTTAAACATTTCAAGGGCTTTTTTTCTATTCAGGTTTTAAAAATGCATATTGCATTCAAAAGGCAATGCCATATGTTATATACCATTCAGTCAGCTTTACATGGGCTTATAACCTACCATTGGGAATGAATGGTTCTGTAAAAAGAGGGTTTTATCATTAAAGAGTCAGCACAGGATATCAGAATAAAAATATACTTGGTTTAGTGAACTATATTTTAGACATAAAATCATTTTTAAATTACAATTAATGAAGGAATTGTTCTAATTTGTAACATTTTTTATTAACAGCCCAATAACAGTTGAGATTGTTGATATAACAGCCCAATAACAAACAGATTTTGTTAATGTAACAGTCCAATAACAGTTGAGATTGTTGATATAACAGTCCAATAACAGTTGAAATTGTTGATATAACAGTCCAATAACAGTTGAGATTGTTGATGTAACAGTCCAATAACGTTTAGATTGTTGATGTAACAGTCCAATAACAGTTGAAATTGTTGATGTAACAGTCCAGTAACAGTTGAGATTGTTGATGTAACAGTCCAATAACAGTTGAAATTGTTGATGTAACAGTCCAATAACAGTTGAAATTGTTGATATAACAGTCCAATAACAGTTGAGATTGTTGATGTAACAGTCCAATAACAGTTGAGATTGTTGATGTAACAGTCCAATAACAGTTGAGATTGTTGATGTAACAGTCCAATAACAGTTGAGATTGTTGATGTAACAGTCCAATAACAGTTGAGATTGTTGATGTAACAGTCCAATAACAGTTGAGATTGTTGATGTAACAGTCCAATAACAATTTAGATTATTAATGAAACTAATTAATTAAAAAAAGAAATACCCACAAGAATGTGGCTCATGACTATTGTATGTATGCTCTTTTAAAGCAGTACATTTTTAATGGTTCAAAAAGAGAGATAATAAATAGATACATAAAGACAGGGTGACCAATCTGGAACCATAAGTCAGTCAAGTCCAGTCCACCAGGCCAGGGTCTGAGACATATTGACCAGTCTGGTTCCATAAGTCAGTCCAGTCCACCAGGCCAGGGTCTGAGACACAGTGAACAGTCTGGGATCATAAGTCAGTCCAGTTCACCAGGCCATGGGTCTGAGACACAGTGAACAGTCTGGGATCATAAGTCAGTCCAGTCTACCAGTCTGGGACCATAAGTCAGTCCAGTCCACCAGTCTGGGACCATACGTCAGTCCAGTCCACCAGGCCAGGGTTTGAGACACAGTGAACAGTCTGGGACCATAAGTCAGTCCAGTTCACCAGGCCATGGGTCTGAGACACATTGACCAGTCTGGGATCATAAGTCAGTCCAGTCCACCAGGCCAGGGTGTGAGACATATTGACCAGTCTGGGACCATAAGTCAGTCCAGTCCACCAGGCCAGGGTCTGAAACACATTGACCAGTCTGGGACCATAAGTCAGTCCAGTCTACCAGTCTGGGACCATAAGTCAGTCCAGTCCACCAGGCCAGGGTGTGAGACACAATGACCAGTCTGGGACCATAAGTCAGTCCAGTCCACCAGGCCAGGGTGTGAGACATATTGACCAGTCTGGGACCATAAGTCAGTCCAGTCCCCCAGGCCAGGGTGTGAGACACATTGACCAGTCTGGGACCATAAGTCAGTCCAGTCTACCAAGCTAGGGTCTGAGACATATTGACCAGTCTGGGACCATAAGTAAGTCCAGTCTACCAGGCCAGGGTCTGAGACACATTGACCAGTCTGGGACCATAAGTCAGTGCAGTCCACCAGTCTGGGACCAAAAGTCAGTCCAGTCCACCAGTCTGGGACCATAAGTCAGAGCAGTCCACCAGTCTGGGACCATAAGTCAGTCCAGTCTACCAGGCCAGGGTCTGAGACACAGTGACCAGTCTGGGACCATAAGTCAGTCCAGTCCACCAGTCTGGGACCATAAGTCAGTCCAGTCCACCAGGCCAGGGTGTGGGACATATTGACCAGTCTGGGACCATAAGTCAGTCCAGTCCACCAGGCCAGTGTGTAAGACCTATTGACCAGTCTGGGACCATAAGTCAGTCCAGTCCACCAGTCTGGGACCATAAGTCAGTCCAGTCCACCAGTCTGGGACCATAAGTCAGTCCAGTCCACAAGGCCAGGGTCTGAGACACAGTGACCAGTCTGGGACCATAAGTCAGTCCAGTCCACCAGGGTAGGGTCTGAAACACATTGACCAGTCTGGGACCATAAGTCAGTCCAGTCCACCAGGCCAGGGTCTGAGATACATTGACCAGTCTGGGACCATAAGTCAGTCCAGTCCACCAGGCCAGGGTCTGAGACACAGTGACCAGTCTGGGACCATAAGTCAGTCCAGTCCACCAGTCTGGGACCATAAGTCAGTCCAGTCCACCAGGCCAGGGTGTGGGACATATTGACCAGTCTGGGACCATAAGTCAGTCCAGTCCACCAGGCCAGTGTGTAAGACCTATTGACCAGTCTGGGACCATAAGTCAGTCCAGTCCACCAGTCTGGGACCATAAGTCAGTCCAGTCCACCAGTCTGGGACCATAAGTCAGTCCAGTCCACAAGGCCAGGGTCTGAGACACAGTGACCAGTCTGGGACCATAAGTCAGTCCAGTCCACCAGGGTAGGGTCTGAAACACATTGACCAGTCTGGGACCATAAGTCAGTCCAGTCCACCAGGCCAGGGTCTGAGATACATTGACCAGTCTGGGACCATAAGTCAGTCCAGTCCACCAGGCCAGGGTCTGAGACACAGTGACCAGTCTGGGACCATAAGTCAGTCCAGTACACCAGGCCAGGGTCTTAAACACAGTGACCAGTCTGGGACCATAAGTCAGTCCAGTCCACCAGGCTAGGGTTTGAGACATATTGACCAGTCTGAGGTCATAAGTCAGTCCAGTCCAGCCTGTCTAACTGTGCATATTTATATACCGCTATATGAATCATATAACCTTATAATGAGGTCAAGTATGATGGAGTAGTAAGAAGAACTATACTTCCATGCTTGATAGATCAGTTTGTAATCAAATGTTTATAAGTTCCCTGAACCACTTCTCAAGGTATTTAATAATAATGATGTTGTACGTTTGTATAAAACAGAATTAAGAAATGTTCTGTTGTGTTTGGTCTTATTGGTCCACTATGTCTATATAAGAGCTAGTGGGGCCATACCAGCCGCCTTCTCTCTGGGTAATTAGCTGGGATTATATTGGCATGATTGTTGGGGTCCAAGTAAAGAGATTCTAATCAAATATGACACACTAGCTGTGATTTATAGTTTTTTAACCATCCTGATTTGTTTATACTAAGACAGCTGGTCAAGATGGAATGCATAGCAGAATGCCTGTCTGCATATTTATGGGATAACTGACCAAAATAACCAACAATATTTCCAAACTGCAGTGAGGAATCAACTTTACAATAATGATCATCAGTTTACTGAAATTAGGTCTTGTTATATTTCACTAATGTAATTTACGTGTATATCTAAATGTATCCTCTGTTTTTATAGCATGTTATGATGGCGGTGTTGAAAGAAAGAAAAATGTGTATTCCAAGTTACTGCCTTGCTCTGCCATTACATGCAAAACATCTGGGTGAAAGAGTCTATATATTGGCTGTATTATCTTTTCACTGTGAAGTCTAATGAGTTTAAAAGGAACAACAAACATATATTCACGATCTTTCAGGCCGATTTTTTTATGTTACTTTTTAAGAAAAGACTTGCTGCTTTGCAACAATGAGCAAAATTGATACCTTTGATAATGTTTGAAATTGTCCATCAGTCAGCCTTATTGAGGTTGTTTTAGATATGTTATCATCAAGTAGCATTTTATATTTAAGTTCACATTCCACTTGCTATCAGTTGTTTTTAAATTTCATTATATATTATGATTTGCTACTCATAATTATAATGATGAATGATTTAAAATTTTATTCTGAACTTATTTTATAAACTTTTTTCCTACAGTTATTATTCTTAAAAAATCCTGCTTATGCCAGTTATGGAGTCATTAGCAGAACATTTTTTTAATTTGGCATCATAAATTTTCATGGAAATTTTGTGTAACTATCGTGCATACTTCGGCTCTCATTTTGTAAAATAAACAACTTACTCCATTGGAATGACCAAGTGAAAATGCTTGTACTGTGAACTGACAATATTGTTCTTATAAAAAATTTAAATGTTGATGGTAGCAGTAGATATACCCATTGAAGGTATTTTATCAGAAAATATAATTATAAGTGTAAGTATAGCAAAGACTGTCAGCTTTTTTATTGTCAGTCTTTCAAGTAAAATTAATGCTATAAAGTAATGATTATGAAAAAATAACAACAAACCCATCTAATCAGTTGAAAATAACAAATGATTATAAAAGTGTCAAATCAAATGTTTTCATAAGAAAATATGTCGCACTATAATAGCTGTCCTTTGATGGTCCTGTAAGGTCTGAAAATAACATCATTTACCGGAGCCTAATGCCAAAATCAATTGATGGGGGAAAAGAAAGCCCTCAGGTATCAGTAAGAAAACTGGCATTGAAGTAAGAAGATAATTAGCTAGGAAATAATGAGGAGATGTGCTTCATCTATAAGAGGAAATCATTTCATCAGACCACATGTCTATATAATGAGGCTCTCCAGGTGCCGCTGCATTCAAGTCGTGCTGAGCCTTGTCCCGTGGCAACAGTTTCAACAGTCGCAGTTTTCTCCCTTCCCTATTCCCTTATTTAACCTGTTCCCTACAATATTTAACCCATACTTTTTCTCAGTAACTTTCTGATGACTTTAAGATGGCTTCAAGGTCACAAGATTTATGACTGGAGACTGCACAGCAAATTGTGCAGGTCCTGAGCAGGCTGATGTTGACCAACACTATTAGCCATGGCTTAATCAATTTGTGCTGTACAGCTTCAGAGATGAACTATTGGTAAAGATGTCTCCCAACACCAGTCTTTCCTGAATTTCTCTCATCCTCTTTGACAGTGGATAATTGGATGTTGAAAATTAGCTCAGAGATGCAGCCAATTAGTGACTGGACACAAATCACGGATTTAGCTAATGTATATCTGAGTCTTTAATAGCCACTGTGTCACCATTGAAGGGCTTCAGAAACTTCAGCAGGCACAGGCTGTGAGAAGAAGATGGGACCTGGAGTGGGGGAAGAAAGTAAAACCTCAGACCAAAGGAAAGCTATTACAGGCCTTAATGATAGTTTAAAGATAGTTAAATACCCGTTAAGATGGTGGAGAGGAAAGAATAGGATTTGATAGGGTCACTAACAGATCCTCCCTGGCCTAATATGGTCAAAGCTTGGGTTGAGTAGGCTCGAACATGTCAATATTCCATGCATTGATAGAAAGTTTATGAATGCTTGGTGTGTGTTTTTTAAATAATTTCTGGGGCTTGTATGAAGGTGGTTACTTTGTATTTAAGGTGTACAAGGACAAAGTAAAGCATACTAAAGAAGATCTGTGAAAACAAGACCTTTATATCATTTTCATGCTATCTTGTTAATCAGATTTTTAATTTTTATTCAAACCTGGCCAATACTATTTCTGAAAGTGATTAAAACTTTTGATTAAAATTTCATTACTTTAAAGTCAAGGACCTGACATGAAATCATGGCTTTAAAAAACACACACTTGAATTGATGCATAAACATGGTTTATATTCATAGATTTTTTGTCAGCACAGATTGCTAAGGTTTAAGCATGAGTTTCAACCACATCTCAGAGAGGTTTTTATTTATTTTTTTATTTTTTTTAATCTGAATTTGTATAGAAATTGACAACTGTTGTTGTAGGTGAAATACATGGAAACAAGTACGGCCTTTTTTTCTGTAGATACTCTTCACTTGTAACTACTTTTAACTTGATAGGTCTTATTTTTTGGGGGTATGAGTCCCGAGTTGAAGTGAACGGGAGGACTAACTGACCTGCAGTGTGCCAGTGGTTCGTTCTCCACCAATAATAGCTCTCTGTAGACATGATAACAGTTTGTGCCAATATGATGTATCTCAAATAGAAACAAAAACAAGAAACATCAGTGTCCCAGTAGAACCAACACCATGCTGCAGACCTGCTGGAAAGTGGTTTCCTATTATTTAAGTTGCATACGTGCAGTTATAAATGTGAAACTTAAACAGTCCTTGTCAATAGCCTTTAGTTTGTTCATTATCTCATCCCTTGCCTCTGGAACATGTTGTATGAAAGAATAGTGATGTTGAGAGCTAATTGCTATGAAATCTGTGACCTATAGATATATCCATCATTGTTGACATCTACTCACACTTAGCCTGCTAAGCAGGTATAAACCTTTGGGAAACAGTGTAGATGTTGTGTAGAAAGCTCTCACTTTGATCAGGATTTTCACTCTCTGCTGACAAGTCTTTCCAAATATATCTTAAAACCTTTGTCAGAGAACCATTAGCAACTAAGACTGGTATATCAACCCAAAGAGTATGTTAAGGGTTACTACTCAACCATTGCATGTGTGAAATTTAGATGTATGGTGTTTTCCTTTACGCATGTTTTCTTCTCAATGTGCACCAATTATTACATTACAGTAATATTGTCTTTATATCATCTGTGCTAATATCCAGCTATGTGGAGAAATCCCCAAGAAACTTGGAACAAATACAGCTACAATCGTACGCGTGATTAAAACTAATGGGAATGGTGGTTGTTTTTACACATTAGGCATTAGACGCAATCCTCAAAAGTAGGGTTTACAATTCTCAAACGTTATTTTCACAACAAATTCTCTATTGTAAATCCATTAACAGATAATAACTAAATGAAATCACAATGTTTTGGGAGTCATCCTTGACAGCAGCTTCATTCAGATGCATACTCAAATAATTGCCTGTTCTGGTGCCTTGATAGCAGGGGGAATTTGATAATCTCCAACCCTTTTACTGATCATTCCAAACTCTGCTCCCATTAACTAATAACCCATACTTATTAATAGTCAACTTTGTTGCTTAAGACTCAGAAGGAAAGAGTGCCAAAGTTGAGCTTGTTTATTTGGATCTTCACTTTTTGTTAAAGTCACAAACAGAACAGGCATAGTCTAATTTGAATGTGTGAATGCATCGTTTTGGAATCTGAAAGACAATATGTGATTTATTTTTCCTTGTGAATTGTCATCCAAGCTAGCACAGTCACTTATTGTCACTTACTTACATGGGTACAACCCAGAGGGGTGAATGTACATGATTTTAACTAAATTTGTTTGAAATAAGTACTTCAACTATATGCAACCACCAGACTTCATAGGGGCTACATATGTGCTTGTACATGCATGGCCAGCAGATTGTGTCTTTCCTGTGCTCACACAGTTACAGGTAAAGTCAGACAATTTTATTTATTGAAGAAAAATATAGTAATGGTCAATGCACAGTTCAAACAAGCATCAGAAGGTGTCAGAAAGCAACTATGTCACTGATGCTTAGGGTAAATACAAACATAAATCAGATAACCAAAATCTTTGGTCATCCTTAGGTTGGGCATTCAGATGCACAGAAATATATTTAAGTTTCCATTTCAGAATATAAAAAATAACATTAAGTTTTCATAACTTGAATGAGCCATGTGACCTTTAAATATTGAATTTCATTTTTGTGACATTCATGCTTTATGAACACATGTCGCCTCCTCATGTGCACATTAACCATGAATCGCTAGCAACCTTCATGGACTTGCACGCAAGCGACCTGCATTCATACAGCATCAATGTCTGACTGTGTTATTTCATTAGCAATTAATGTTGTATCACAATTAAAAGTACAAATATATAAGCATTGGTAATAGCTTTTCAGTTAATTGTAATTAAAATCTGGCTGAAGGAGGAGTCAATCTCTAATGCTTTGGTCAGTCTTTTGTGCAGATACTTCTTATGTGTGGTAGTTTAGTTCAGTAAACAAGTGTTCCATGGGAGTAGTATGGTTAATTTCTGTTTGTACTTTAAGTCTTATTATACATGTAAACAAGCAAATACAAAATCTCAGTTATTTCCTGTTACAAGACATTGCCAGAGACTTGGCTGTAACAAGTGCAGATGTGGATCTACACTATTTGCCAGTAGGACCGGGCTGATCTGGATCTACACTATTTGCCAGTATGACTGGGCTGATCTGGATCTACGCTATTTGCCAGTAGGACCAGGCTGATCTGGATCTACACTATTTGCCAGTAGGACTGGGCTGATCTGGATCTACACTATTTGCCAGTAGGACCGGGCTGATCTGGATCTACACTATTTGCCAGTAGGATTGGGCTGATCTGGATATACACTATTTGCCAGTAGGATTGGGCTGATCTGGATATACACTATTTGCCAGTAGGACTGGGCTGATCTGGATATACACTATTTGCCAGTAGGACTGGGCTGATCTGGATCTACGCTATTTGCCAGTAGGACTGGGCTGATCTGGATATACACTATTTGCCAGTAGGACCGGCTGATCTGGATATACACTATTTGCCAGTAGGACCGGCTGATCTGGATCTACATTATTTGCCATTATTTGCTTAGCAGGCTAAGAGTAAAATCTCACTCTTAAAGAAACTAAAGCTACCACAGTAAAGCCTGATAATGAATGCTATATATTCTATGTAATTTACTTATGTGCTCATCTGGATTTCTTGTCCGCAGCTCTCGTATTTCTCTGTGCAGGAGATGCATCCTGACTTACCTAAACTGCTTAGATGTGTTAGAGATAAATAAGCTGTGATACAACTTCAGGCTTGACTTAATTCTAGCTGTTATTAATTTGTACAGAAGTAATGGCTTCCATTAGGATAGGAGTTAGTATTTCCAGTCAATTTCATGTAATTTGACTGATCAGGTTTGAACGATAATGATCACTTCAGCATCGCAAGCAATTTGTCTTAGAGGATTAGGAATACAGTTGGTATATTTGTAAAAATAAACACACACCCCAGTCAGCAATCTTTAAGAAAACTTGGAGCACATGTAGTGCTGTGTTTTAATATGATAGCATGTCAAGTACACTTTGTTTCAAAGTTCAGAAAATTTATTCTCATTCAGTAAAGTTGAAATCAGCAAAAATCAGATAAATTGCTTGAATGTCTAGCGTTGTAATGTAACATTTTTATAATATGTTAGCAGCAGGGAATCGTTTTATGTATATATTTTTTCAATGATAAAATGAGATCATATATGAACAACATTTTCCTGCTCCTGAAACCCATGATGATATATTTTTTCCTGCATAGGACATTTTAGAGCCAGTTGGATTTTTCCTGCACAGGACATTTTCCAGCCAATTAGATTTTTTCTACGCAGGACATTTTCCAGCGAATTAGATTTTTTCTACGCAGGACATTTTCCAGCCAGTTAGATTTTTTCTGCGCAGGACATTTTCCAGCCAGTTAGATTTTTTCTGCGCAGGACATTTTCAAGCCAGTTAGATTTTTCCAGCTGGCCTGCTACTGATTGATTGACCATCATTAACCAGTTATAACTGGATGTTACTATGTAATGGGCACTACCTAATAAGTGTCTGGGTCTTCTTTCAATAATAACAGATGTACCATATTGGACCTCCTCCAGTACCAGATGGACCATATTGGACCTTCCACAATACCAGATGGACCATATTGGACCTTCCCAAATAACAGATGGACCATATTAGACCTTCCCCAATACCAGATGGACCATATTGGACCTTCCCCAATAACAGATGGACCATACTGGACCTTCTCCAATACCAGATGGACCATATTGGACCTTCCCCAATACCAGATGTACCATATTGGACCTTCCACAATACCAGATGGACCATATTGGACCTTCTCCAATACCAGATGGACCATATTGGACCTTCCCCAATACCAGATGGAGCATATTGGACCTTCCTCAATAACAGATGGAGCATATTGGACCTTCTGCAATACCAGATGGACCATATTGGACCTTCCTCAATAACAGATGGACCATATTGGACCTTCTCCAATAACAGATGGACCATATTGGACCTTCCCCAATACCAGATGGACCATATTGGTCCTTGCCCAATACCAGATGGACCATATTGGACCTTCCCCAATACCAGATGGACCATATTGGACCTTCCCCAATACCAGATGGAGCATATTGGACCTTCCTCAATAACAGATGGAGCATATTGGACCTTCCCCAATAACAGATGGACCATACTGGACCTTCTCCAATACCAGATGGACCATATTGGACCTTCCCCAATACCAGATGTACCATATTGGACCTTCCACAATACCAGATGGACCATATTGGACCTTCTCCAATACCAGATGGACCATATTGGACCTTCCCCAATACCAGATGGAGCATATTGGACCTTCCTCAATAACAGATGGAGCATATTGGACCTTCTGCAATACCAGATGGACCATATTGGACCTTCCTCAATAACAGATGGACCATATTGGACCTTCTCCAATAACAGATGGACCATATTGGACCTTCCCCAATACCAGATGGACCATATTGGTCCTTGCCCAATACCAGATGGACCATATTGGACCTTCCCCAATAACAGATGGACCATATTGGACCTTCCCCAATAACAGATGGACCATATTGGACCTTCCCCAATACCGGATGGACCATATTGGACCTTCCCCAATACCAGATGGAGCATATTGGACCTTCCCCAATACCAGATGGACCATATTGGACCTTCCCCAATACCAGATGGACCATATTAGACCTTTCTTCAATACCAGATGGACCATATTGGACCTTACCCAATACCAGATGGACCATATTGGTCATTCACCAATACCAGATGGACCATATTGGTCATTCACCAATACCAGATGGACCATATTGGACCTTCCCCAATAACAGATGGACCATGTTTTACCTTCCTCAATACCAGATGGACCATATTGGTCATTTACCAATACCAGATGGACCATATTGGTCATTCACCAATACCAGATGGACCATATTGGTCCTTCCCCAATAACAGATGGACCATGTTTTACCTTCCTCAGTAACAGATGGACCATATTGGACCTTCCCCAATACCAGATGGACCATATTGGTCATTTACCAATACCAGATGGACCATATTGGTCTTACCCCAATACCAGATAGACTATATTGATCCTACCCCAATACCAGATGGACCATATAGATCTTACCTCAATACCATGAAGACCATTTGTCATATCCAGTTGCACTTATGAGCTGTTATTTTAATTAAAATATAATCATTATGAAAGTTTTGTATAATTGATTTAATAGTTGCTATAATTAGTTTTTTGTGACTGTTGTGCTATAGCTTTTGTCCATTGTTATACCGGCCGCAATAGCTCAGGTGGTAGAGAGTGTCGGCTTGCAGATCAGGAGGTCATGGGTTTAAACCCAGGCCAGGTCAAAGTTAAGTTAAGTTGGTAGTAGTGGCTTCCTGCCTTATACTCGGGGTTAAGGGGACAGCATTTTGCCTGACTCATGGGTGTCAGTATAATTTACCGGCTGGGTTCAGTCCCTGGGCACCTCATAAATGCCCCTGTGCTATAATGATGGAAATGTCGCTGCACAGTATTTGCAAAAATGCCGGCAAATTCCATCCCAACCCATCCATTGTAATATATATATTAATATCAGGTGGTTGTTTTGCATTTGAAGACTTGCCTGTGTTTCAATGCATTGTGCAATTGATTAACCATGGAAACATTTAAAGTAATTGTTTGATATTTATTAACATTGTTAATATGATGCTAAGTATTTAGTGTCAGCTATCTTCAATGTTGGCAATATTGTGATAATTGTTCAATGTGAATTGTCTGCCATTTTAATGTTATTCTAATTGTTCATTCTTAAGTGTCTCCCATTTTGTTAATACAGTGCTAATTGTTCAAGATTAACTTTCTCCCATATTGAAATACTAGCTTTAACCTTTGCAGGATGAGTTGTTGATATGCTATGATTCATGAGCATTGTAAACAATAAAGTTGACATTTGTCTGACAAATGGATGCTTGTTGCTACAATTTCAATACCTCCTGTACATATCTAAGTATAACACCGGGGTTGATAGTGTTGGTTTTATGACTGCATGGCTTAGTGAAGTCTTATGGTAAGTAGTGTTTATTTTAATATTTGAGCAACATTTTATGTTTATTGTGTTTTATACCCAAAGGAAGAAGTTTTGGGTGTCATTTTTATTATTAATATTGAATCATATTAACATTTGGAAACAGTAAATCTTTTACTTAGATTTAAAGATTTGTTTATTGGGACATTATAACATTTTGGAATCCTAAACTAAATCCCCAAACAAAATTTTGTTCAAATTCTGTACAAACTGTTTCTTATTTTTTTCCATACCAACATATTAAAGGTGGCATCCAAAAGTTTGGACAAATTTTTTTATCTCAAATAACACAATAAGACACTGTTACTTGAAAAAGGTCCTACAAACTGCTGTTTATTAATGTCCTAGATCTGTGTGAGCAATGAGGCATAAACCCTCCAAAAAGCAGAGAAAGCTATTTTTAAACTTAGGAAACCACAACTTACTTTTTGAGATTACATTATATGTCATTCAAGTAATCTGCTCTGATGTCAATATCTATCTTTGGCAGAGATCACTATTGTGCCGATTTATAGATTTGGAGAGGATGAACTTTGAGAGTGTTTTTTTGACGATTTGTACTCTCTGACAACATAGGTAGTGCTCAAAACCGTCTTTACTAAGACTAAAGTATGAGTTAATGCAGACATTATGCCCAAGTTCTCCAAAGCCTTGGTAAGGTATTATTATATTATCACATTGTTTCATGACTTTGATTTAGACAAACTGTTGGGTACCATCTTTAAGAAATGAACACCAATTATTTTATATTCATTAAATCATCAATCACATGTTACGGGTTGGAGTTATCTCCCTAATTTGGTGAATAAAGTCACTGAACCCTTAGAAGACATTGTTGAAGCAGACATATTGCTGACTACTGTAATGGATGCCATAAGACTGAGAGTTTTATACCACACTTAAAATTTCACCATACTGACCTTGGACTTGTCTGGTCATGGAACCAGTCCGTGTAAGCTGAGCTTAAGAATGGAACTGCACAAGTACAATTTTAACCAGATTTTTTGTATGTTACTGCCTGAAATAAACCTGCAGCCTTCTGATTTTGTATGTTACTACCTAAAAAAACCTGCAGCCTCCTGATTTTGTATGTTACTGCCTGAAATAAACCTGCAGCCTCCTGATTTTGTATGTTACTGCCTGAAATAGACCTGCAGCCTCCTGATTTTGTATGTTACTGCCTGAAATAAACCTGCAGCCTCCTGATTTTGTATGTTACTGCCTGAAATAGACCTGCAGCCTCCTGATTTTGTATGTTACTGCCTGAAATAAACCTGCAGCCTCCTGATTTTGTATGTTACTGCCTGAAATAAACCTGCAGCCTCCTGATTTTGTATGTTACTGCCTGAAATAAACCTGCAGCCTCCTGATTTTGTATGTTACTGCCTGAAATAAACCTGCAGCCTCCTGATTTTGTAAGTTACTGCCTGAAATAAACCTGCAGCCTCCTGATTTTGTATGTTACTGCCTGAAATAGACCTGCAGCCTCCTGATTTTGTATGTTACTGCCTGAAATAAACCTGCAGCCTCCTGATTTTGTATGTTACTGCCTGAAATAAACCTGCAGTCTTCTGATTTTGTATGTTACTGCCTGAAATAAACCTGCAGCCTTCTGATTTTGTATGTTACTGCCTGAAATAAACCTGCAGCCTCCTGATTTTGTATGTTACTGCCTGAAATAGACCTGCAGCCTCCTGATTTTGTATGTTACTGCCTGAAATAGACCTGCAGCCTCCTGATTTTGTATGTTACTGCCTGAAATAAACCTGCAGCCTCCTGATTTTGTATGTTACTGCCTGAAATAAACCTGCAGCCTCCTGATTTTGTATGTTACTGCCTGAAATAAACCTGCAGTTTCCTGATTTTGTATGTTACTGCCTGAAATAAACCTGCAGCCTCCTGATTTTGTATGTTACTGCCTGAAATAAACCTGCAGTCTCCTGATTTTGTATGTTACTGCCTGAAAAAAAAACGCAGCCTCATGATTTTGTATGTTACTGCCTGAAAAAAAACCTGCAGTCTCCTGATTTTGTATGTTACTGCCTGAAATAAACCTGCAGCCTCCTGATTTTGTATATTACTGCCTGAAATAAACCTGCAGCCTCCTGATTTTGTATGTTACTGCCTGAAATAAACCTGCAGCCTCATGATTTTGTATGTTACTGCCTGAAATAAACCTGCAGCCTCATGATTTTGTATATTACTGCCTGAAATAAACCTGCAGCCTCCTGAAATAAGAGGCTGGCACTGTGTCTTCTGCTTCTCCATGTCCTGTATGTAACATCTTGGGTGCTATGTTGTTTTGGTACAAAACAAGGAAACAATATGAACGATAAATGGGTAAAACATATTTTTAGATACTTCCTGTAAACTTTGTAATCTTTAATTTGAAGTTTAAACAATACTTTTTATGAATCATTGAAACATAGAACATACAAAATACAGGATGAAATCATGCATTCTCATGTATTTGAAAAAAATTATTAAAAAAAACAACACTAGCAAAATACTTCCTTGAAACAGCTTTTATCATTTACTTGTAATCTTAAGGAAAACCTGTTCCATTAACATGCAAACTAACTAAACATCCATGAGTCATCAAGCACCTTCATTCATATCATGTCAACAACAATTAATTTAAATACTGACTCTAGGATGACATTATTTCAGTGCAACACGACTGTGAAATATCCTTAACTGGCTTTTATTGTCCATTTTTAATCGACAAAAGCTGTGATTCAATATAAAACAAACAAAACAATTTGCACTTAACACATTAACAAATACCAAAACCCCAACAAAACCCCCAAAATAACAAGTGGACTCCCAGGTCCATATAAGGGTGATTGTGGCCAGTGAGGCAGGTTGAGGCCCATTAAAGCATCATCCTTGTCTGTCAATTAAGCCTGTGCAGTTACAGCCAATTTTAATCAGCTCTATTTTTGATGCCTTCATTGCCGTAATTGTGTTAATAATGCCAAACTACAGCCGCCACAAAGTGCACAGTGCTGTGCATCAGTTTTACGACAAGGCAAGATTCCTTGACCCTTAAACTGCTTGGCTTCTTTATGAGCATCATGCAGTCTTAGTGTTTTGCAAATAATTTAATACAAAAGGTGGCAAGACCTAAATGATATTGTCAAGCGCCTCTCAGGTGGCTTGTGACAATCATGATCAGACAACTCCGAAGGGGAACTGTCTCATATGAAGCTACACTATTCACCAAAACCTGGTAAATTTGTGATGAAGTTCAGAGTCCGATTCTGTAAGATGTTCAATTAGTCCTCAGGCAAGGAAGGATGTTATAATGGCTGACAACTGCTGTGGACATCATTACTGTGGTAACATTTAAAAGCCCTTTGATAACTTCCACCAAGTCACGGATCCCAATCTGTGTTAATTTCTTTCCAAACAGCATGAACAATAGCGATTAAGACACAGTTTGTGTGTGGGTTCTGGGCTCTCTATTCAGCTTTTTTTGTATGTGTTTGAAATTCGTTTTGGCAAAAAAAAAGTAATTATGTTGCAGAATTTAATGCAGTTTTGGTGTCAGTTCTTCAAGACAAGGAATGTTCATTTGTTAGAACTAACAAAAAATGTTTTAGAAGATTGTGATAATTTAGTTTGGTGAGTGGGTGAGTTGGATGGCTGCTTGTCCATGTTTACTTAATGAGGCAATGAAAGATGTGATCGAGCAGCCTGAGACATAATTAGACATATCATAAAAATCACAATACTGATTGAATGACACTTATACATCTGTCTGATTGAACACAGTTGATTATTTTATACATGGAGTTGTAATCACTGTATGTAAAAAAAATGTTTCTTTTTAAATGTTTGTTGTTTCTCATGTATTTGCATTTTTCCCCCCAAAAGATAAATATTCTTTATAAGGATAGTTTTTATGCTATTTGTAAATCTCTTTAATACTAACAAAAAATGAAAAATTATAGAAAATAAGTACATAAAAAAGATTTTACCCCCCCAAAAACACACACATTTCTAAGGTAAGTTTCAGTGTAACCTGGAATAAAAAGATCTTTACTTTGTTATTAATTTATAATATGTTTTAAAAAAGACTTCATTTGCAGACTCAAATTACACTTACCAAACTTAAATATTGAATATTTTCATCTGATTTCCTTTATAATGAATGTTCAAGGGTACATTGAGGGAATGTTTACTAGAATATACCTTCATCTAGGCTGGAAATTACAGCCTCAATGTTCATAGGCACCTGTGTTAAACAACGAGCCAAAGGGGACAGTATTAATTATTTGACTCCCTACTACTTACAGCATAAAGACTGTGTAATTTTCCTTAAGGTATCAACAGTTAATGTATACTTTGCACGAGTGCCAGGTGACGCCTCCTTACCAATAACAAAACCCTTCATACATATAGTAGGATATCTTCTGTTTGTTAGATCACAGCCTCTACAGTAATGCAGATTTGACAGGAAGAATCTGTTTCCAATGTCTTGCGCGCAACCATTCAATACATCTTCATTACAAACATGCAGGGAATTTGAACTTTTGTATCATGCAGCTTTAAGTGTTATGTTTGTCTTTTAAAAATGTTATTATTTGTTATTTTGTGTGTTTTTGCATGCATCTGTGTACGTGGGTGCCTCCGTAAGTTATAATTTAGTTTTTGTTTACTTCAGATCGAAAAATAATTTCTTTATAAAACTTACGTTAATCTGCTCAACTGGCTGTATTTTTGGATAGGACCAATACTGTGGTAGTAACATTCTGGGGGAAATGTGTACAAGTCAATTGTTAGCCAACGGACTTACACCTTCAGGCTAGTCTAAGATCCAAGCCTTGGTACCTCTGACAAGGGCTAGGGTTATTTGAGCTGTCTGATTTCAAATTTCATTTGAAATTTAGCCAATGGGATCCCTGAGGTAGATCTCAGATTCCAGCGCAAAGTTTTATTACCTGGGGCTCATAAGTCATAAGCTTTAGGCACTGGACCACAGGTGCTGACTAGTTATAATGTGTGCATGCATGAAGCTGTGAGGTTCTTATATTTTTTTCTTTCATATAATGGTGCTTTGTGTGTTTATAAATTTAAATTTTTCGATGTTTAAATATATTGGTACATACCTAAAATATGTGCATGTGAGTGTGTTTGCCACGTCTTTGTGTGTGTCTAAGATTCTATTATAACTTCCTCTCAGTATTCCTGACAGCTCCTCCGTTTCTGTCCCAGCCCCTCCTGTCGGATGGTTTAGTTCTCGTCTGCTATCACTTCTGCTACTGCAGCACATTTCTCGGCACCTCCATCTTAAGGTACAAAGTATAAGAGAGCTCAAGGATATTAAATGGGTGTAAAGTTAATTAAACTGAAGTTAATTAAACCATAATTATTCATCAGATACCGCAAATAACACAGATTATTACTTGATACCATTACCTAATTTATCTAAATCATACTTTGTCATGAAATATGCATAACAATATTATCAAAATAGACCCTCTCTTAAGCTTTTAATGGAGGGAAGCTCCTGGATAATCACTGCTTTGTTCTAAGATGTGTAGTGATTTTTAATCTCAAAATTACTTAAATAAGCTTCAAATGCTTTAAATCACCAGGAAAACCTGAAAATTAAATCTTAATTATAGTAAGGCTTAGAGAATGATTCTTTGCAACGAGCTAATAAAGGTTATATCCCTGAATAATGTCGTTGCACTGCAGTATCTTCCTCTAAGTCTTCTGCCACATGTATAACCAGGTTTGGCTCAACATTAATCAAATATACTGAGTGTAATACGTTTATTATCAGACTGGAGGTAGTTACGGTAGTAGAATGGTTCTTATTGGGCCGTAAATTCTCAATATAAGCAATATGAGAATTTAAAAAAAAAAAGGATAATTAGAACATATAGTAAGTTATTAGCATTTTAGTTGAGTGAATAAAAAATGCAGATTAAAAAATGTTTTACAGTTGGTCAGTCTGTTCATTGTGGTCCATTGGCAGACCACTTACTGATATCGCATGAGCCATCAGTCTCAAACTTGGTATAGATGACCCCAGTTTTGGAATGAGTAGCACAAAGATCAAGGTCTCAATGACCTTGAATATCTTAAGGTCGCCAAGAATGTCAACCCTTTATATGTATAATTGGTTTTAAAAATGTCTAGGGGCTGTTGTCACAGCTTTGAGGAGCGATGTTATTTTTAACAGTTATGTTAATGTTATTTCAGCAGTCAAATGACCATATTGTTATATATCTATTTTGTTTCTTATGTTTCTAAAAACAACAACCACTTAAGCTAAAAATAATAAACATAAGAACTGTGACTAAAACCTTACTAATATCAATGGTCGATTCTTTTTTTTTATATTACATGACTGCACCAAATTGTTTGCAAGGGTAGATTGAACTAATTATCACAGACTTATATAGGAACATTTTAATAGATAGATGCGCAAAATTTCTTTGTCATTCAAGTTTTGTTAGCATTTAAACTTTTATATAGGATAATTTTAATAAATAGATGTGTAAAATTTCTTCGTCATTCAAGTTTTGTTAGCATTCAAACTTTTATATAGGATAATTTTAATAAATAGATGTGTAAAATTTCTTCGTCATTCAAGTTTTGTTAGCATTTAAACTAATTTGTTGTACTTTTTATGGTTACTATGTATTAAGTGCCTGCGCACTTAATACAGAAATGATCTTACAATTTGCGATTGGTATTCAAGCTAATTCCCACTCATATTATACTGTAGTTGAGCTTTTACCATCCTTCTGAATTTCCAGACACTCATGTGACCTCGGTGAAACGGTGTTAAATGTGCCAAATATGAATTTACAGATAGATACCTTGTTCGGTTTGTTTCCGACTGGAATTGATGTACTATAAATCACAGAGAGATACATTTTATATGGTTTTACATATATCTACATTTAATGACCAGTAAAAATGAAATATATTGTGTCCTGAAGTACATGCTTGGATCAATACAAACAAAGTAAGTAAGCATATATTCAAAACAATATCGATACGAATTAACAATATAACATGACCCAAAATGACCAACAAAGATAGGCATAGACCAACAATTCGAGAAAATTTCTTATGTATTAAAGGGTAATTTATCATGTATAAAAAATATTATATGGATGGTTTATTTGATTATTAAAACAGGTCCTGTATATATACTAAATGAGTTGTTAAACTGGGTTGCGACAATATTTTCTTTTGTTGAATGTTCTGTGCACAACATTCTATTTTTACATTATTTTTCAGCAACTTTGATGCTCTGCATCAATGTTTACTTGTGTTTAATTTTGTTGGTCAGAGGGTGAAGCTAGGAAGCAAGGTGGGCATATTTGTTTTACTGGTACAACAATTATGTTTTTTGGAAAGTTTCACTGGAAATATATATCGTTACTGTTATTTGTGTTACCTTGATTATGACCGAAGATTCATTCTTAGTGAAAAAAAAATATGTAAATCTTGTACTGTATTCCCAACTTATTCTTCTTCTTTCCTTCTATTTTACTATTAATCAGCATACCATTTTTTTGCATCAACCATTGATCGATATCCTGTTTAGCTGTGCATGGTAACATGTTATTACAAATGGTTGATTATAGTTTCTTTTGTACATAGTTCCCTGTAGTGTCATTACTTTCTACCATGGTGTTACGATGGTCAGCTAGGTTGGAGGTTATCATTTGCTAAAAGGGAAATTTTAAAGAAAGTTTTAGTAAGATAATTTTGTATAAAACAAGCAACTACATAGAACTAGTTGAACTACAATAACAAGCAAGATGATTAAGTCTTACCTCCGTTTAAAAACAGGTAACTGCATTTAAGTACTTAAAAAATATGTAAAAAAAAAACGTTATGTGCATTATTTGATTGTAAAATATTGTTCCTGCATCAGTTCAGTTAAGTTAAGCAATGGTTTGGCCATGTTCATTGTGATCTAGTATCCATACAAGGCATCATCTCTGCTACAATGATTTTTGTTATATTTAATACACATATAATTTATATATAAGGTATAATAATACAAGCAGTTAAAAAAATAAGAATTGAATCCTTTGGAAGTGATACTTGCGTTATCCCTGTAAATGAGCAAGTCAATGACAGACTGTCACTGGGACCATGGGGCTAGGACCTCCTCAAACATATCCTAACCATACTTTACTTTACTTTTTAGTTGTTAACTTGACTTTAGATAATTACTGGAGTCCATTCTGAAGTGTGGCATGACACCCTTTATACCGGGCACACTTTTATGGAATGCATTATAAAATTGGGAATTGGCTGTTGCTATAGTTGTCATTATTTTTGTAACTTGTGGCGGTATCCACAGACAAATCTATTTTGTAGAAATGGTCAAGGTGTTGTCAGTGGTTTTTAAGTACCGGTATTACAGATTTGTACAACTTCAACTTCTTACTACGTATATAACGTACCAATTTTTTTAGCTTCGAAGCACGTGAGTTAAGCAGGTTTTATTCTCACCTGTAAGCAGCCCTGATCAAGGGTTTTAAGATTGTTATTCATTCAGTATTTAAAATGAGTTCTTTAAAGGTTTGGTTCCATCATTAAATGAATTGATACATTTAGACAATATACAATACATATGTTATGTCCATGTGAAGGCCAGTTGTTCGATCATCGATTGTCAGCTCACTTTAAGTCTAAGTACTCATCAGATGTCCGGCGTTGTCATTCTTCAGGTAACATATTTTTAAACATATATAGAAGTTGCCATTTGATGCTTTGCAATAATGCTTTTCATGAAACATCAATTAAATGTAGTCCAACTGTAGGAGTCCTCAAGCTGATCATAGTGAAAACTGAAGTATTTATGTGTTGATAAACCTATATGCAAGTTCCTCAGATATTATTGCAAGAACGATAGCAAAAAGATGTTATTTGCAACATCTGCGATTACAAACATGCCTTGATCTTGCACACACGTCAAACATATCTACTGGATGGTAGAGTCAGTCGAGTACTGATCGAGTTATGGTTGTTACATGTTACTTCAGTGTACTCAGTAAACACAACTACAGTAAACAAGTATGTTAAACACGTTTCAACTATGGACACAGTATGATATTTGCCACTTAAGGATATTTCGAACATGGAGAAATTTGGACTAACTATGACAAATTATGAGTTTAAGGTATGTTAGTACATAAAACCATGCTTTACTATATTGCTAAATATGCTTAAAACATTAGACTAATAGCTACTAAGGTCCTGTATGGTTCTGTCACACTTTATTCAGCTTCTCTAAATCTTTCATCTGTTATGCATCTATTTATTCTGTTCATATAGTATATCTCCTGTTCAATCCATCCTTTTGTATATGTGAATTTCACTTCCTTTCCTTTTAAAACAACCAGATTTTGCTAAAATTATGTTGCCAAAGTCTTTTTTTTTATTTTGACATTGATGAAGAATGATTAAACAAAGTTTCAGGATATTCCTGTTCTGACTACCGGTAGGTATGAAGCAAAATACAAATAAAAAACATTAGTAATTCTTCATTATCACCCATACTATAGCATCTTTCTTGTTATATTTGTTTCCTATCATTTTATATAATTACAGATGTTTGGCATAATTCAACAGAAGTTCAGTTGAAAAACATTAAAGAAAAAAAAATGTTTTTGGTCAAATTAATTTTAGTTGCTTTAAGACCCCCAGGGCTAAACAGATAGAATCACTGACTTGTAACATCTTCGCTTCTCAAAATGTACAAATCACCAACTTATAACACCTCATCACCTCACATTAAGGGTTCGCATCCTATTCTGAGTGAGAAATTTTATTTGTGGAAGTCATCTGGCAGACCTGCAAAGCATTGGAGGTATACCTAGACACCTGTCCTGGATCTTCCTTCTATAATAGCTAAACATTGCCAATTGAACCATTATGGTGTCTGCTATGGATGTAAAAAAACAAATCAGTTATTACCTCAAACTTATTTATGTCAAGGGTGTGTAACATGCTATAGCTGGGGATGCAGCACTCATGTTCCAACTGACCACGATCCTGCCTTTCTAGACAGTCACTTCTCAGTGCTATTGATATATTCATCTTTGAATCTATCCAGAAATGTTCCTTTCATTTAGCTGTATTTTCATCTGTCCACCCTTCCATCCTTCTGTTGATCAGTATTCCTTTATTTATCTTACCATCTTTCCATCTAATCTTCCATTCATTTACCTAAAATTCAGCTTAACTTCCATCTTTCGATCTATTCAATAATCCCTCCATCTACTCATCCTTTTTTTTATCTGTCTACTCATTTACCACCATCAAACTCTTGTATATCCTTTATTTATCCATTGTCTTTCCTTCCATTCATTTATTCTTTCTGATTCATATATCCATCACTACATCCTTCCATCTATACATCCGTCAAACAATCAATGCATCTGTATTTATTTCTCCTATCAATTCAATCACCTATCACACTATTACCTCCATCATCACCAAGATCTATTTCTTCCGTTCATCCAGACTAGCCATAAATAATAACCCCTCCCCAACACACATCATACAGTCCTAACATCTGCACTTACAGCCCTTGATCCTTACACTTTGATAGCTATTGTAATTACAGTAATAAAACCTGTTGATTAACTGATATTCACAGTTGAGCATTGACCAATATGTCCACACAGGACCAACATAGGGACCCTGGCCACATTGATACATTTCTGCCTCATAGGTTTTGTAGAAAATTATGATTGGTGCCAGAAATGGGAGGCAATCTTCTACAATCAGTTTTAATCAATCCAGCCTCCACAGGTAAAGATTGTCCCTCACCTTATCACCTGTGATCGGAATTAATTGGGTGAGAAATTAATAAGTGAAAAATCACTGCAATATGAGTTAATTAACTTGTGTCCAATGGCATTGGTAGTATGGCCTAGCATTGCTTTGACAGGAGTTGTTTTATTACACTTGTCATATACAGAGTTAAAAAACCCACAAATATTTGTGAGAGGGGACTTTGATTACCTTGTCATAGAGACTGATGAGGTTGATGCTGGTGATTCCCAGGGCAGGTGAGGAAGTAATTAATGAGATCTATAAAGATACCTGTATGGAATAAAATGTTAATTAGGCTTGTGGTCTCAAGTAGCTGTAGTAATAGGTGACAGAAAAAAAAATGAGTGAAGAAGGTGGCAGGAATTGATAGGAACATAATAGGCTGTATGGGATGAGGATGGCAGCTTTGTACAAACTTATGTCCACAGTAGACTTACAAATAGGTCAGAACTAGGCATAAAGTGTAGGTCATGATTAGCTACCTGGCCTACACAAATAGATCAGAACTAGGCATAAAGTGTAGGTCATGATTAGCTACCTGGCCTACACAAATAGATTCGAACTAGGCATAAAGTGTGGGTCATGATTAGCTACCTGGCCTACACAAATAGATCAGAACTAGGCATAAAGTGTAGGTCATGATTAGCTACCTGGCCTACACAAATAGATCAGAACTAGGCATAAAGTGTGGGTCATGATTAGCTACCTGGCCTACACAAATAGATCAGAACTAGGCATAAAGTGTGGGTCATGATTAGCTACCTGGCCTACACAAAAAGATCAAAACTAGGCATAAAGTGTATATCATAATTGACTTGGTCCACACAAATAGATCAAAACTAGGCATAAAGTGTAGGTCATGATTAGCTACCTGGCCTACACAAATAGATCAAAACTAGGCATAAAGTGTGGGTCATGATTAGCTACCTGGCCTACACAAATAGATCAGAACTAGGCATAAAGTGTGGGTCATGATTAGCTACCTGGCCTACACAAATAGATCAGAACTAGGCATAAAGTGTGGGTCATGATTAGCTACCTGGCCTACACAAATAGATCAGAACTAGGCATTAAGTGTACATCGTAATTGACTTGGTCCACACAAATAGATCAGAACTAGGCATAAAGTGTAGGTCATGATTAGCTACTTGGCCTACACAAATAGATCAAAACTAGGCATAAAGTGTGGGTCATGATTAGCTACCTGGCCTACACAAATAGATCAGAACTAGGCATTAAGTGTACATCATAATTGACTTGGTCTACACAAATAGATCAAAACTAGGCATAAAGTGTAGGTCATGATTAGCTACCTAGCCTACACATATAGATCAAAACTAGGCATAAAGTGTGGGTCATGATTAGCTACCTGGCCTACACAAATAGATCAGAACTAGGCATAAAGTGTGGGTCATGATTAGCAACTTGGCTCAAACAAATAGATCAGAACTAGGCATAAAGTGTACATCATGCTTAGCTACTTGGCCCACACAAATAAATCAGAACTAGGCATAAAGTGTAGGTCATGATTAGCTACCTGGCCTACACAAATAGATCAGAACTAGGCATTAAGTGTACATCATAATTGACTTGGTCCACACAAATAGATCAAAACTAGGCATAAAGTGTAGGTCATGATTAGCTACCTGGCCTACACAAAAAGATCAAAACTAGGCATAAAGTGTGGGTCATGATTAGCTACCTGGCCTACACAAATAGATCAGAACAAGGCATAAAGTGTGGGTCATGATTAGCTACTTGACCTACACAAATAGATCAGAACTAGGCATAAAGTGTAGGTCATGATTAGCTACCTGGCCTACACAAATAGATCAGAACTAGGCATTAAGTGTATATCATAATTGACTTGGTCCACACAAAAAGATCAAAACTAGGCATAAAGTGTAGGTCATGATTAGCTACCTGGCCTACACAAATAGATCAGAACTAGGCATAAAGTGTACATCATTATTAGCTACCTGGCCTACACAAATAGATCCGAACTAGGCATACAGTGTAGGTCATGATTAGCTACTTGGCCTACACAAATAGATCAAAACTAGGCATAAAGTGTGGGTCATGATTAGCTACCTGGCCTACACAAATAGATCAGAACTAGGCATAAAGTGTGGGTCATGATTAGCTACCTGGCCTACACAAATAGATCAGAACTAGGCATAAAGTGTGGGTCATGATTAGCTACCTGGCCTACACAAATAGATCAGAACTAGGCATAAAGTGTACATCATGATTAGCTACTTGGCCTACACAAATAGATCAGAACTAAGCATACAGTGTGGGTCATGACTAGCTACCTGGCCTACACAAATAGATCAGAACTAGGCATAAAGTCACATCACATAGAACCTTTTATAGAATTTTAACCTCATGATTTTAGTGAGTCCAGTGCAAGACTTTTCATTCTTGAACATAATTTTGTCATAAACAAAAAGAGCTTGATGGCATTCAGTGAGGACTGAATATTGAACTTTAAGTTTAATTAAGAAATGAAAACATTATTGTTAATGTAGTGTGGATATTATTAATGAATTTGGTGCTGGTAACAAAGTTTAGGATGATAGTGAAAATGATAACAATGATGATTAAAATCATGGGGATGATTATGATGGTGAAGATGATAGTGATGATGATGATGATGATAATGGAGAAGATGATGATGATGATGCTGGGGGTGGTGATGAAAGTGATGATGATGATGATGGTGGTGATTATGACAATGCAATAATAGATTGGAGGATTTTAAGTGCTGTGTACTGTCTGTGTGAGATGTTGACAGGATTGTAAGTGCTGTGTACTGTCTGTGTGAGATGTTGACAGGATTGTAAGTGCTGTGTACCATGTGTGTGAGATGTTGACATGATTGTAAGTGCTGTGTATTATCTGTGTGAGATGTTGACAGGATTGTAAGTGCTGTGTACCATCTGTGTGAGATGTTGACAGGATTGTAAGTGCTGTGTACCATCTGTGTGAGATGTTGACAGGATTGTAAGTGCTGTGTACCATCTGTGTAAGATGTTGACAGGATTGTAAGTGCTGTGTATTATCTGTGTGAGATGTTGACAGGATTGTAAGTGTTGTGTACTGTCTGTGTGAGATGTTGACAGGATTGTAAATGCTGTGTACCATCTGTGTGAGATGTTGACAGGTTTGTAAGTGCTGTGTATTATCTGTGTGAGATGTTGACAGGATTGTAAGTGCTGTGTACCATCTGTGTGAGATGTTGACAGGGTTGTAAGTGCTGTGTACCATCTGTGTGAGATGTTGACAGGATTGTAAGTGCTGTGTACCGTCTGTGTGAGATGTTGACAGGATTTTTAGTGCTGTGTACCATCTGTGTGAGATGTTGACAGGATTGTAAGTGCTGTGTACCATCTGTGTGAGATGTTGACAGGATTGTTAGTGCTGTGTACTGTCTGTGTGAGATGTTGACAGGATTGTAAGTGCTGTGTACCATCTGTGTGAGATGTTGACAGGATTGTAAGTGCTGTGTACTGTCTGTGTGAGATGTTGACAGGATTGTAAGTGCTGTGTACCATCTGTGTGAGATGTTGACAGGATTGTAAGTGCTGTGTACCATCTGTGTGAGATGTTGACAGGATTGTAAGCGCTGTGTACCATCTGTGTGAGATGTTGACAGGATTGTAAGTGCTGTGTACCATCTGTGTGAGATGTTGACAGGATTGTAAGTGCTGTGTACCGTCTGTGTGAGACAACATATTAACTGATGTCTTTTGCCACTGTCTAAAGTTTGGAATGATGAAAGTCTAAATACTTAATAGAATAAAATATTGTTTGAAGATAGTATTTGTTAACTTAACCCCTGCAATACATTTTCAAGACCCCTTCTAACCAAAATATGTGGATCCGCTCCTGGAAGCCTTGACTTAATTGCTGCTACATAGTCCTCCTATTTTGTAATATTTTTTTTCAGCATCTTTTTTATCTCTGCACTTGTTTTTCTCTAATACATAAACAGTTTCTGCATACTTGTTTATTGTATACATTATCAGCATACAAATGTTTTCTGTAAAAAGAAAACAGCATCTGTACACATGTTTTTTGTAGAATGTAAATGGCATGTGTATGCATGTTTTCTGTAGAATGTAAACTGCATCTGTATGTATATTTATTGTAATACATTTACATTGTTTTCTTTGATAATTATGCAAAAACTGTCAATAAACATGTATATTTTTTTTTCTCTTTTTCATGTGCTGTTCCTACATGATATAGGTAAGTTTTAGATGTTACCTTGTACCTTTCCCTCTGATGTCTTTTCTTTGCCACCAATATCCGTGGGTAACTTTTGTCTATTCCCTACTGTTGTCTGGGATTGTATAAATGATAATAACTATACACACAAAAATATTTCACTTGACTTGGATTGAGTTCAGGTAGAAACAGAGTGGAAAAACGAGAGTTGGCGAGAGCAGTCGAGTACTTAGAATGCCTTGGACACAATTGCAGACAGAATGCCACCATGTTTTTTAGCTCATCTTAGCTTATACTCATGGCCTCCATTGACATGGCCATTGTCCATATTTTGCTGTATAAGGAAACTTAGTACATCTTCATGTCACACACTCAAGAGCTAGAGCCTTGATATTTGGTATAAATGTTCCTTGAGTGGCCAAGATTGTTAAGGAATTGGCTGCAAGGGGCTTGGCCATTTTCCATATAAGGCTATTAAGGAAAACTTAGAAAATGATCTTGTTCGAAACTTAAAGAGCTAGAGCCTCGATATTTGGTAAACATGTTCCATTGCTAGCTTTGTATGAACATTGTCCAAAGAATTTTGATCCATCGAAAAAAATTACCACCATGGGCGTAGCCATTTTCTGTATATGGTTACGTATGATATTTTGTAAAGATTCTTATCAGAAACTATAAGAGTTGGAGCCTAAATATTTAATATACAATTGTTCCCAGATTGGTCCTGTAACAAGATTGTCAGAAGAATTATGATCCGTCAAATAATATGGCCACCAGGGCTATGATGGCCATTTTCTCAAGATGGCTTTTTAGTAAAAAAAAAAAATGAAACTACTTGTCCATATGTTGCCTGTATACACGTTTTACAATCATTCTGGTCTGTGTTTTAACAATCCTTATTTACCTTACCAAAATGTCACTGGCACTAAGGTGAACGATAAAAGGTCATCATCGTCGTCTGCTTTCATTTAAGTTCACGGCTCCTTTGCTTATTAATTTGTTAACGAAAAATAATAATTTTGATACAAAATTTTGTAAGTTTTAATAAAAAAAAATGAGTGCAGATATATGACTGGATAAGTTTTTTTCATATATCGATAGCAGAAGATTTTAAGATTTTACTCTTAACAGAATATAAATATGAAGAAAACAGTAACATAACTGCCTGGAATGAATATAACTCTAAATGTCACTCACTAATACGCCTTACATGAAATCTTGTTATTAACACCATAATTAAGATCTTATTAATACCCTAAGCTCTGATTAGCCATTCTTTATTAAAGAAATAAAAGTTTCCACAGCTCTTTGATCATTTTAAATGAAGTTGTTTTTTAATGAAAAAAAAATATTAATTGTCATATTGAGCTGCTTAAATTATTAAAATATTGTATAAAAGCTACTTAATTTCCCATCTGAAAATGTTGATTAAAGTATCTTGGAAATATACAATTAATGGTTACACATCTGATGAACTGATGAGGATGCTAGCAAAGTTGCTGTAATGTCAAATAGTCACATGTGTGATAAATATGTATGTGCTTGAAATTAACTACAATTTATATAATTGTGCTTGAAATGAACTACAACTTGTGTGAATGTGCTTAAAATGAACTACAATTCATACAAACTAAAATCATACTGACAATGTTTTATCTATGTCTTGAGTATGAAAAATAAATAATAAACATTAATTTTCTATTATTTTTAACATTAGCTTGAATTTAAAGGTGTTTCAAATGGTCCGAAACGTCCACCTTTACACAAAAATCTGGCCGATCTGTCCTAGTCTGGAATGTCCTAGGCCAAACTCTCCTAGGCCGAAACGTCCGTGGGCCGAAACATCCGCCATTTGTATTGCCCATGCCAGGTGTTATCTGGTCCGCTGGACATGAATCCAATCAATGTGTCATCCTTATTCTCGCTCCTAAATGTAAAGTGTGTCATCCTTATTCTCGCTCCTAAATGTAAAGTGTGTCATCCTTATTCTCGCTCCTAAATGTAAAGTGTGTCATCCTTATCCTCAATCCTAATGTAAATAAAAGTAACCTAATGGAATACCTGTCCTGTACTTGTGTCTTTTTTCATCATGGAGGACAGTGACCCTTTATTTATAATTGGTTTTGAAAATGGATGATGTCACAGCTTTAAAAAGTGATTATATTTTTTATATGGAAATAATCATTCTATTTCAGAAGTAAAAGTAACGCATTGTTACATTAATTTTATGGTGTACTGTTTCTTTTATTTTTCTACAGCACTTCTATGTAAATGATAAAAATGAACATGAGAGCTATGAATCATAAACCAATAAACTTTTTCACATGTCATTGTGAAATTCTTATTTTTATGTTGCTGGACTGCACACATTTGACTGTAAATTTGTCAGTGTTATATAGATTGTAAATATATTTCATTGTATCGATGATATATTTTTGTATTTCTTTTAATTATCAATCGTACCATTTTTGTATTTATTTTCACAACCCAATCAAAAGCTGAGTAAAGGTGTATCACACAATAAAAGCTTTGCAAATACACCAACAATCAGTGTTGTGTTTGTTGTAGATTTTAATAGAATGCACTAATTATCACACACTTCCACACAAACTCTTGTATAGATATACATGTATGTGTGATATTTCATCAGTATTGAGGTCACATTTGCTTTATTATTATAAGTCCTCAACAACAAGAGATACCTGAGGTTCTCTACAGACCATCAATTAGGGCTGTACAAATGTGGGCAAGGAATAATTCCTATTAAGTATTAAAATTTTGTGGGGTTTTTTGTCAAAGAATTTTACTTACTCATTTTTGGAATTCTTTGTTTTGTTTTGCATACTGTTTAAGTAACATTCAATTTTTTTTTTTTTTTAATAATTATAACCATTGGTGACTTTTATCTCAACTATTGGAAATATTGTTTTGATTTTTCAGTATTGAGTTAATGTAATTTTACTTTTCTAATAAACCAACTTTTTAAAAAAAAATATTTTTCTTCTATTGATATGAGAGATGGAATAAAATAGAATTGTTGGACATTACACAACAAGCTGTTCTGAATTGTGACTAGTGGACTGATCCCCGACCACTTGCAGAAAGCCTCGGAGAAAAACCAAACATACACAAATCATACAAAACAGACCCTGGCCAAGTGCATACAGTCGCTCTATTACCATTTTTGTGGCCATTAGATAATGCACGGATGGTGCGCAGTCAGAAAAAATTGACTCTTACAGAAGTTTTGTACAGCAATCATTTGATTTTCATATAATTTCTAGAACTTGTGTCCCCAAGCGTAATTACATGATTAGCTGGTCGGCCCCCTAAAAGCATTAACTGGATTGAATCGTGAAATTGAGCAAATGTTAGATTTAATGGCATATCAGAATAAAGTAAAATGGATACTGAAAAGATATTAAATTGAGATGGATATTAGTGTGTTTGGTACCTCTTTCAGATAATGGATTTTGCTTTTATTCCAGGAGGCTGTATTGATATATATTACTTTACATTCATTAGGTGTCTGTTTTCCTTTATATACGGAAGAAGGAAGATTGAGGTATAAGCTTTAGCTTTCAACAATCAATAAAATCATCAATTTTACTGAATGTAATGCAATATATTAGTCTAAATGGAGTAGGATGTAAATGGAAATTTGAGGTCTGTGTATTTAAGTGAATTGAAGGATTATGTCTTAGATATGATTGTCAAGTAGGGATGAAACTTATACAGAGTGCTTGGCTATTGTTGCTTTTGTGAGAAGGGAGGAGGGAGAGTGTCATAATCACTTAATGTGAGAAAATACTTCAAGTTATATGGCTGGAGTGATGTTCTGGGCTGTTTGTTTATGCTAGTAGTGTAGATGGATGGTGTAAAAGTACAAGGTAAATAATAAGAACTGAAACAGATTTGTGAATTCAAGAAAATTTCTATGTTGTTCGTCTTGTCCTGTCAATGTTTTTTTCAGTGTAGCTGTCTAACCTCCCAATTTTCCTACTTAGTGATGCAATCCCAGAGGCATATCGAAGCTGCTCCCATTGGTAGAAAGTACCCATTGCGTTGATATACTCATCGAAACAAGAAACATCACTTAACCAAAGACCTATACATGCACTGTATACAAAAGTGTCTGCCTCTATATGTAAAGAGGATTTACTTGGCACTCATGCAAAGTCGTCTAAGTGAGTCAGACAATCGTCAGTGTCCATCATAAGAATGACACTGTTGGTAGTTACCAAAACAAGGCGTTGAGGTATGAATTCAAAACCTTTGTTAAAGTTATGATTTTCGATTTTTTGTTAATATTTTAACAATATAATCATTCAGTTTTGCCATGGTTTTGGAGAGTTTTTTTTCGCAAATGACTAACATAGAATCCACATTTTTTCCTATTTGTATTTAATAGATAACTGATATGCCAGTTGTACAGAGCACCTTCTGATTTTTTATAATCTCTGTACCCTTATATTACTATTACTACAAACTCATTTCCCTCTGTTGAGAGTTGACAGAATTAAAGTCTTATCATTCTTACAGTAATAATGAAAATAGAGTATTTAAACAGATGATCAGACAGATGTATGTTTTAATATGTCATAGATATAGCATATTGTGTTAGAAATACATGCCCAGATAAAATGTTAATCAAGTGAATTATAAAATAAAAACGCCTTGTAAGGCTTGAATTATTGGCATCTAGTACAAGAACTCCCTACTATACCCTATGCTATATTTTTTCCTTCACTTTTAAACATACAATTGGTTCTCATTATCTTGACTGTGCATGGTCAGACCTTAGTAAAAAGGCTGATGAAAAAAAAGTTCAGTACCTTAATATGAACTAAAATCTGACCATAAATGTATACAGCGCTTGTCAGTATTTATTTTTTTTTTGCAAAAAATTTATAATCAATTGATGTATTGATTCATCCAAGTTTTTTTTTCTCGACCACTAATTTGTGCTTAAAAAAATGTTTGGTAGTCAAACATCAGTGTCACGAACACACGAATGTGTTTTAGCCTTGCAGTGCCATATATCTTTATATAAGATATTTGTTGTTTTTAATCCTGTCTTTAGTTGTTTTTCCTTGTTAATTTTTCCGTTTATTAGTGTTTGTGTCTATTTTGTTGAAGAGATAAAGGTACATGGACATTGTTTGAAGCAGGTGTTAAAACAGTAAACAGTAATTAAGAAGAAAAAAAGAGTTTTTTTAATGCATAAATTTTGGCTTTTCATATTTATATATATATATATATATATATATATATATATATATATATATATATATATATATATATATATATATTATTTACATTTTTATTCTTCTAACATAATAAATCATAAATTGCAGAGATAAGTAAGATCATTGACCACGAACACCCTTTTTATAAACCATGCAGTATAATAGCAATCTGATCAGTATATTTCTTTGGACCAATCAATGAACATCATCCTGCGTGTGTCAAAGAACAGTGGTCTTATTTTACTTTGATTCACGGAAAAGGAGAACTCCTCCATTGTTGTAGATGCCGAACCAATAACGTTGTTTAATCAAAGTGACGAAGTGATATCACATGACTCTTGGTTTGAGATAAATTTTGTAGACCATAGATGGAATTGTGCTTGTGTACATTTTATTCAGTTAATATAAAGTGAAGAATGTATGATAGGTAGCATTAGATGTTGACTTTCACATGAGTTTTATTGGGGGGTACCTTCTTTCCGAATTAATAGAAAACTCCCAAATACGTATTTTTTCAGATTAATAATAGCATTTAAAGTTGAAATTCATTGTTATGGTCTGTATGAGAAGCCACTGTACAAGACTATATAGGTTAATGGAGCCGTAATTGACCTTGTCTTTAATTACCGGTCCAGTATATCACTTTAAGTTTAAACCTGTATAAAAAAAATTATATAGTCTTTCCAATTTACATTTGACTTATATTTTTCCATGGTGACTTAACTTTTTTCATTCATCAGCACCATCAGCCATTCAGTCTTACTTTTTTTCCCCTCCAGACTTTAAATTGGATAAAAAACGATTATTTTCCTCTGGAAATTCAAATTTTATATATGAATAAAACACAATCATTTTAATAGATAATACAGGACAGAGACAAATAACCAATGTTTGTGGTAATGGTTCTCATAGGGTACTCCGACTAGACAGTTACATACAGTATGACAATTCCTGTTTCTATAAATGTATCTAAGCACAACTAGATGTGTTTTATAGTGCTGTTGAATACATATAGTGTTCACCATAACATAGAAGTAATCAACAATGTTTTAACTTCTTATTCAGATAATTCTGGGGGCAGATATTTCTACCTCTTGTTGTTAGTTTATACTTGCCGGATACCATAGTGCACAAGTGTTCATGTTTAATATTTTCATTTTTAAAGAATACAGTTGTAGTGCCTGTTCCTTTTGTTTGTTATGAACTGTAGGGATTCTTTATAATGAATATTATCTGAGCAATTTTCCTTTATGGGAGATTTTCCATACATTAGAATGAAGTCATTGCTTGGTGTAACAGCTGGATCAATGGACTAATGATTTGAACCCTAGGTAATATAAGCAATAACAATGCATTTACAGATGGTGATGTGGTGTGACATAGTGTAAATTGTTTAGAAACCTTCCCTCCAGATATGACATGGCTGGTGTGCAAGGAAGTGGACTCCCCCTATAAATGGTAGATTGCAGGCACCTTCCTTTGACATGGTTCAGACATTCACAACATGGGTTTACAGGGAGATATCAATATTGCAGGACCTTCTCAGTCCCAAGCTTCCATCCTCCACCCATCTTTCCATTGTTTTTGCAACAAATAATGTAATTAGTGTTCATAACAATTGAAATATTCCAGCCAATTGACACAGAATCAGCCCTTCACCATCAACAATATATAAGCTATACTTGCTTCATTTATATTCTATGCTGGCATAATTGTATAACCTTTATGTAAGAACTTATACTTGCTTCATGTAATAATATTTACTCGCTACATTTAAAACCTTTACTTGCTACATCTTATAACCCATACTGGATACATGAAAAAACCTATATGTGCCACATTTAATAACTTTTACTTGCAAACTTTACTTGCTACATTTAACAGCCTTTACTTGTTGCATTAAATAACCGTTACTTGATACCTTTCATCACCTTGATTGCTACATTTAATAACCTTTACCTGCTGCATTTCATCACATTAATTTCTACATTTAATAACCTTTACTTGATACATTTCATCACCTTGATTGCTACGTTTAATAACCTTTACTTGCTGCATTACATCACATTAATTTCTACATTTAATAACCTTTACTTGCTCATTTAATAACCTGTGTTTGCTACATTTCATCACCTTTATTGCTACATTTAATAACCTTTACCTGCTGCATTTCATCACATTAATTTCTACATTTAATAACCTTTACTTGCTCCTTTAATAACATGTGCTTGCTACATTTCATCACCTTTATTGCTACATTTAATAACCATCACTGACCACATTTAGTAACTGTTAATTGCTACATTTCATCACCGTAATTCCTACATTTAATAACCTTTACTTGCTGCATTTCATCATCTTAATTTCTACATTTAATAAACTTTACTTGCTGCATTTAATAACCTGTGCTTTCTACATTTCATCACCCTAATTCCTACATTTAGTAACCAATGATTGCCGCATTAAATAACCTGTATATGCTACATTTTATTTGCTATAATTACCACATTTAATTACCTTGACTTTCGAAGTTTACTTGCTACATTTTCAACCTTTACTTGCTACATCTAATAAGCCATACTTGCCTCAGCTAATAACCTTTACTGGCAAAATTTAACAAACTTGCTTATTGTTATTTATTTGCTTACTATAAAGTGCTAATGAAAGTAAATATATTACTACCGACATGGCACTTAGAGCATGCAATTCTAGAGCTTCACTGTAAGTCTGTGCTTAGCTGGTTTGGAACATTAGTATAGCCACATTTCTCTTTCTGTGCACACATCTCCATTTAGCTGGAGTTGGAGAATGGATGATTATTTTTGTATTATAAATAATTTCTCTCCACATCTTCCACTTGGATCAGGGGGGCAATAAGCGCATGTGGAGAGACAATTGCTTCTCATTATTAGCACGAGTTGAAATGTCTCGATTTCCCTCGGCTCAATTAGGAGCAGTGCATGTTCTTCCATCGTCTTTGATTCATTCCCCAACTTTAGCTCCAACTGTAGCCACAATCACACTGCAACATTAATTAAAACTGGCAATGATGGCACATTATTGTGTCTGAAAGATTCTATTGTGTGATGGTGTTTTCTAAAATAAATTTTCACAGAACAAAATATGGTTTAAATGTCTTTTCTTCTGAAGAAATGCTAAAACAGTCTATTTAATGGGAGACACTGCATAATACTGTTTTGTTTTGTTTTTAAATGTATTTCTAGACTTTGCCAAAGAAGAACTGCATTCAATTAACAATAAAATATGATAGTTAAAAGTCTGTTTTGTGCTCGTTAATTGATCACTTATTGAATGCAGTTTTGTTGTCCATTTGGACCAATTTCAAGTGCAAAGAAACTGCCCAAGATGTTAAACATTCAATCTTTGTAGTTATGTTAAGAAAATTGACCAATCATCAATCAAACACCTAATTCTGCTAGCAAGGTACTTCCTTCAGTTCATTTAATTATGCTGTGAAGTAGCTTTAACACAGATATATTTTAAACCAGGTTTTCTGAAGGGAAAATCTAGTTACTACGTTGGTGAATATCGTCAGGTGGGCATTATTAATTTCTTAAAGGAATCAAAGCACTGAAAAGCACTGTTTTGACATGTTAAGTTAACCATGTAAATGATTAAAGGTATTCAAATAATGGCCAAAATTATTCCATAGTAAATCATATGTACAATCCATTAGATAGCCAGCAAATCTTCAGCTGCAAATAATCTTCTTAAAATATAGATTATACATTGGGCAAAAAATGCAACATAATCACTTACATCCAATATTATAAACTATTTCATTAAACATGCAATACTTTCTTCCTGATTTCTCTTTAAATTAACTTACGTCTAAAATAAATATTTCATATTTATTTTATCAATGCTTCAGCCATATGGTCTGAATCTAAAACATTCTGAGTGAAAATGCAGTAACTTTTGACAGAGATGCTGAGATAATAGGAATGACTGTTGTACATAATGTGGTACAGAGCTACAAGAAGGAAGTGAGACCCTGCAGGGGATATTGCCAAAGTCTCATCCTAGTAGATAAGCATAGTCAGTGGAACACGTGTCTACTGGCTGGACAGACCTTCAGGTTGCAGTGCTATCATGGAAGGGGTGGGTCTGGCCTACTGGACAGAGCTTCCGGTTGCAGTGCTATCATGGAAGGGGTGGGTCTGGCCTACTGGACAGACCTTCAGGTTGCAGTGCTGTCATGGAAGGGGTGGGTCTGGCCTACTGGACAGAGCTTCCGGTTGCAGTATTTTTGCAAGTATTCTTACCAGAAACTACAAGACCTTAAACTTTATTTAGCATACCCTGTTCTGAAGTGGCCCATTATCAAAATGGTTTAATATTGATGTGCCAAAAAACACATCCTCAAAAAGTGAGCCAGTTTCCCCTAGATAGCTATATAGTAATAACTTCCGAAACCTTCTCATCATACCAAAACTCCTAGATCAAATGGTAACTGATTGTCCAAATTATTATTGTGAAATTCCCTATTAACAATGTTACAATTATTTTATTCTGATTAAAAGCTATTACTTAACATAAACAGCACTCAGGTGAGCAGTATAGAGCCATCCTGGTCCTCTTGTTATCTTAAACAGCACTCAGGTGAGCAGTGTAGAGCCATCCTAACCCTCTTGTTATCTTAAACAGCACTCAGGTGAGCAGTATAGAGCCATCCTGGTCCTCTTGTTATCTTAAACAGCACTCAGGTGAGCAGTGTAGAGCCATCCTGGTCCTCTTGTTATCTTAAACAGCACTCAGGTGAGCAGTATAGAGCCATCCTGGTCCTCTTGTTATCTTAAACAGCACTCAGGTGAGCAGTGTAGAGCCATCCTAGCCCTCTTGTTATCTTAAACAGCACTCAGGTGAGCAGTATGGAGCCATCCTAGTCTTCTTGTTATCTTATACAGCACTCAGGTGAGCAGTATTGAGCCATCATAGCCCTCTTGTTATCTTAATAAATGTGTCTACCTTTAAAGAATTATCTTTATTAAACAACAAGTTGTTTATTCTTAAAATAATATCTTTCTGAACAAAGAAGAGAGTAAAGTCTTGTTTATTGTAAAATTTGTTTGTCTTTAATCTCTTTGAGTGCTATGTAGATGTGCATGAAAATAACAATTCACTTTTGTCAGCAGAGCAAATATCTTGAAATTCCCGATTTTATTTGTCATAAATCTCACCATAATAAGAGTTTTGTTTTCCTTCAATTTTAGGCAGTTTCAACTGATTGAAAACATAATTCAGAAAATGAGATTGAATAAAATCAGCTGAGTTGGGTTTTCAACTCTGCCAATTTGTTCCGATGGTAGATGATACATTGTCAAGAGTGAGATATGTATCAGTTTGTCTCATTTTTCTCTGCCTCCCAAGTTTTATGCTTGTTTAAGTTTAGACTTAATTGAATTGTGAATTTGGTTAAATCTTTCATTTGTCTGCTGCACTTAAATCCTGGGAGAATTCCCAACATCTACCAGAAAAACAACAACTTAAACTGCAGTTAAAGACTAGACTATGTAAGATTTCTGATAAAAAATTTTTTTATCACTTAATAGATAATAAAAAAAAATAATAAATGCAAAAAAAAGGATATTATCAGTTTCTGCTCCTTAATTTACATTTTGAGGAAATTCAAATTAAAAAGTGTCCATACATAACACAGAGCTTTCTCTTTCCTCCGTGCCAATTTATCAAATGGAAGCAAAAAGTCAATTACTTTATATATAATGTAAAATGTATTATCTACGTTCTAGTCCCTCTGGACTCTGCCTGCTCCTAGGGCCTGAAAATTTGAGAAAATAGATTGTATACCAGTCGAGGCAAGATGGGTTTCACACTTAATAAACTGTGACACCGTCTGAACTTTTTGATTACATTGGCAATGGAATAAATGAAAAATCCTGATTAGAAGGGTACCCTCTGAAGAAGCAATACTATCAGCTAGGGCAGAAACCAGTTAGCTATTGCCGCTGTTCATAATGTCTGATCTATATGTGGCAATCTTCCCATCACTCCAGTGATGAGGTCCACTAGATGGAGTGGGGCAGGAAGGTGTCTCAACCTTTCAATAATCTTTTCTTTTACAACAACGTCATTAAATACTTTAAGCATCGCACTACTCATGAAGTTAAACTGACAAAAAGATTAACAAAATAACTCTGTTTAGCACTCCTTCTATGATCCTAAATAATAACCTTTTATATATCTGCCCAGTGAATGCTTGAAGTAATCTGTTTCCAAGTGGGGATATTTCTGAAAATGTGTTAAACACCCCTCCTTTTCAAATAATTTTAAACTTCTAAAGTTGGAGTCTCCTTATAAGAGTGATAGAGTTCACATGTATGCATTTTAATTAATACCATTTTTTATTTTGACCTGTGAATGTTTGAGAATGTCTTAGGCTCTAGCTGAAAGAATGTGTGTCTTTTGTCTGACTGATAAAATGTGCATCACATTAGACATCTGTCTGATGTAAATAAAAAAACAACATAAACACATTCTCTGAATGGTCCTGTATGCCATTGATTTTCATTTTCCAACAAAACACTACAACAACAATAAAAGAAAAGAAGTGTATTGAATTCCATGCACCAGTTGCCATGCTACAAATATTCTTTTCTACTTTTCTTTATTTTGGACACTGTGACTAACTAGTAGCTAGGACCTTAAGCTGTGTTTTTCATTTAATGAAACTGGTTTTAGGTAGAAATAAAACTTTTTTCACCTTAATGGTGACATAAAGAAATCTTTTAATCTACTACAGGTTGTAATAGTCTGTTTGTATCTTTTGATGTCAGAGCATTGTTTTCAATGGAAAAATATAAATAACACAGTCTTCTCTCCTTCTGTTACATTCTTATGTTCTGTTTTGCCACTGCTGCGGGGTAAGATGTTTAAGGAATCTCAACTGATCTTGGGGCATCTTCATGGCAGACCCGGTGACTGTGTTGACGACTTGTCACCACAACTTGAAGGGTCTGATGACTATCCCCTTCGGTCTGTAGTCTCTTGTCTCTTTGTAGCCAGCTGTCTGCCTGCTTTCGTTGAATGTGACTTAACTGTTCAAGACCACAGCTGGGAAGTTCACATTCCTGACATCAAATTTTTGCTTGTTGGCATCAGCCTGTGTTATTATCCTCAGCATCAGGCTGTTGGTCCTGGCCAGACAATGTTTGTTCTTGAACATCAGCACTCAGGTCTTTGTGACATGAGTCATAACAGTTCCATTATATAACCTGTAAACAGATGCATTGCTGCAGAAACCAAACCTCTCTGGCTCTCTATGATGTCTCCCAGGTATGGTCTGGCTCTCTATGATGTCTCCCAGGTATGGTCTGGCTCTATATGATGTCTCCCAGGTATGGTCTGGCTCTCTATGATGTCTCCCAGGTATGGTCAGGCTCTCTATTATGTCTCCCAGGTATGGTCTGGCTCTATATGATGTCTCCCAGGTTTGGTCTGGCTCTATATGATGTCTCCCAGGTATGGTCTGGCTCTCTATTATGTCTCCCAGGTATGGTCTGGCTCTCTATGATGTCTCCCAGGTATGGTCAGGCTCTCTATGATGTCTCCCAGGTATGGTCTGGCTCTCTGTTATGTCTCCCATGTATGGTCTGGCTCTCTATGATGTCTCCCAGGTATGGTCTGGCTCTATATGATGTCTCCCAGGTATGGTCTGGCTCTCTATGATGTCTCCTAGGTATGGTCAGGCTCTCTATTATGTTTCCCAGGTATGATCTGGCTCTATATGATGTCTCCCAGGTTTGGTCTGGCTCTATATGATGTCTCCCAGGTATGGTCTGGCTCTCTATTATGTCTCTAAGGTATGGTCTGGCACGCTATTATGTCTCCCAGGTATGGTCAGGCTCTCTATGATGTCTCCAAGGTATGGTCAGTCTCTCTATGATGTCTCCAAGGTATGGTCAGGCTCTCTATGATGTCTCCCATGTATGGTCTGGCTCTCTATGATGTCTCCCAGGTATGGTCTGGCTCTCTATGATGTCTCCCAGGTATGGTCAGGCTCTCTATTATGTCTCCCAGGTATGGTCTGGCTCTATATGATGTCTCCCAGGTTTGGTCTGGCTCTATATGATGTCTCCCAGGTATGGTCTGGCTCTCTATTATGTCTCCCAGGTATGGTCAGGCTCTCTATGATGTCTCCAAGGTATGGTCAGTCTCTCTATGATGTCTCCCAGGTATGGTCTGGCTCTCTGTTATGTCTCCCATGTATGGTCTGGCTCTCTATGATGTCTCCCAGGTATGGTCAGGCTCTCTATGATGTCTCCAAGGTATGGTCAGGCTCTCTATGATGTCTCCCTGGTATGGTCTGTCTCTCTATGATGTCTCCCAGGTATCGTCAGGCTCTCTGTTATGTCTCCCAGGTATGGTCAGTCTCTCTATGATGTCTCCAAGGTATGGTCAGGCTCTCTATGATGTCTCCCTGGTATGGTCTGTCTCTCTATGATGTCTCCCAGGTATCGTCAGGCTCTCTGTTATGTCTCCCAGGTATGGTCAGTCTCTCTATGATGTCTCCAAGGTATGGTCAGGCTCTCTATGATGTCTCCAAGGTATGGTCAGGCTCTCTATGATGTCTCCCAGGTATGGTCTGGCTCTCTATGATGTCCCCCTGGTATGGTCTGTCTCTCTATGATGTCTCCCAGGTATCGTCAGGCTCTCTGTTATGTCTCCCAGGTATGGTCAGTCTCTCTGTTATGTCTCCCAGGTATGGTCAGGCTCTCTGTTATGTCTCCCAGGTATGGTCTGCTCTCTGTTATGTCTCCCAGGTATGGTCAGGCTCTTTATTATGTCTCCCAGGTATGGTCTGGCTCTCTGTTATGTCTCCCAGGTATGATCAGGCTCTTTATTATGTCTCCCAGGTATGATCTTGCACTTATGATGTCTCCCAGGTCTGGTCTGGCTCTCTATGATGCCCCTAGTTATGGTTGTGATTCCACAACCTGTGCATCAATTACCAGGTCATCTGCATACAGCATTTCATGCAGTGGCCTTTTGTCGACTTAATCTGTGATAGCTTGCATCAGAAAAACTTCTTAGCCGAGGGAGCTTAGCACTGAGTCCTGATGTAAGCCAACTTTGACTTAAAACGTGTTACTGGTGCTTCCATTGAGCATGACATCATGTATGTCTTCATGACTGAGATAAGTGAACAAATTAATGTCACAGCTGGTACTCCTATGATTGGTTGTTGTCCCTTCCAGGTCACACTGTCAAAAAGTAAGATAGTTTTAATGCTGCAGAAAAAAAGATAATACCTTTTAGTCATTTACTTGTTACTTTGCTGTACAATTTATTTGATATGTTGATGTCTTTAAAGCCTGTATATTTTGTTCAAATCCATTGCCATTGGTAAGTTGAAATTGTTTCCTCAGTCTTGCTTCTGATAAATGGGTTATTTTGATTTAGAATCTAGATCAAAGTTTATTTTTTAAACAAAAGTATTAAATTGATATGTTTATCTTCTCTTTTGTCATTAAACTTGCTGTATTCAATATGTCATTTACCAAAGTTGGAATGAAGATGGCTTCAATAGCATCCCTTGAGAAATAAACACTAACAGTTAATAAAAAGATCATGAAATATTCATTCTGGTTCATGAACTGGATCACAAACAGTTTGTGAGATGTACATCAAGATAAAAATGGCCCAAATTCTTAAAAAGGTAATAAAACAAGTTTTTGAATTTTCAATAGTTTTTATACAGTTCAAAAAACACTGAAACTTCAATATTTTATCAACTGTTCATGAAAAATAAGATACAATGTTTATTAATAGTTGAACTGATAACTAATGAAATGCTCAAGAACTGTCTATTTTTAGTGCTTATCCCTGTAATGATGATCATATAACCATGAACCACCATGAAATATATTCTTTCAAAAGTTAGTGTCAGTTTCTTAAATAGAAAATTGGAAAAGTCTGAAATGAACACCTAGTCTGAAAATAAACTGAATTTAATTTAGAATGTTAACATCAAAAAGCTTCAATATTTTCTGTGTGGATAAAGTCAGAACTGTAAGTTGACCTCTGACCTTTGATATTTTGCTCTTTAAACCAATAATAAAATGGTGAGCAGCATTTTCATTGTCTTGCTGCTAGTTGTAGCCATCTCCATGCTATCTATTTTTTAATGAAATCAAATGACAAATGTCTAATATGTATTTTTGTTTTAAGGGACATTACTCTAACGATTCAGGTACTATGTTCTTACCTCCCATTTGGGTAGGTATTATGTAATAAGTTACTGAAGGAAAATTAATCTACTTGTTAGAATGCAACTTGCAAAAAATTATATCTTAGTGATAGAGATAAGAATGAGTGAAGGTGCTTGAGCACTATTTCAAAAATAATGTTAAAAATAAAATTAAAAAGATTTCCTATAGGAAATTTATGTAAATATGTAACTGCAAGGGGGATAAGTAATTTCTTTCATTTTGAAAAAATGGAAATACAATATTAGTATTTCACTTATCATATTTTATCGAACACACACAGTTTTGAGGCAAATACCTACCTATGCATAAATGTTTTACTCTGGCAAAAATTGTTAAAAAATTATGTATATGCTATTTCTGGACTCATTTTAAGACCATTTGACACTAAATCCAATTCCTCTTAAAATGTGCTTAACATACTACAAGGATATTTAGATTTGGTATTGTCAGTCCATACATCATTTTGTTTGTCTTTCTATTTGTCTTTCCATACATTCTTCTGTCTGTCAGTCATACTTTCCTTACAAGAGCCATAAAGTGTAGCAACAAAATAATCCATGAGAATATTGGCTCATCTGTTGGTCACACTTTCTTTACAGAGCCATGGATTCTTGGTGGATTTAAATGAAACTTGGTTGATAGATTTATTATAATGGGAAAAGGATGCACGTTGAACGTTGTGATATTTAACCTTCAAATAATGGAGCTAATTCCCTTTGATTAACAAAAAATGATTTGTTGTTGTCATAATATAACTGATATAACTCAAAAGTGATTTTTTTTAAAAATGTAGTTAAAACTTTGAAGAAAGATTTATAATAATATTATTAAAAATGCATATAGAATGTGGTAATTTTTCCCAGTTTATTCGGCAACAACAAAAATCATTTCTGTTTGGCGCCATAACACAGAAGTGGTTTGTTGAATATAAATTAAACTTGATAAAATAATTTATAAACATATAGAGATGATGAATATCAAATGCCGTTATTTTTCATTAATTAGTTTTGAATTAGAATGAAATTCCGTAATATTTAATTTAAGGAGTTATAAACAATGTCCTGAAAGACTACAGATGTACTCGGACTCTTCCACCAAAAAATATATATACATTTGGAGATTAATGGATGAGCGCAAATTAGTCTGTGTTTTTTTGTTAAAAAAAAGCATAATGAACGTGTAATTTATATAATTAACTAATTAATGAGTTGCCACTTTACACAGAGAATTTTAGGTAGTTCAGTGCGAACTTCTAAAGTTGTAATGTGGTTAATTAAACCTGTTGTTTACCAGAAAGTAGCCAACATGGAAGGAAGGTTTGCATCTTCTTGCTTGCATAGATCATGCTGAAAATATCCTCTCTCTTTTGTTTAAAACACGAGTTCTTTCCATCTTTCCTTGCATTTCCCAATGAGTTCATTAAACAAATTTCCAATCGCCAAATTTTGAAATATGATCCCAAGCAATATCTAGACCACTAACTCTTCAAATTGACTTAGATATAACACAAGCATAACACTAGCTTGAATTTTGTTTCTACCAGGGACTGTTTTTGGGGTAATTTTAATAAAAAAAAAATCTAATAGTACCATGACATTTGTAGATCACTTTAAGATGTTTTATTGCCTCTCTTGCATTTTTTACACTTTTGTCAGACACGCAGACATTATCACCTAAAATTGCTTTTAAATGTCATCTTTGAAGCCAGCCTGTCCATCAATCCTCACTCTGTCTTCTATTGATTATAGTTATAAAATCACTTGATTTCCATTCTATTTAAATCAATACGGTTACAAAGACTTTAAACATTCAATTTAAACAACTACTGAATAATTCATTATCATATAAAATGGCAATTAAATAATTTTTAATTTAGTTATATGAATAGTCTTACAAATTCAACAACAGGGGATGTGTTATAATATTTCATAGAAGACCTGAAATGTGCCAAAAATAAACTGCCCTAGCTGTGTACATTAAGATATATAGTAAGCCATCCTCAAACACTTCCTGTTTGAGCCATCCTCCCCTGATTTCATTGGTAAATATGTGCATATATTCATATCCCCACCTGTAGAACAACCGAATTATATAAGATAAATAAATACAATTAGGAAGATTATTTAAATGGAAAAGTTTGGGTAAAGCATAGAATAGCAGAACACAATAGTAACACAATTATTTTGTTTTAAATAATTTGAATAGGAGTTCATAAAAGAAATGTAGAATTATTCAGATAAAGCTTGTAAGAGGTAACTCATTAGTTGTATAAATTACATTAAACATGTGGAAGGCTGCTGTTTTAAGAGCAGTATTCAGCTGGCCAATATGAATGGCTCTGCAAGCTTAAAGCTTGTAATTAAATATTATAACTGCTTTTTATCGTTTCAGGAAACATTTTCAATGCTCTGAAATGCATACATTTATAAAGGTGTGTGAACATGCACTCTGTCTTGTTTAACGGTTTCCTTTAGTAAAATATTTGTTTCTTCTGAAAATATTGGCAATTGTTTGGGAATTATAGTTAAACATTACATGTGGAAATTACTTGCTGTTGGTAAAAAGTTATATTTAAACGTTCACTTCAACATACCTCACAGAAATATCCGATTTTTTTTCTGAAAAGATCTGAGTGCATCATTGTTTGTATGGAATGGTTGTAACGTTATAAACTTTACAGACTTGTTATTAGAAATCCTGCCAGTTTTTGAAAACTTGTTTTTAGTTTGTGTTCAGCATTCTTCAGAAAGTGATTAAAAGTGATCATAGCTAACTGTTTCCTCGTCCAGCTACCAAATGAACAACAGAACATCCATTTAGCTGATTACATAGCAGCATGAGTGACATATATACACAAAAATGGTAGACATTCATAAAAATGTCACATTTATTACATCACAGAAATCACAGATGACTAGGGACCTAAATATTGAACATTAATTTGTCAAATATTTGTCATAAAAACTTGTATGCAACTTATCTTTCACTTGCTCATTGGTAACATGCAACTAAAATGTTAATGGAGATTGGACCTAATGTTGTTTTTTGTTTTGTCTTAATTTGTATCATATTAACAAAGAATATAGGCTATGTATTGTTTTAAACACTGGTTTGAATTTGCCCTTATTAACTTATTTTACTTTTGATGGACCAAAGAAATTTTTTTTTCTCTGTTTCTGCTTGTCTTCTGTGCCATGAACTTGTTATTTTGAATTGTTTCTACTAATTGCATTATTTCACAGGTATTTGTACTACTTTAAATACCATGAAATGCAAATGTTACTTAAGTGCACTTAAATGTTTAGTGCATACATAAGACGTACAATGGCAGAACCTGTGAAGCACAGCAAGTTAGTTAGAAGTCCTTTTTACATTAAACCTTTTGTGTATTTGAAGATTTGGACCCACATGTTAAGGTAGTGAGGGCATCTGTTGACTTCTCCAACTGGTTCCCACAGATGTAAATTTTATATGGTTATCCATTTTAACTTGCCAGAGTAAATTGTTTTGGACAAATTAACTTCTTCTTAGAGAAAGTCTACTGCAGTGATCAGCTGATCTTGGTTCAAAATCCTATATATTGGCTCTGCAAGTATTGACAATAAAACACATGTTAGCAACTTTGGTTTGGGGGCACATGTTTTTCATGATTTCGAACCATCTTACATGTGTAAAGGTCATTTGTTGTTCATTGGTCCACGTTGTTGAACTCAATTGTCCTTTGGTCACCAAGTTTCAATAAATACTTTAGTATTAAGAATAGCAAATATATAGTGTTTTGTCTAGTTGCCTGTTACTTTTAAAGCAGAAATATACCTGGGCCAAGCTTTGTTTTATATTGCCTTTTGTATTATTATATTGTTAAGTATGTTATGGTTACATGCTGTCTTTTTGTTGCCTATTTCTGATTATTATATTTGTATGTTGGCAATAATTATTTATTTTATAATTTGTTGTCATTTTTTTAACAATGTTATTTATGCAAGGGTCAATTACCATGTTTTTTTTTTGCCTATTTCTAAATATAACAGTGTTATTCATTCAAGGGTCAAATGTTGAGCAGTTAAGGCTCACTGACTCCTCAGCCCCTCATCATGTGGGTTTGAGTCCCAGTTGGGGCGAGAAACCTCATGTGGGGAGGTTTTCCAGCTAACCTGCTATATGCCTGTGGTTCTACCCAGACATAAGTCTGGGATCTTCTTCCACCACCAATTACCTGGACATTGCCAATATGATCATAAATGCTTCAGTGCGATGTAACAAAAACACAAACAAATATTCAAGGGCCAGTTATCATCTTTAAGTAACTTATTTCTAATTATAACACTGTTATACATTCAAGGGTCAGTTATCATCTTTTTATTCCTTTTTCTAATTATAACAGTGTTATACATTCATGCGCCAGTTATCATTTTTTGTTGCTTATTTCTAATTATAATTGTTATACATTCAAAAATCAGTTATCATCTTTAAATTGGTTATTTCTAATTATAACAGTGTTATACATTTAAGGGCCAGTTACCGTCTTTAAGTTGCTTTTTTTTTTTTACTATAACAGTGTTATACATTTAAGGGCCAGTTACCGTCTTTAAGTTGCTTTTTTTTTTACTATAACAGTGTTATACATTTAAGGGCCAGTTACCGTCTTTAAGTTGCTTTTTTTTTTACTATAACAGTGTTATACATTCAAGGGTCAGTTATCGTCTTTTTATTCCTTTTTTTAATCATAAAAGTGTTATACATTCAAAATCCATGTGTTGCCTTGTGGTCGCCTTTTTTCTAATTGAAACCCCCTCTGCACAGTTGGCTGTCACTGTAACAGCCTATGTGAACAGAGAGCACTGGTGCGGCTCTATGACTGTATCTGTTATCGTACAGGCCAGAGTAATGTGCTCGGAATTATTGGATCAACAGCCTCCTCTCTGATGTTGTTAAATTTTCTCCAGTGTTCCTCATCATTTAACTGAAACCTCTTCTTGAAGGCGAGCCAGCATCAAGGAAGGGAGACAATTAGATGGTGGGCCCACAGGGAGACAGTAATAGCCTGCGATTTTGACACTCCAATATTAGTGGAATTGTGTTGGAGAGAATTTAGTGGTAACGCTGTAATACTTAATCCTGTGAATTCATACATCAAGGATGAAGCTATCGTGAACGTTTGTTTGGAGTAAGTGGCATTGAATAGCAGAGTGGATTAGGTGACCCGACAGGCGATAAAGAAGTCAGCGTCACAATCTTGTAAAGGTATCTATTTCGTTAAATCAAGTAGAAGTCAGTTTGATTGATATGGGAGATTTTCTGGGGCCTCTAAAGTGCTTCGTTTCTCTCCCTTTCAGAGAGTCTATCATTAGACATCCAGTCTTATTCTCATTTGAATACAGAGTGATCTGTGCTTGACGAAATACATTTATCTGTGCTGGATTACAAACGACACTGCTCTCATTTCTTTTGGCTGAAGCACATTGATCGTGCATTCTTACTGTCTGTAAATGCTTATCATGAAATCTGATTGGCTGATTGAATTTCACGACTAGGGAGGCATGTCTTGAAATTTCACCTTGATTTTCTCATTCATTGTGTATACCCTAGACCCCCTTTTCTAATTTGTACTTTCATCATTTGGTGAGTGAAGTTTGATTCATTCATTTTGTGCCTATTCACCAGGACCTTCCCTGAGTCTTATATCTTATCGAGTATTCAGTGTTCATTTTGATCTCATTTAGGGCAGATTGAATATATTGTCAGTGGATAAGTTGATTTTTGGCAGTAAGGGTATGATAGATGTACGTATTTCCAGAATTTATGGACAGGGTTGAAAGATTGAAAGATATATTTCAGAGAAATTTGAGAGAGAAACTATAGCCTAGCTGTGATATATGTAGGGTGTATATAGGACAAGCCAAAAAGTAGAAGTATTATGCATGAGAGACTCATAAAAGTCAGATATTGGACGGCTTTTTTTTTCACATTTATATACTGCAATTTTTACATGAATTTAATTGTTGTTTCTTTTTTTTATTATTTCTAGAACATATTTTGTTACAACCTTATAATGTGACAACTAACTTACTGAAACTTTCTTGGAAAATGTTTGAGCCATAAGCTTTCAGCTATTAGGAGATTCAGAGTAGATCCATGTCCCTATATTCTAAAGGGGTGGGGAGGTGGGTAGACCTGCTCAATGTGGCTTGTTTTAAACCTGTTTAATTTGTCATTTTTAAATATTTTGTGTCAAAAAGACAAATCATTCTGGCATATTTTGGGATTGTTTTGTATCTTGTCAATGGGCTTTTGTTGAAATCGTTGATGGGCTGTTATAGTAATATTGACTTGATGATTACAGCTCATATCTTTAGATTTACATTTTGACATAACTAAAAAACTTCTTAACTGTTTGTTTCCAGAAAAATGGTGTTTGCAGCCCTTGATTGGAAGAAACTATGTATAAGTGCAAACATTCTTTCTGTTGTGATCTTGTTCACTGTAACTGTCAGCCCATTAAGATAATATACTCGCAGCATAATAAGATTAATGAAAGAGTTATGTCTTTAATCTATATTAGGTTATAAATATAAATAAATAAGCTTCAGTATATTGCTGTTCTAATGATGATGCAGAAAAAGAAAAAATGTTGTTGTTTTTGATTTTATGTTGCTAATATCAACAGTCATAAATTATGCCATTTTTTATTTTTCTTGTTTCCAAAAAAAGTGCAGCAAAATGATGTACATGAGTCCTTTATCACTGTTTTATATTTGGAAAAAAACCCAGCTGACTGGGCTGACGCTTCAATATAGAGTTTAAAGATACTCTAAAATAGTATTTAATGTATAATTATGAATATGCATTTTATTTTCTTTTATTTATTTTGCTTACTTTATTTTATTATGTATTTATCTATTTATGTATGTAATAGTCTCTTCTGTTCCCATTATTTGATTTATACTATTGTGGTTTTACCTTTGGTAAATTCAGATTGTCAACTAATCTGTCTAATTATTACCTTATAATTACATAATTATATTATTGAAACTGTTGTAATGCTTTTATAGCATTTCTTTTGTTAATTGACAATAACTTTATCTCATTAGCATTATTCTATATATTATTGCCTCTAGTAAATTGAGGTTAGTATAGGTTCTTGCTACACTATACATTTCTCTACTTAATTTTATTTAAAAGCAGTAATTTTAAACATTGAAAAACAGAATAACACCATTATCTTAATATGACTTGCTTCTGTCAGAGTGTTTTGGCAGTGTTTGTTATACTACCTGTCACACTGCCTGTCACACTGCCTGCTTTAAGTATCCTTTGACCCCCATTGCTACACCTAAATATGACAATTTCAATAATTACCTTCATTTTTTTTATTGGACGAGAATTATGGGATATAAGGTTTCACAAATTGGATTTTCTTATCTTGTCAGCAGGGTTTAGTTCTTCTTGTAGCCATTCTTGCAGATCAGGAACCACACATGTAATAGTCAAAACTTCAATGTGGATTTGCTTGGCGTCTATTGAAACTATTTTGATACATATCTATATTAATATTTCCTGTGTTTGTTTGTCCCATAGTTCCACATGCATTGTCTAGAAGTTGTGTCTGTATGTGGAAATTATTGCATAAATATGTTAAATGTGCTGTGCGTGCTTATTGTGTATGAGGATATTTCTATATAACTGACTGCAGCATTTTGTCTCCAACCATAGTTCTCTTATTGCCGCCATGGATCAAGGAGGGATTTTAGGGTTGAACTTCATGTCTATGAATACGATCCTTCGAAAATATTGATGAAAGGGGTGGTAGAGGGACAGCTGTGATGATGGTTATGTAGTAATGGTGATAATTGTGGTGATGGTGATGGTGGTGGTGATGGTGGTGGTGGTGATGATGGGAAAAAAAGAATATCTGATCAAAATTGTTCAAATTGTTTTTTTACCTTAATACTCTTTCAACAGACTGCAGATATGAGAGTATAAAAATAATTTGTTGAAATATAAAAAGTATAAAAATAATTTGTTGAAATATAAAAATAAATAATAAGTATATATGTTTTCAAATCAAACATTTGCTAAATTGTAGAGAACTAATATACATCTGACATATATCTGTATGTTGCACTGTCTACAACTTATTACTGTTTGTCATGAATATAACATTTCTTCAGCGTAGAAAATAATCTCCAAGCATTACCTGATGCTTGCATGATCATGTGACTGTTTTTCCCTGCATGCTTCATCTCATTTGCATAATCTTGCCGGCCATCACAAGTGAAATTGGAGGTTCTTTGTATTGAGGATGGGCAAAAAATTGGCATTATATTTTTTTGGTTCAAGATGCTGCATGCAAATTAAGAAAAAATAATACAATCAATGAAAATTGAAAATAAATTTTAGGTAATTTAATAATGTTTAAAACAGTTTTGTTGCTATGGTAATGTGATAAAACAAAAAATGGAGGGAAAAAAATAATTTAATAATTCACACAAAAAATGACTCCTCATTTTTATCCTTCTTGGAGTTTGCAGATTATGCAGAATGAAAAATGGAAACAGATGGATGTTTTAGGACAGGCATTTGCAAGAAAAAGTGAATAACAATGAATTAAGAATGGGAAATTTCCCTAATGGCTGCATAAATTTTGACTAAAAAACCACGAGGTGACTAGATTCTGTATCAGAATGGCCAAAATGGTTCCCTGTTTTTCTGCTCTCAACCTTTAGCTCTCTTCAGTAGTGTAGTGACCTGCACGCGCTGATTTTCAAATCAGCAGATTTTTACAGCCAAACATGAAATGGCCATTAGATATAATCTGATACAGTTTGTCCTACTGTTGCTAATGTTAATGGTGTTAATGGTGGCAGCATTGCCTTCTTACAGCAGTCCAGTGGATATTTATTGCCTAATATCATTTGTCATGGTAGAACCATCCAATATCCTGGTGGTCAGGTGTTGGATCCCTGGCTACAGATAAATACTTAAATCTTCGCTTTAGCTTTTCTTACTGTATCTCAGCTAGGATGTTATTTATCAATTATTTTATGGTGTAAGGATAATGAGAATGGTTGTGGTATTATGTTTACTGTTTACAAAATGATATCAAAGATGCAACATTATACAAAAAATATATATCGTCAATTTTCACATCTGGTCATGTTCTCTTGTTCCTTGTGCTGTTTAAATCTCGCTATCCTTATAAATACTTACAAGTTTCATGTTTTATTAGAATCTAGTTCCTTTCTAGTTCCTTTTAAATTCCCTGAAATTCTTTAAAATATCTTTTGTTTCTCCATGCGCCACTTTCCACCTCTCCATCTCTGTTTCTCTTGAGGCTTCTCTCTCTCTCTCTCCCCCCCCTCTTTCTCTCTTCTGCCTCAGGCCCCCTCTCTCTACCTATCTTTATCTTTCCCTTTCTATCACTCTCTCCCTTTTCGTTCCTTTCTATCTCTTCCTTACACCCCTCTCTTTATTTTTTACTCTACCTCTGTCATTCTTTTTTGAAATCTTTCTCTAAAAATCTCTCAAAATGTCTTTATAATTAATGTCTGAATTGATCCATTCTCAACTTTTCCATCCCACTCTTTATTACTAACAACCCTACCATTATCTCTACATCCATCCCTTATACCCTATTTCATACATATATATCTTTTCTATCTGGCTATCTTTTACTTCCTTTTTTCATTTTCTTTTACTTCTCTGCTTCCTTCCTTGCCATTTTGCATCACACTCTGAGGGGAGTACCCCACTGGCTTGTATCATTCCATCATCAGACTGACTGCCAAACTTTGTTTATAATTATAAATCATGTCAAATTGGAGAGTAAGTGCCCTGTAAATAAGACAAATTGAAGGATTTAGAGTTCTATATGATCTGTGTATACAGCCGTCTGCTGACTGTCGGAGAGCTCTGGTTCCAGGGTGGTGTCTCACAATACTACAAACCAAGGGTTAGAAAAATAATTGTACTTTTAAAACAATGGGAAATTATCAGACTTTTATCTGGAACAATGAATATATAAAACAATGAAAATGTAGGCACACAAGTTTTGTAAATAATTTAGTTTGTGCATTGTGATAATCTAATGATTACGAAGACTTTTGCCCTTTTCTTTTAAGAAATTGTTTTTAAAAAGTTCAACACCAGACTAGTTATATTTCCTTATATCCTCTAACCCAATGTAGATTGCACAAGATATACAATGTATATCAAAATACAAACTGTGTAACGTGAAGAAGAAGTTAAACAATATAAAACCATTGTCCATTTGAGATATTTAATATTACAAATGTGATATTTTACACTAGTATTGTATTATTTTACACTGGTATCGTATCACATAAATGATACAAACAGAGTATGACATAAAAAGAGATATATTGCCCTGATATCCATCACGTAATTGTGAAAGAACAAAAATCAGAAATAAAATTAAATTTTGTGTTTAGTTTTTTTATTTCTTTTCTAATAAAAGTAATATTCTAAACAATATATGGTGCAATAAAATGAAAATTTCATTTACAAGATCTCTTTTGTTTTCTAAACCCTCCAGAATGTTTTCTTTGTAAGATAGCAGTAACAATCACACTCTTATTTTACTGACCATCATACAGTGGATGTACAAAACTGTTACAAAACTACATAACAAACTGTGTGAAGGCAATGGGTTAAAGTGTGTTGTTTCTCAAGGCTGCCTGCAGGTTTTATAAATATTGAATGACTTGATCCATTTGGCTCATAAGCTAATGGCAGTCCTGCCAAGATGGACGGAACATGAGGAGAGAAAGTCAAGTGATGTTGGGGGAGATGGACAGAAGAACTTAAGGAGAGGAAGTCAGGTGATGTTGGGGGAGATGGACAGAAGAACTTAAGGAGAGGAAGTCAGGTGATGTTGGGGGAGATGGACAGAACTTAAGGAGAGGAAGTCAGGTGATGTTGGGGGAGATGGACAGAACATGGGGAGAGGAAGTCAAGTGATGTTGGGGGAGATGGACAGAACTTAAGGAGAGGAAGTCAGGTGATGTTGGGGGAGATGGACAGAACATGGAGAGAGGAAATCAAGTGATGTTGGGGAAGATGGACAGAACATGGGGAGAGAAAGTCAAGTGATGTTGGGGATAATGGACAGAACATGGGGAGAGAAAGTCAAGTGATGTTGGGGGAGATGGACAGAACATGGGGAGAGGAATTCAAGTGATGTTGGGGGAGGTGGACAGGACATGGGGAGAGAAAGTCAAGTGATGTTGGGGGAGATGGACAGAACATGGGGAGAGGAAGTCAAGTGATGTTGGGGAAGATGGACAGAACATGGGGAGAGGAAGTCAAGTGATGTTGGGGAAGATAGACAGAACATGGGGGGAGGAAGTCAAGTGATGTTGGGGAAGATAGACAGAACATGGGGAGAGGAAGCCAAGTGATGTTGGCAGAGATGAACAGATCATGGGGAGAAGAAGTCAAGTGATGTTGGGGAAGATGGACAGAACATGGGGAGAGGTAGTCAAGTGATGTTTGGGGAGATGGACAGAACATGGGGAGAGGAAGTCAAGTGATGTTTGGGGAGATGGACAGAACATGGGGAGAGGAAGTCATGTGATGTTGGGGGAGATAGACAGAACATGAGGAGAGGAAGTCAAGTGATGTTGGGGGAGATTGGCAGAACATGGGAAGAGGAAGTCAAGTGATGTTGGGGTAGATGGACAGAACATGGGGAGAGGAAGTCAAGTGATGTTGGGGAAGATGGACAGAACATGGGGAGAGGTAGTCAAGTGATGTTTGGGGAGATGGACAGAACATGGGGAGAGGAAGTCAAGTGATGTTTGGGGAGATGGACAGAACATGGGGAGAGGAAGTCATGTGATGTTGGGGGAGATAGACAGAACATGAGGAGAGGAAGTCAAGTGATGTTGGGGGAGATTGGCAGAACATGGGAAGAGGAAGTCAAGTGATGTTGGGGTAGATGGACAGAACATGGGGAGAGGAAGTCAAGTGATGTTGTGAGAGTGCAGGACTTTCACTCATTGCCACCAATAGCACAGTTTGATATAAAAAGTGTAGATCCTGAGCAGCCAGCTGTTAGTCTTTAAGAATGTTGTTACCTATCAATGAAATTGGTAGTGAAACACGAAGAATTTAGTATTGGTTATTATAATTGCAAATGTAGCATGATAAGGCTTAATTAGAATGGTGTAATTGGACGTGTGCAAGCACTGTGCTGTATTGCCAAACAATAAAACATAATTGGACCACCATTAGCGGGCTGGCATGCACTGACAGCTGGAAAGGAATTGCTTGTTTTTTTTCTTAACCAATATGGTAATGGGCTTTAAAGCTTAGGTTTTTTCAAGCTTGTATATTAGCACCAGGTTATGTTTATTTTTATGGTATTTTTCCTGTCTAAAATAATCAAATTTTCAACTAAACCTTCAGTAGATTTAGTTTGTGCTTTTTTTTAACATATTAATTTAAAGACTATTCTGTCATTATTGCAGCTAAAGGTAGTTCCGCGTAAGATATAAAAAAAACTGTAAAATCCTGAAGCAATAAAAATAATTAAATGCTTCCATTAGTATTTCAAACTATTTAAACTAGATGCAGATGTGATTATAAAAGGCAACACTAAGTGAATTTTTAATTTATAAATAAACCACCCTCTAGAGCTCATAGAAATACAGTATCCAGTGAAATGTGTTAGGTGTAATGTAAATAGCAGAAACCTACACTCCCACAGTAATGTGGACCAACTGGCCTTGGTTCTAGACCCTTAACCCTTTGCTTAATGTGCTTTACATTGAAAACAATGTTGTAAAGTTTGAGAAGGAACAGTTCATCTAGCACAAAAATTATGTACGGAATTTTTGCACTGGTTCTAAAAGTCTCAAATTGAAACTTTTCAGAAGCAATGATTGCTACTTTGCTTACAACACTTTCATCTTCCCCACATTACTATGGATCTCATCTTTGAGCATTTAACATGATACAACATCATTGCACTTTTTAGAAATTGATAAAGCATTGAACTTGACACCAATTTCAAAGAAACTTATTTAGTATACATTGACAGGGTATCATGCAAATGCTGGTCACACAGCTGTGGACATTAAGCCAAGAAATTGGTTTAAACACCCCCAATGGGATATATCATATCTCTTTCCAAAGTGAACTGTCACATAATGACCCGATTTGTACACACAGGCTGATACCTTACAACAGGAGATGCCTTCCAAGCGCCAGGTTAAATATAACCAAAACATTTCTTTAGTTTCTTGGTGTATGTATTTGTTTCTGAACTTTATTTTTTATCCCTAATTTATCTCAATGCCTGTTATAATTTCATCATAACAAGCTTAGAATGACACTATAAATGACAACCCTCAAAGTCTGATTACAAAGCAAAACATTTGTAACTACAAGGGCAAAATTAATATATGTGCATTCAATAGATGTGTATTACTAGCAGCTTTAAGTTGGGTTTATAAGCCAAATATAATTTAATTGATGTGCACATAGAAACATTTCTCTCTCAGCTACCACAATTTGACTCAGGTTTTCATTCGTCAATAATGGCACTAACAACTTTACTGGTTGTGACACTAGCTCAGGTAGGTTAATGGCACTAACAACTTTACTGGATGTGACACTAGCTCAGGTTAATGGCACTAACAACTTTTCAGGATGTGACACTGGCTCAGGTTAATGGCACTAACAACTTTACAGGATGTGACACCAGCTCAGGTTAATGGCACTAACAACTTTACTGGATGTGACACTAGCTCAGGTTAATGGCACTAACAACTTTACAGTGACACTAGCTCAGGTTAATGGCACTAACAACTTTACAGGATGTGACACTAGCTCAGGTTAATGGCACTAACAACTTTACTGGATGTGACACTAGCTCAGGTTAATGGCGCTAACAACTTTACAGTGACACTAGCTCAGGTTAATGGCACTTACAACTTTACTGTGACACTAGCTCAGGTTAATGGCACTAACAACTTTACTGTATGTGACACTAGCTCAGGTTAATGGCACAAACAACTTTACAGTGACACTAGCTCAGGTTAATGGCACTAATAACTTTACAGGATGTGACACTAGCTCAGGTTAATGGCACTAACAACTTTACTGGATGTGACACTAGCTCAGGTTAATGGCGCTAACAACTTTACTGTGACACTACCTCAGGTTAATGGCACTAACAACTTTACTGTGACACTAGCTCAGGTTAATGGCACTAACAACTTTAATGTGACACTAGCTCAGGTTAATGGCACTAACAACTTTACTGTGACACTAGCTCAGGTTAATGGCGCTAACAACTTTACAGGATATGACACTAGCTCAGGTTAATGGCACTAACAACTTTACAGTGACACTAGCTCAGGTTAATGGCACTAACAGCTTTACTGGATGTGACACTAGCTCAGGTTAATGGCGCTAACAACTTTACTGGATATGACACTAGCTCAGGTTAATGGCACTACCAACTTTACAGGATGTGAAACTTGCTCAGGTTAATGGCACTAACAACTTTACTGGTTGTGACACCAGCTCAGGTTAATGGAACTAACAACTTTACTGTATGTGACACTAGCTCAGGTTAATGGCACTAACAACTTTACTAGATGTGACACCAGCTCAGGTTAATGGCACTAACAACTTTACTGGTTGTGACACCAGCTCAGGTTAATGGCACTAACAACTTTACTGGATGTGACACCAGTTCAGGTTAATGGCACTAACAACTTTACTAGTTGTGACACTAGCTCAGGGTAATGGCACTTACACTTTACTGGATGTGACACCAGCTCAGGTTAATGGCACAAACAACTTTACTGGTTGTGACACTAGCTCAGGTTAAATGGCACTTACACTTTACTGGATGTGACACTAGCTCAGGTTAATGGCACTAACTACTTTACTGGATGTGACATTAGCTCAGGTTAATGGCACTAACAACTTTACTGGATGTGACACCAACTCAGGTTAATGGCACTAACAACTTTACTGGATGTGACACCAGCTCAGGTTAATGGCACTAACAACTTTACTAGATGTGACACCAGCTCAGGTTAATGGCACAAACAACTTTACAGGATGTGACACCAGCTCAGGTTAATGGCACAAACAACTTTTCAGGATGTGATACCAGCTCAGGTTAATGGCACTAACAACTTTACTGGATGTGACACCAGCTCAGGTTAATGGCACTAACAACTTTAGTGGATGTGACACTAGCTCAGGTTAATGGCACTAACAACTTTACTAGATGTGACACCAGCTTAGGTTAATGGCACTAACAACTTTACTGGATGTGACACCAGCTCAGGTTAATGGCACTAACAACTTTACTGGATGTGACACCAGCTCAGGTTAATGGCACTAACAACTTTACTAGATGTGACACTAGCTCAGGTTAATGGCACTAACAACTTTACTGGATCTGACACCAGCTCAGGTTAATGGCACTAACAACTTTACTGTATGTGACACTAGCTCAGGTTAATGGCACTAACAACTTTACTAGATGTGACACCAGCTCAGGTTAATGGCACTAACAACTTTACTGGATGTGACACCAGCTCAGGTTAATGGCACAAACAACTTTACAGGATGTGACACTAGCTCAGGTTAATGGCACTAACAACTTTACTGGATGTGACACCAGCTCAGGTTAATGGCACTAACAACTTTACAGGATGTAACACCAGCCCATATAGCTGTTTGTTATAGAACCTGCTACTGTTTTAGAACCATACTTACACTGTGTGATTGGTGTTATGCATACAAAGAAGCCCTTCCATCAAGCCTTTAATAAAATTATCCATAGTTTAATTATATCAACACTTCAGCAGGGTGTCCATGGCCTAGCAGTTAAGATTGGTCAGTTTGTATGTTCTCAGGCCCTCACTATATGGGTTCAAATCGCAATCAGGGTAAAAGACTTCCAGCTGACCTGAGGTGTCATGAAAGTTTTAATCAGTCACCTGGCTGGAGTTTTCCTCCTTCAATAATTAGCTGGATGTTGGCAGTATGATCATACTTGTGTTGGAGCAATGCAACAAAAATAATCATACCAGTAGTAAATAATGTACACTCTTTTGAGAGGGACATGGTGAATAGGGATGAATGAATTGATGGAGTTATTGGCAGACAAACAAAGGCACTTGAAGCAGATAAATAGGGCACAAGATGCCACATAGACATCCCAATAAAATAAATGGTGCACAAGATGCCATGTAAAGACATCATGCAGGTAAATGGAACACAAGATGCCACATAAACATCCCAATAAGATAAATGGGACACAAGATGCCACATAAACATCCCAATGAGAAAAATGGGACACAAGATGCCACATAAACATCCCAATAAGAAAAATGGAACACAAGATGCCACAGAAATGCATCAATAAGATAAATTGGACACAAGATGCCACAGAAATGCATCAATAAGATAAATTGGGCACAAGATGCCACATAGGCATCCTAATAAAATAAATGGGACACAAGATGCCACAGAAATGCATCAATAAGATAAATTGGGCACAAGATGCCACATAGGCATCCTAATAAAATAAATGGGACACAAGATGCCACATAGGCATCCTAATAAAATAAATGGGACACAAGATGCCACATAGACATGCCAATAAAATAAACAGGGTGCAAGATGCCGCATAAACACATCAATAAGATAAATAGGACACAAGATGTCACATAGACTTCCCAATAAGATAAATGTGACAAACGATGCCACATAGGCATCCTAATAAGATAAATGGGGAAGACGATGCCACATAGGCATCCTAATAAGATAAATGTGGCAAACGATGCCACATAGGCATCCTAATAAGATTAATGGGGAAGACGATGCCACATAGGCATCCTAATAAGATAAATGAGGCAAACGATGCCACATAGGCATCCTAATAAGATAAATGAGGCAAACGATGCCACATAGGCATCCTAATAAGATCAATGAGGCAAACGATGCCACATAGGTATCCTAATAAGATAAATGTGGCAAACGATGCCACATAGGCATCCTAATAAGATTAATAGGGAAGACGATGCCACATAGGCATCCTAATAAGATTAATGGGGAAGACGATGCCACATAGGCATCCTAATAAGATTAATAGGGAAGACGATGCCACATAGGCATCCTAATAAGATAAATGTGGCAAACGATGCCACATAGGTATCCTAATAAGATAAATGGGGAAGACGATGCCACATAGGCATCCTAATAAGATAAATGTGGCAAACGATGCCACATAGGCATCCTAATAAGATTAATTGGGAAGACGATGCCACATAGGCATCCTAATAAGATTAATTGGGAAGACGATGCCACATAGACATCCTAATAAGATAAATGGGGAAGATGATGCCACATAGGCATCCTAATAAGATAAATGGGGAAGATGATGCCACATAGGCATCCTAATAAGATAAAATGCCACATAGGCATCCTAATAAGATAAATGGGGAAGATGATGCCACATAGGCATCCTAATAAGATAAATGGGGAAGATGATGCCACATAGGCATCCTAATAAGATAAATGGTGAAGATGATGCCACATAGGCATCCTAATAAGATAAATGGGGAAGATGATGCCACATAGGCATCCTAATAAGATAAATGGGGAAGACGATGCCACATAGACATCCTAATAAGATAAATGTGGCAAACGATGCCACATAGACATCCTTATAAGATAAATGTGGCAAACGATGCCACATAGGCATTCTAATAAGATTAATGGGGAAGACGATGCCACATAGGCATCCTAATAAGATAAATGGGGCAGGAGATGCCTAAGAAATACATCAATAAGATAAATAGGACACAAGAAGCCACATAGACATCCTAATAAGATAAATGCGGCAGAGGATGCCACAGAAATACATCAGTAAGATAAATGGGGTCCCAATATGACGTTTTCCTCAGAAGATGAGTAGTCTTAATATGGAATATTCATTTGAAGTTAATTTTCTTTTCTATTGCTCTCAAAAAATGATCTTCTGTAAACACTTGAAATTTCCTGTTCAATTGTTACAATAAAGAAAAACATTCTGCCATTAGTGTCAATTTTGCCTGATTATTAGGATTCAGTCACTGTCCTCATACTTATAATCAAACAATAACTGAAAGCAATTACAATATCAGACATTATTTGGGATTTTATGTGCAAATTTTGTACATAAAACTCCTGTTATAGCTATAAAAATATTATTCAATTTTATTGCAATGAATAAAGGGATTTTAATGACATGTATTTTACGGCACAATGGCGCCAATTTAAAATTCAATGATTTTAATGCTCTCTCTATTGCTATTGTTTTAATGGACTCGAAGGTTCAGAATTTGAGTGGATGTATTGAATATTCACATGTCATAATTTATGGCTTTAATGGCCAGGATGTTCTACCGCAGTCTACCTCTCAAATGGACATATTGTAATACAGCAAAATATTACAATGATTCATTTTTTCAAAATATGCGTATTTGTTCATGAATTGCTGCCTTCTGATGGTGCGTGTCTCAATCTGTCAAGTAACGAGAGTTTCAGCTACAACAGAACTGCTACAGAATTATTTTACAACAGATCTGCAGCAATACATCATAAAACTCTATTAGATTCAGAAAAGAGTAAATGAATTTAATAGTTGCTAATTTCACAGATGTGCTGAACTTCACTTTAATTTGTTCCTAATTGAATAACATAATTAGTGCAAAGATTCATGTGTAGAAACTTCATACAAATCCTAAATGTTAATTAACTGAAAGGGTAATCACTACATCCATGGTGATAAATAGCGGGATTCTGAAATTTGTTTTTTAACTTAATACATTCTTAATCTTCATGTTTTGCATGATGTTTACTGAATCATTATTAAGTTTAAGTATATTTAGGATGCTGTTGTCAGAGAATAATAAAATATGAAAAAGGATCTAATCAACTACTTTAAATTCAATTTTAAGTTGTTGTTTTAAGCAAGGATTTATAGGATTATGCGGCTCTGCGCTGATCATGATAGTATACTATTGTGATATGGATCAAGCGATAAATGATATGATACAATATACAGAGTGGTTATAAGGATAAGATTAACAACATGTAAGGAACAATAGAACTTAATTGTATCAATAGACTTAAGGCATGTACCTTAGTTTGGTACTATCATATGTACATGGTCAGTTTATTTGTTGAAAAGAGAGTTTGAAACTTTCAATGTATGATAAGCAAGTAGATAAGACCAGTAGAACAGAAGTACTGTAATAACCAAACCTGGCTGATTTTTAACAAACAAAGCAATGCCAAACTGGTTCATGAGAAATAACAACTGTGACTTATTCCCTGGTTGATAAATACATTTTAAAAGCAGAAAGCGCATGTACTATAAACACTAGTTAACTAGATGAACAGTATTTTGGACCTTCATATGTGAAAAGATTTGGAATTCTTTCCATCTGTCCAATCCAGACTCCTCCTTTCTTGTATCCAGGGGCAACTAGGTCATCCCAGCTCACTGACAATACATACACTAATTGTCAACCCGATGAAGTTATTGTCCTAGATAATGAACAATTAATAAATGTGACAAAAACATCTTCCTCTAAATACAGCAATCCAAGATAGCATATGGAATGTAGGTACCGATGCCATGACCCTGGGGGTTTGTGTCCAAACTACCATGCTTATTTGCAACATAATTTTTCGACGCTCAGTCGTCATAAAAACAACCAGAGAGCTTTTTGTCATGGAATGGAACCATTTAGAAGACGCTCGTAGGCCACATTGTTCAGTTTGTTATTCCTTTGAAGACTTCCAATTTAACAAATTGCTTGTGGTTTCTTTTATAGTTAATTGGGTAGTTGTTGGAAATCATAATAAGAGGAGATGGCTCACTTGAATACTGGCTATCTGAAGATGGAGGCACATTAATGCTCAAAGCAAGCTGTGCCAGAAAATGCTGTCTCTAATGGTCTCCTGTAAATCTTGTCTAAATTTTGCCCCAAAAATGTAGCATCCTTAATTAGTCTTATTGATGCAGAATGTGACAGGACACCTATGGTCCTTCTTAAAACTTGGTAAAATGAATCAAAATAAATAAACAAGTACCAGTATCAATTGTTCCTGAAGAAGGTACTTTAGGTGATGTAAGAAGTAAGTTTTTACATTTGATACTGTTATAAAAAAAAACCCATTAAGTCTTACAATGTTTAATTGTCTTGATAAAGTCAATGAGTATAGATCCTGACCTGTTTATGGCAGCAATTAGTATATATCCTAATGTGTTTATAGCAGCAATTAGTATAGATTCTGATCTGTTTATGGCAGCAATTAGTATAGATCCTGATCTGTTTATAGCAGCAATTAGTATAGATCCCAATCTGTTTATGGCAGCAATTAGTATAGATCCTGATCTGTTTATGGCAGCAATTAGTATAGATCCTGATCTGTTTATAGCAGCAATTAGTATAGATCCTGATCTGTTTATGGCAGCAATAAGTATAGATCCTGATCTGTTTATGGCAGCAATAAGTATAGAGTCTGAACTGTTTATGGCAGCAATTAGTATTGATCCCGATCTGTTTATGGCAGCAATAAGTAAAGATGTTGATCGGTTATACTTGGTAGCAATTAGTATTGATCCTGATCTGTTTATGGCAGCAATTAGTATTGATCCCGATCTGTTTATGGCAGCAATTAGTATATATTCTGATCTGTTTATGGCAGCAATTAGTATTGATCCTGATCTGTTTATGGCAGCAATTACTATAGATCCTGATCTGTTTATGGCAGCAATTAGTATAGATCCCGATCTGTTTATGGCAGCAATTAGTATAGATCCTGATCTGTTTATGGCAGCAATTAGTATAGATCCTGATCTGTTTATGGCAGCAATTAGTATAGATCCTGATCTGTTTATGGCAGCAATTACTATAGATCCTGATCTGTTTATGGCAGCAATTAGTATAGATCCTGACCTGTTTATGGCAGCAATTAGTATAGATTCTGATCGGTTTATGGCAGCAATTAGTATAGATCCTGATCTGTTTATGGCAGCAATAAGTATAGATCCTGATCTGTTTATGGCAGCAATAAGTATAGATCCTGATCTGTTTATGGCAGCAATTAGTATAGATCCTGATCTGTTTATGGCAGCAATAAGTATAGATCCTGATCTGTTTATAACATTGCAATTAGTATAGTTCCTGATTTGTTTTTATTACAGGGCTGCAATTAGAATGGATTCTGATCTCTTTATATCACAGCAATTAGTATAGATCCTGATCTCTTTATATCATAGCAATAAGTATAGATCCTGGTCTGTTTATGGCAGCAATTAGTATAGATCCTGATCTGTTTATGGCAGCAATTAGTATAGATCCTGATCTCTTTATATCATAGCAATTAGTATAGATCCTGATCTCTTTATGGCAGCAATAAGTATAGATCCTGATCTGTTTATGACAGCAATTAGTATAGATCCTGATCTCTTTATATCATAGCAATTAGTATAGATCCTGATCTGTTTATGGCAGCAATTAGTATAGATTCTGATCTGTTTAGGACAGCAATTAGTATAGATCCTGATCTGTTTATATCATAGCAATTAGTATAGATCCTGATCTGTTTATGGCAGCAATTAGTATAGATTCTGATCTGTTTAGGACAGCAATTAGTATAGATCCTGATCTGTTTATTACATAGCAATTAGTACAGATCCTGATCTGTTTATTACATAGCAATTAGTACAGATCCTGATCTGTTTATTACATAGCAATTAGTATAGATCCTGATTGGTTATACTTGGCAGCAATTAGTATAGATCCTAATCTGTTTATGGCAGCAATGAGTATTGATCCTGATCTGTTTATTACATAGCAATTAGTATAGATCCTGATCGGTTATACTTGGCAGCAATTAGTATAGATCCTAATCTGTTTATGGCAGCAATTAGTATAGATCCTGATCTGTTTATTACATTGCATTTAGTATCGGTCTTTTTTCTGTTTATTACATTGCAATTAGTATAGATCCTGATCTGTCAGCTTACACTGAACATTGATGTTTGTTGTACACTATACACTTTTATATATAAATTTTATAATTCTAATTTGGTTTTCTTAATTGAAAAAAATGTCTCAGTGCAGTTGAAGCATTAAAAAAAAACGACATATGTTGTCATATTGTAAAAAAAAAGTCCAACCAAATCATTTCATATAGCACATGGTATCACTGAAGTCTTTCAATTATGTACATGTGAAATAAATAAGTAAAAAGAGACATGCTTCTCCAATACTTGGACATTTTTTTTTTCAGAATTGTTGGTTCCTGTGCAAAGCACTTTATCTTGTGTCCTATAAGATTGAGTGGTTGTATGTTTGAGAGTCAATTTGCGGTATCATAAAACCCTCTTATGGAATATGTCTTATTCCCTATGCATTCTAAAGCAACGCCACCCCAGCCTTTTGTCTCCTGCCCTCTTATAAGCTGGCTAAAATGCTGTCAAAATGTGCTAAAGTGAGTGTCTAATGAAATTTTAAGAATTCTCCATTTTCTCTAAAGTGGAGTTGAGAATTTAATCCATTCTGTTTGCTTGTATTCACCGGGGAGGCAGCACGTTTGGCACGCAACTACATCACTACAGATGTATCTTAGTGACACGTGTCCATTACAGACCCGTTTCAAGTATATGGTCGGTAAAAGTTCCCATTGATAAATGAACAATTTCTATAATAATACACCATTAAGGTAATAGCAGCATATGAAGAATGGGGAGGCTAAAAGCTTTACAGGATCAGGATAGTGTGTTGTCATAGTCCCAGCCTAGTGACAAATGAAAATGATACCTCAAAGATCACGCTGAACTTACAACATTAAATACTACAATATCCCCATTAAAGGCACCATCCATGCTGGTTTGTGTGGACATGGTTGTGTGTATGTATGTATGTATGTATGTATGTATGTATGTATGTATGTTTGTATGTATGTCCGTGTCAACTTGTTTTACACTGTAGATAAGTTGAATATGTCATAGCTTCATGGCATGAAATAACAGTACAGGCAATTATAAAATACAATAAACTGTACATGCATTGTCCTTGTAAAGAAGTTTGTGGAGCTAGAGATACATGATAAAAACCAGCAGAACAAATAAACTCGGGTGTTTCATTTGTAAGAAGATTGAGTATGCTAAATCCCCATCATGTGTTGCAGTGTTAATTGCTGTAAGTTGTTGCAAGAGATGTTGTCTGATCCCACAATGCCTTGGGGAGAGGTGGATGGCTTTCTCCCCTCCCTGATTGAAGACTGAAAACTAACATTCAATATTTTGTTGTACCCTTCCATTAGAAACTTTCTAATATTTTTATTTATTTAAGAAGAAAAAGCCTAAAACTTGTAAATTAATTTTTCTAGCAAAAGTTAAAAACCATTATGCAAGCAACTAAAATCACAAGCAAACCATTTTAAATGTACATACTTTTTATGGTCCATGTGGGCATGTCAGTCGACCTTTGCTGTACACCATAAATCTGCCTTTGATGTGTTAAACTTTACTTTTTTTTAATTATCCTTCTGGTACACCATAGATCTGCTTTTGTAATGGTAATTTGATCTTAATATTGTAAACATAGACTTGTTGTAATGTTAATTTATCCATTTTATTCACTAAAGGTCAGTTTATATAATGTTAATTTATCCATGTTATTCACTATAGATCAGTTTATGTAATGTTAATTTATCCATGTTATTCACTAAAGATCAGTTTATGTAATATTAATTTGTTTATTTTATTCACTTTAGATGAGTTTATGTAGTGTTAATTTGTCCATTTTATTCACTATAGATTAGTTTATGTAATGTTAATTTGTCTTTTTATTGTACACATAGATCTGCTGCTATAATGCTAATTTATACATTTTTTCACTATAGATTAGCTTTTGTAATTCTAATTTGTTCTTATTGTGAATATAGATCTGCTGTTGTAAAGTTAATTTATCCTTTTTTTTCTCCATAGATCAGTTTTTGTTTGTTAAAATTATCCTCATGGTACACCATAGTCTTTTTTAATATAATGTTAAATTATCCTCATGATAAAGTATAGGTCATCTTTTTGTAATGTTAATTTATCCTTATTGTACATTGTAACCTTTTTTTAGGAAGTGTCAAAGATCTGCTGGTACTTATAGTTAGGTATATCAAACGTCTGTTTTTGGACATTGTTGCCATCTTCTTTCATAAATAGGCGAAATTGCCCATATGGTTTATAAAGCATTTGCTTTTCTTTTGATTCATAGTCATTGTGCTACTCAGTTGTCTTCCTGTTTACTGACACTGATTGTACACCGTAGATGGACATTTTCAGGCCACTCTGCCATTATCACTTTCAGCCCTGTGGATGTCAGCAATGGATTTACGGAGAGTACCGCTAATGTGCATATTGGTTCCGTGCACTTTTCTCCCATTTACTGGATCAGTCGTTAAAACATTACATCTAATTTTTTCGGCTGTGGACAAAAAGCAACTTAATCCATTAAAAGTGCCAGAACGTGATAGTGAATCCTACACAGACATCTTCATTCTGCATCAACCAATCATACTGTCACTCCTTGCAAACAATTTTCCACAAGTCGCCTGTTCTGTTAAAAAATCTTTATTGTGTATTTATATTAAGCTACATTGTCTATTTTGCTGGGTACTTTAATTAAAATTTCACTGGCTTTACAACACAGTTTGAGACGGCACTTAATTGAATATACACAAACAGATATTAAAACGTGAGATACAATTTAAGAATTTAAACTTCTATTGGACATAAAATTTTATGCTAGAAAGATCTTCTTACTCCAGATAATTATAAGCATTATGTTATTGCTTTAATAACAAGAAATGAATATTACGTATTGGTAATTTGAAATTAATATCATTAAGGTTGTTGTTGTTGTGGATTTTTTTTTTTGTGTAGAGCTTATTTTCCTTTATTTCATATTATTAAACATTTCTTTTATCATTTGTATTGTATTTTGAAATACATATAGTCAATCTATTCTTTACAATAAATTCAAATAAAAAAAAATCATTAAACATGAACATATCAATGTCCAGCAGATTGATACTGTATGCCATTTCCACTTTGATAATGCTCGGTTTGGAATTAAGTCATTACATTAGTGAACACATCACAGGTTTTGACATTTAGTTTTCACAACAATCCACTTCATCTTTTCTATAAGTGACTGCAAGGAAGAACATTAAAAACAAATGGATACCCATTTAGAATAATATTTTATCAATCAAGTCATTAGAGAGACACTCTAACCTTTTGTTATGACAAACTCTTCAATTTAAAAAAAAAAATCATCAAGTATTTGTTTTGATATTTCTGAAGTGGATACATTAAAAATCAAACTTCAGGTAAATGTAGAATAAATGTTAAAGTCAGAGGTATGTAAATTTGGACAGGTTTTGAACATACAAACAGCACTTCATGCTGCCATTAAATGGCTGGATGTATAATTGTTTGAACATTTGGGCCAGTTTGTTTAGTGAAACTCATACGTAAGTTTATGTTCTCTGTCATCAGCTTTCAACAGAAATGCTATATTGCTTGATAATCTGTACCAAATTGTACATATCCTGATCAGATAGCTCCCACTGAGTTCGATCTTGATCAACACTATATAATAGCAGTCTTAAGACTGAAGATCTAGATCTACACTATATAATAGCAGTCTTAAGACTGAAGATCTAGATCTATACTATATAATAGCAGTCTTAAGACTGAAGATCTAGATCTACACTATATAATAGCAGTCTTAAGACTGAAGATCTGGGACTACACTATATAATATTGTTGGTCTAAGACAGAAGATCTGGATTTGCACTACATGTATAATGTTTTGGTCTGAGAGTGAAGATCTGAACCTTCATCATATTATATTGGTCTAAGACTGAAGATCTAGATCTACACTATATTATATTGATCTAAGGCTGAAGATCTAGATTTGTACTATATTATATTGATCTAAGGCTGAAGATCTAGATTTGTACTATATTATATTGATCTAAGGCTGAAGATCTAGATCTATACTATATTGATCTAAGGATAAAGATCTAGATCTGTACTATATTATATTGATCTCAGGCTGAAGATCTAGATCTGTACTATATTATATTGATCTAAGGCTAAAGATCTAGATCTGCACTATATTATATTGATCTAAGGCTGAAGATCTAGATCTGCACTATATTATAATGTTCTAAGACTGAAAATCTGGATCTACATTATTTATTACATTGGTCTAAGACCGAAGATCTGGATCTACATTATTTATTACATTGGTCTATGGCTGAAGATCTGGATCTACACTATATTATATTGTTAGTCTAAGACCGAAGATCTGGATCTACATTATTTATTACATTGGTCTATGGCTGAAGATCTGGATCTACACTATATTATATTGTTAGTCTCAGACCGAAGATCTGGATCTACATTATTTATTACATTGGTCTAAGACTGAAGATCTGGATCTACACAATATTATATTGTTAGTCTTAGACTGAAGAACTGGATCTACACAATATTATATTGTTAGTCTAAGACTGAAGATCTGGATCTACACAATATTATATTGGTCTAAGACTGAAGATCTGGATCTACATTATTTATTACATTGGTCTAAGACTGAAGATCTGGATCTGCACTATATTATATTGTTAGTCTAAGACTGAAGATCTGGATCTATGCAATATTATATTGGTCTAAGACTAAAGATCTGGATCTACATTATTTATTACATTGGTCTAAGACTGAAGATCTGGATCTGCACTATATTATATTGTTAGTCTAAGACTGAAGATCTGGATCTACACAATATTATATTGTGTATTCTAAGACTGAAGATCTGGATCTACACTATATTATATTGTTAGTCTAAGACTGAAGATCTGGATCTACACTATTTATTACATTAGTCTAAGACTGAAGATCTGGATCTACACAATATTATATTGTTAATCTAAGACTGAAGATCTGGATCTACATTATTTATTACATTGGTCTAAGACTGAAGATCTGGATCTGCACTATATTATATTGTTAGTCTAAGACTGAAGATCTGGATCTACACAATATTATATTGTGTATTCTAAGACTGAAGATCTGGATCTACACTATATTATATTGTTAGTCTAAGACTGAAGATCTGGATCTACACTATTTATTACATTAGTCTAAGACTGAAGATCTGGATCTACACAATATTATATTGTTAATCTAAGACTGAAGATCTGGATCTACATTATTTATTACATTGGTCTAAGACTGAAGATCTGGATCTACACTATATTATATTGTTAGTCTAAGACTGAAGATCTGGATCTGCACAATATTATATTGGTCTAAGACTGAAGATCTGGATCTACATTATTTATTACATTGGTCTAAGACTGAAGATCTGGATCTGCACTATATTATATTGTTAGTCTAAGACTGAAGATCTGGATCTACACAATATGATATTGGTCTAAGACTTAAGATCTGGATCTACATTATTTATTACATTGGTCTAAGACTGAAGATCTGGATCTGCACTATATTATATTGTTAGTCTAAGACTGAAGATCTGGATCTACACAATATTATATTGGTCTAAGACTGAAGATCTGGATCTACATTATTTATTACATTGGTCTAAGACTGAAGATCTGGATCTACACAATATTATATTGGTCTAAGACTGAAGATCTGGATCTACACTATATTACATTGGTCTAAGACTGAAGATCTGGATCTACACCATATTACATTGGTCTAAGACTGAAGATCTGGATCTGCACTATATTATATTGTTAGTCTAAGACTGAAGATCTGGATCTACACAATATTATATTGGTCTAAGACTGAAGATCTGGATCTACATTATTTATTACATTGGTCTTAGACTGAAGATCTGGATCTACACAATATTATATTGGTCTAAGACTGAAGATCTGGATCTACACTATATTGTATTGATCATTTTGTGCTCTTGCTGGTTAAGAGTTAAACAAATTGAATGTTTGGTCATGTGACACATTCTCAGAAGTGGCTACAATTGCCTGTATAAACAATCATCTTCAATCAACTTCAAACAAGGTTTCCTCATTTCCCACTTTGTTCACTTCCACCATAAAAAGGTTTGAAGAGTTCTAATTGTTAAAACAATCACAGGTCTCTCTGTCTAGGTTGTCACTTAAGGCAGACATTTTACGACTTAAAACAATTGTACATTTGATAAAGCACTGTTAAGAGTGGCTCGATTTTTATGGAATAAATTGGAATCACAGTTCCATTTGTCAAGACAGCAGGGTTATTCATTACATTAATTGTTGTCTGTAGCTGCCGAAGTTTAAATGATTATGGTTTCTTACTCATCACTGGAAAATAATTGATATTGAACCTGCTACTTGCAGTATAGTACAGTCGAACTTCAGTTATTCAATGTCATCAGGACTGTTGATTTACTTAAAAAAAATCACGTTTGGACTAATCCAAATTGGCCCTACTTTCCACATAGGAGTCGGCCATTTTGAGTTGCATAATTCTCAGCAGTAATGTGCAAGAGGAAATGTATAAACCATAATACTTTAACACTCTTAATTGATGATACATCGTAACTAATTGGCAAACTAAGCAGCATGTCATAATGACTTTGAATAAATCAAGGGGTAGGTTACATTTCTTAGCAAATGGATGTGGGTAGGTTACATTTCTTAGCAAATGGATGTGGGTAGGTTACATTTCTTAGCAAATGGATGTGGGTAGTTATTCTGGCTTGTTTACTTGCTAGACATAGAAATGCATTTAGAACCACATTCAATCCATTGATAATTTTGTCTTTTGATGATTTTCTATAAAGAAGGTTCACATGGATATTATATTAGTCTCAAACCACCACAGTGGTAATAAGTGTTATCATATACTATTATTTTTGGCACCGTATGACCTGTTAAGTGACGGTGTGCCATAAAACCCTAATAAATAAATAAATTATACATTTATTTTTGTGAAGTTGCTTTCTTTTAATCATTTCCAATAGTTTAATTATCTTATAATCATTTTTGAAAAAGAATGTTGTATGGTAGTTTTTGTCTGAATAGTTTGGACAAGAGGTAATTTATCATTTTCAATTAATATAGACTTTATAGGTAGAGTATCGTTTTGGAGAGTTATTTTAAACAAGGATTACTTTGCTGATATATTTGGAAACAGATGTTTATTGACTAGTTTTTAGTAGAATTAAATTTTTCCACACATGTCATAATGTAGTTCTAGGCAGTTCATCTCATCTGAAAACAAAGGCAGTTCTTCAAAAAATCCTTTTTGTATAAGTGGAAAGGAAAGGCTCAAAATTGTGTCCAGCTTGACTAACTTAAAACTTGCTAAGCATAAATTGAGGAGGCAAATTGGGTGACTCCTTATTAACCAATTACCTCTGGGATCCATAGAGTGGGCCTTGGTTAACCAGCTCCCTCTGGGACCCACAGCTTCAATGCTGTTTAGTCTCTACCATTATTCTTGTTATTGAATAAAAGTTGTCAGCAAATAATGAAAAGTTTTTTTTATTATGTACAATTATGTAACAAAGAAAAATATGCAGCCAGTCCAGGACTCAAGCAAGGGACCCTTGGCTAGCAAGGCCAATGCCCTACCTGTTGAGCTATTTTGGCCACTTACGCACTGTCTCCCTATCCCGCAACTGCATTCACTCTGAGCAACTTTTAAATTGTCCCTACATTTCCTCAGTTGAACTGCTCTGACAACAACACACAAGCACACTCAAGCGCCTGTACTTCAACAACTGAGCGCCATTTACTTTAGGTACCAATATATGATAGGAAGAAAAATGTGCAGTCAGACCAGGACTCAAACCAGGAACCCTTCTCTAACATGGCAAATGCTCTACTGACTGAGCTAACTGGACAACTTGCACATTCTTTCCCTTATCATCGGGCTACACAAGCACATCAGGTAAAGTGTTGGAACATAAAGGTCTGAACTAGGAATTACATATCAGTCACTTCCTGATTAAAAGGAATTGGTACTATATTTCCTTTTTCAAAGACAGAAAAATGGGTCATTATTGAAAAGTTATTCCTATATGAATTCAAGATGGTTAAATGGGCTGTAGAAACTGGGGGTTGAATATCCAGCAAAGGTCTGAGACAATCAAAGTACATATAATTTTATTGATATGAGTATAATCTTATACCGAAAACTCAGATCCAATAATTATAAAATGAAGATTAAGTTTAAAACTGCCTTTAAACATTTGACATTTATTTATTTATTTATATTTGTTAGAATATAATAACAAAAAACAGGAAATATCTTGTAAAATTGTACTTAAAAATACCAGTTAGTTACAATAAATTGGCTTTGTAACTCCCCAATGTAAGAGAAAATATTGCTTTAAGTTGTCAAAATCTGAATGTATTGTTCAAGGGCTTTACATATTTAAAGGGTAACCCAACTGGATTTTGATTGACTGACTGTTAAATAAGAAGAAATTCATAATGTTTCAGTGTACTTGTACTTTTAGTGTTAGTTTATTTTGTTTATAGCTCCACCAGTTCATCAGCTTCCTTTAGATGATTTGCACTTGAAGCAGATATAGTGCTGCCTTTACAGCATATAGACAGCCAGCCATAAACACCAGAATAATATTGCACCTAGTCACAGATCTTGACACCGACCTGACCAGAAGTGAAACAGTGGCCTCCCTTTACCCCTCATTGTCACCTGCTAGTTTTTTTGTAATGTAATACATGAAAAAAGCTGTAGTAAATAATTAATTAAATATTAAACAAGTCAAACAAAAGAAAATCCTTAATGAAACTTATTTAAAGACATAATGTCTTTAAACTAAAACATATACATATTAGACAAGCTGTCATATGTTTTCTTGTTAGTTGTATGTTTTAATTAAATACTTTGTTCAAATAAATAAAAGATTAAAATATGTACAGTTTACAAAACAAATGTTTAAGGATATGTTTACTTGAACTATGCCGTCAGTGGCACTAATAAGTCAGACTTTTGCTTACACTGTGTACAAGTCATTGGTTGTGTATTGTGTTTCTTTTTAGATAAGTATAGAAACTTTCTCCTAGTGGGACAGGGATGGATCCAGGGGGTGGGATGGGAGATGCATCCCCACCAGCCAGGTAAAAGAGTAGAGTTGTGAAAACGCATAGATGGAGCTTAAAAATACTAAGCTTTTAAAGTAAATTTTGTCTGTTAACTGCTTAGGTCAAAGTTAGGGTCCCATATAGTGTATACATACCTAGCGTTTACTGCTAATTGATTTGATTTCTGTCCCCCTACCAAAATTTTCTGGATCTGCCCCTGCTGTGGAAGAGGCTGTAATATTCATTCAGACAAATCTTTTGTCAGCATTTCTTACCAGGTCAAAAGGGAGGCTAGACAACCATGTGGAAAAACTGATAAATCTGTTACTGACCACAGATTCAGGATCAAAGTTCTGGTGACTGATTGCATCATTATATGTCTAATTTTTAACATTATCAGCCATTATAGTCACATGATAGTGCAGAAAGGTTTATTATAATGAAACATTTAGACGTAGAATGATGTATACCATTACATCTATACTTGACACTTTCCTACTTTAAGTGACATTATGGATAAGACTCCTCTCTATTTAAGCCCTTTTTAAAAGTCCATTTATTCCTTGCGTAAAACCCTATCATTTGTGTAGACACCAACCTCTTAAACAATCAACAGGAATTAAACAATGTTTGGAAGTGAAGACAGGCTCAGCCAAACAAAAGTGGCCACTAAGTGAACATCCAGTCGAATTAAGCCCCCCATTTAAGTGAACTGGGGATGGGGAGAGATAATGGGTAATAATTGAAACAAAATCCTCTCCAATGTTCCACCAATACATAATGTGCTGTAGAAGGCTCACAGGCAGAATGTTTTACTGGAGTGAGACTGGGAGAAGTTATACTGATGTGAGACCACCCCCCTGCTAATGGGCAAGATGTCATTTACAGCTAACACTGAAAGTGAGTTAGACTGTTATTGACTGGCAACTCATTATATCCCCTTACTTAAGGATGGTTTATTATCATGATTGAATGCTCTAACAGTGTGTCCTGTTTGGTTTTAGGGTTTCTTTCCTTACTTTTAGATTTCATTTTTTGTGTTAACTACATAAGTATAGAGTGGAGTTAAATTTCCATGTACTTGAGTCAGTGTTGGAATATTAGCAAGTCAGGAATGTGTGGTTATGTTATGGGACAAGGCTCTGAGGGGGAGGATTCTGCCTAGAAAAGGATTCTGTCTTAACAAGGTCACACAGTCAGGTATTGTAGTTTTATTACAAGATATTGATAAGAAGCAATTCTGTTAAACCTAAGTTGTTTTATTTATTTTTAATGAACATTTACATTCATACAGTATTTATATAACATGATATAAATGTGTTATATGAAAAGACATGACATTAAAATATTATCAAATCAATTACACTGAAAAAATAATAATTCTCTTGTATCTTTTGTCATAAAGATTTGAAAAAGAATAAGATAAATAATACATTTTCATTGACATTAATTGACAAAATAAATTATTAAAGTCTGCCTAAATGAAAATCTATGCTCAAATGGTCTTCTCATTAGTACTAAGTACTGAAACAACCTTTTTACATCCAATAACTTGACCAGTAAACATACATGTATCCAGTGTACCCATAGTTACATTGCTTGGCTTATTTAATTGGTGCATGTGCTTTTGACAGTTGTCTTAATTGCTCCAGTCTAAATGGGTAAGACCACTTAGAGTATTGAGTTGTTGGGTTGTGAAAAGTGACTTTTGATGTTTTCACCTCCAGTTTCATGTATTGGAGTGCTGGATGCTGCCTTCATTCAGCTGCAGCCTCAGTCAGTTGAAGACAGCAGGTTTCAGAATCATTATAGCTGTGGCAGTGTTTGTGGTGATGAAGAAACCCATCACAGTTAGATCAGGTTGTTAATTAAATCATAGACTCACACCAGTGTTTGACAGACTCACAATTGTTAGTGCTTGATTCAGTTGATGTATGGAGGCTGGCAGCTTGGGGAGACACAGATAATACAGACGTAATGCAGGCATTGTCACCAGGTATTTGAACAATTTCTCAGTTTGCTTCACTTGTGTGGAAAGTAAATAGTTTACTTGCAAAGTTTTCAAGGGTTTGTTTAAAGAATTAGAAACTTGACTCAGTTAATACATTATCTGATCTGTTGTAGTGGAGTAACGAAATGAAATGTACAATGCTTAGTAAAATTCCCAAAATAAAATGAAGAAACCTAGAATACTTCAGTTAAATGCAGTAAAAATACAGCTTCGAGAAATTGTGTACGCCGTAAATGTAAAAAAAAACACACAAAAAAACCCACATTTATTTGTTTTCTAGTATTAGTATTTCATTGTAAAGTAAAGGAATGAAAAGGTTGTGCAACCCATTGGTCAAGTCTAGTATATGTTTCTACGGCAATAATGTCGATGCCATATACATAGAATAATGCTACCAGGAAAAACTCATACTTATAATTATCATGATGTAATGAAGATTTTAAAGGTGATATCCGACAATTTGTCAATATCATCTGACAATCAGAGCAAAGTACCCCCCAATGAGGATGTAACATGATCTCAAATGTAACCTGCCACATGGTTTTCTTAGTTTAAAAATAGATATTTCTGCATTGTGGCTCAGATAGAAAATAACTGTTTGCAGTGACGAGTGGTGATTTATGTTTGACGGTTCACACAGATCTAGGGTTATCAATGAACATCATTTTGCAGGACCTTTTCAGAGAAACAGTGACTTACTAAGTTATGTGAGGAAAAATAAATTGGTCAAAACTGTCTACATCACCTTTACTAATAGTACATGTATCATGTTTATCACAATTTCATTATCACATTTTCATGTGGGTCAATACTCTTGACTGGAAGGACTTATGTTTGCTTAATTATGATAATGACATTCTTGGAGACTGTCAATGATAATGACATTATTGGAGACTGTTATGATATTGACATTCTTGGAGACTGTTATGATAATGACATTCTTGGAGACTGTTATGATAATGACATTCTTGGAGACTGTTAATGATAATGACATTCTTGGAGACTGTTAATGATAATAACATTCTTGGAGACTGTTAATGATAATGACATTCTTGGAGACTGTTAATGATAATGACATTCTTGGAGACTGTTATGATAATGACATTCTTGGAGACTTATAATGATAACATTCTTGGAGACTGGTAATGATAATAACATTCTATGAGACTGTTAATGATAATGACATTCTTGGAGACTGTTATGATAATGACAGTCTTGGAGACTGTTAATGATAATGACATTCTTGGAGACTGTTATGATAATGAAATTCTTGGAGACTGTTATGATAAGGACATTCTTGGAGACTGTTATGATAATGACATTCTTGGAGACTGTTATGATAATGACATTCTTAGAGACTGTTATGATAATGGAATTCTTAGAGACTGTCATGATAATGAAATTCTTGGAGACTGTTATGATAATGAAATTCTTGGAGACTGTTATGATAATGAAATTCTTGGAGACTTAATGATAATTTATGAAGTAAGTCATTGATGATCGAAAGTAAGGGGGGAAAAATAGAATTGTTTGACAGATTCCACTTTGACGTCTTTGTTTTGACATCTGTCAAACTATCTTGGGACCAAGGTTCCAGAAATAGTCGACAAGTTACGAATAATGCAGAAAAGTAGTTCCACGCAAAATATCGCTAAGATGTTCCCACTACTTACATACATCAGAGAAATGATTCGTGAATTATCCACGATTTTTACTGTATACTTAAAATTCTGTTGTTTACTAACAGCATGCATAGGTCACTTGTCTTGTTAAAGACACTGCAGCAAGTAGTGCAGATCCTGATCATACAGCCCCCATTTAGAACTAGTTAATCTGGATCTACATATTTTGTGTATGCCCGATCAAAAAGTTCTTTAGAGGTAAAGATTTCCTGTGTATGACTTTAAACCAATTCTTGCTTAAATATAAGTTTGCACATGTAAGGACCTTCTGACTAACAATTTTAATAAACTCCTTGAATTAAAGAATTGAAGGAGATGTTTCTTGAGCAATCAAGACTTACTTCCCTTGTCTGGAAGTTTACCTTTGTTAAATTTTTGTGGTTGTTGCAATTTGGTTAACTATATTGTATGTGGCAATTTTATATTTATTAAAGTTAACTGACTGATTTGTGTATGGTATAATTAAATACAATGAGTGTTTTTGACATGCAGATATATAACAAACCATAGAGTAATATTGTTGCAGCATGCAAGGGATAGCTTTTGCTAAATACATACATGTTGTTTTTTATTGCTTTAATAATGTACTGTTGTAAATAGTAACATGTTTCTGTTATACTTTTGACAATAAAAAAGTTAAGTCAGGATTTCCCATAGTTAGCAGGACTTAAAGGCGTCTAAATAATAGTATGTGCCTACATAGCATGATGATGTGCCTACTACACAAATACTCTGGTGTCTCAGTCCTACATGAATACTCTGGTGTCTCAGTCCTACTCTGGTGTCTCAGTCCTACAGAAATACTCTGGTGTCTCAGTCCTACAGAAATACTCTGGTGTCTCAGTCCTACAGAAATACTCTGGTGTCTCAGTCCTACAAAAATACTGTGGTGTTTCAGTCCTACACAAATACTCTGGTGTCTCAGTCCTACACAAATACTCTGGTGTCTCAATCCTACACACATACTGTGGTGTCTCAGTCCTACACAAATACTCTGTTGTCTCAGTCCTACACAAATACTCTGGTGTCTCAGTCCTACACAAATACTGTGGTGTCTCAGTCCTATACAAATACTGTGGTGTTTCAGTCCTACACAAATACTCTGGTGTCTCAGTCCTACACAAATACTCTGGTGTCTCAGTCCTACACAAATACTGTGGTGTCTCAGTCCTATACAAATACTGTGGTGTCTCAGTCCTACACAAATAGTCTGGTGTCTCAGTCCTACACAAATAGTCTGGTGTCTCAGTCCTACACAAATACTCTGGTGTCTCAGTCCTACACAAATACTTTGGTGTCTTAGTCCTACACAAATACTCTGGTGTCTCAGTCCTACACAAATACTTTGGTGTCTTAGTCCTACACAAATACTCTGGTGTCTCAGTCCTACACAAATACTTTGGTGTCTCAGTCCTACACAAATACTTTGGTGTCTCAGTCCTACACAAATACTTTGGTGTCTTAGTCCTACACAAATACTCTGGTGCCACAGTTCTAACTGATATGTTAGTGATTTGCTTACAATTAGACGTAAAAATTAGCTAAGTTTATCACTAGATTTAGCAGTAAATCGTGTAGAACCAGGGACCTGTAATCTCTGATCTTGATCTTTAACCTTTTTTTTTAGGTTTGAAAATTGTGCTTTGAAATATCTACCATTTAAAATTAGATTTTTCTTAATTTTATTTAAAGTTTTATGCATTTTGCTATAATGGAAGATTAATGCAGAACTGTACCGGACCTGGTAGTGCAATCAGTAGAGCGTCGGCTTCAGGTACGGGAGGCCCCGGGTTCGATCTCAGGCCGCGACATACCAAAGTTGTTAAAAATAGTAGTGGTATAGCTCCCTTGCTAATGCTTAAGCAAATATAAGGATAGTTCCACGACTGGTTGGCCCAGTGTCAGGATAGTGTGACTGGGTGTGGTATCATGCCAGGGGTTTATGGCATGCTGTACACAGTGAAGGCAGCACTATATCAGCTTTAAGTAAACACCGTCTCCAGATAACTGAAAAACTGTTGGTGGGACGATAAACACAGTAAACAAACAAACAATAATGCAGAAATGGTCTTATAATGTTATTTTATGTCTGTAGAAAATATTTGATTACGTTTTTATTATCATGAGATTCAAAATCATATAAATGTCATTTTACAGTAATCTTTCTTAGAACTGTTCTGACATAAATTGAGATTTCATTATGAAGATCAAGTTTTTAAGAAGATAATATTATTTTTTATGACAATTTTAGATATGGAAAAACCAATAATAACAGTTCTTCAGTAACTGAAGATCTGATCTGAAAATATGTGTTCTTTATTTATCATGTGTGTGTTCTATTTATGCCATGACTGTCTGCTTGAGCAGAGGACCATGTCATAAGATCAAATATTCCTATGATGTTGACCCGGTCAATGTATTAATAGTATTTGAATATATCTTTCTTTACATTTTCAGTTTAAGGTTATTTTTCTACCTTAGTTGTTTTTATTCATCTTTGCTCAACTTGTTCACCCCTCAGCCAGATGGGGTATCTGGACATAACACCCCTCAGCTAGAGGGTATCTGGACATAACACCCATCAGCCAGAGGGTATCTGGACATAACACCCCTCAGCTAGAGGGTATCTGGACATAACACCCCTCAGCTAGAGGGTATCTGGACATAACACCCGTCAGCCAGAGGGTATCTGGACATAACACCCGTCAGCCAGAGGGTATCTGGACATAACACCCCTCAGCTAGAGGGTATCTGGACATAACACCCCTCAGCTAGAGGGTATCTGGACATAACACCCGTCAGCCAGAGGGTATCTGGACATAACATCCCTCAGCTAGAGGGTATCTGGACATAACACCCCTCAGCCAGAGGGTATCTGGACATAACATCCCTCAGCTAGAGGGTATCTGGACATAACACCCCTCAGCCAGAGGGTATCTGGACATAACACCTCTCAGCCAGAGGGTATTTGGACATAACACACCTCAGCCAGAGGGTATATGGCATAACATCCCTCAGCCAGAGAGAATCTGGACATTACACGCCTCATCCAGAGGGTAACTGGATATTACACCCACCATCCAGAGGTTATCAGGACCTAGCACCCTTCAGCATTAGGGTATCTTGATGAAAGACCCCTAAGCCAGAGGGTATAGGGATATAACACCCCTAAGCCAGAGGGTATAGGGATATAGCACCCCTCAGCCAGAGGGTATCTGGATGAAAGACCCCTAAGCCAGAGGGTATCCAGAAAATACCCCTAGGAATAAAGCCCCATCCCCATCCCCACCCCAACCCCTCTGTCCTCTTACCCTGCCTATTTTTGGTCAGAAAGAAAATGTCTCCCTGAAAGGATTTAACAAGTTGCAGGAAACAATCTGACAACTTTTTAAAAGTGCACAAAACACCTCAGTAATTGGCCATATTACTCTGTTTTGTTGTCTGAGTAGGACGATGTAGTAGCTGTTGTTAATGCCCAGAAGTGGTAGCACAATTGGTACATCGTCGGCTCTAAGTACGGGAGGCCATGGGTTCAAACCCGGGTCGCGACATAACAGTCGTTAAAAATGGCAGTGGTATAGCTCAGTTGCTAATGCTCAAGCACATATAAGAGTAGTTCCACAACTGGTTGGCTGGTGTCGGAATAATGTGACTGTGTGTGGTATCATGTCAGGTGTTTGGGACAGGCTATACACAGTAAAGGCAGCACTATATCTGCTTCAAATGGACACGGTATCCAGATAACCAACATACATTTGGTGGAACAATAAACTTTAGCAAACATAAACATAACTTGTAAACAGTTTGTCAATGAATGACCTACACAGATTATGGTTTAGAAAAATTACAAAACCATACACTATTAAAGCCTGTATTAACCAACCAATCAAAAACATATTTTATTTGATGATTATTAACATAGAGTTAATTTATCCAAGAGTTTTCCTATATCAGATACATATAACAATGTCTTACCACTGCTTTGGGAAACTTAGACATAACAATATAAACTCTTACTTTATTCTTAGTAAAGATAGCTTTGGACATTACCAATATTGTTAGACAGAACAAATTGCAAAAGAACAATTACACCAAATTGGAGCATGCTACTTCTTCACATTGCTACTTATTGACATTGCTACTTATTGACATTGCTACTTAGTGACATTGCTACTTAGTGACATTGCTACTTCTTCACATTGCTACTTATTGACATTGCTACTTATTGACATTGCTACTTAGTGACATTGCTACTTAGTGACATTGCTACTTATTAACATTGCTACTTAGTGACATTGCTACTTATTAACATTGCTACTTAGTGACATTGCTACTTAGTGACATTGCTACTTATTGACATTGCTACTTATTAACATTGCTACTTATTGACATTGCTACTTAGTGCCATTGCTACTTATTGACATTGCTACTTAGTGACATTGCTACTTATTGACATTGCTGCTTAGTGACATTGCTACTTATTAACATTGCTACTTATTGACATTGCTACTTATTAACATTGCTACTTAGTGACATGCTACTTAGTGACATTGCTACTTATTGACATGCTACTTATTAACATTGCTACTTAGTGACATTGCTACTTAGTGACATTACTACTTATTGACATTGCTACTTAGTGACATTGCTACTTATTGACATTGCTACTTAGTGACATTGCTACTTATTAACATTGCTACTTAGTGACATTGCTTCTTAGTGACATTGCTACTTATTAACATTGCTACTTATTGACATTGCTACTTAGTGACATTGCTACTTAGTGACATTGCTACTTATTAACATTGCTACTTATTGACATTGCTACTTATTGACATGCTACTTAGTGACATTGCTACTTATTGACATGCTACTTATTAACATTGCTACTTAGTGACATTGCTACTTAGTGACATTACTACTTATTGACATTGCTACTTAGTGACATTGCTACTTATTGACATTGCTACTTATTAACATTGCTACTTATTGACATGCTACTTAGTGACATTGCTACTTATTGACATGCTACTTATTAACATTGCTACTTAGTGACATTGCTACTTAGTGACATTACTACTTATTGACATTGCTACTTAGTGACATTGCCACTTAGTGACATTGCTACTTAGTGACATTACTACTTATTGACATTGCTACTTAGTGACATTGCTACTTATTGACATTGCTACTTAGTGACATTGCTACTTAATGACATTGCTACTTATTAACATTGCTACCTATTGACATTGCTACTTATTGACATCGCTACTTAGTGACTTTGCTACTTATTAACATTGCTATTGAGTGACATTGCTACTTAGTGACATTGCTACTTATTGACATTGCTACTTATTGACATCGCTACTTATTGACATTGCTACTTATTGACATTGCTACTTATTGACAGTGCTACTTAGTGACATTGCTACTAAGTGACATTGCTACTAAGTGACATTGCTACTTAGTGACATTGCTGCTTAGTGACATTGCTAGAGACATTGTTACTTAGTGACATTGCTACTTATTAACATTGCTACTTAGTTACATTGCTACTTATTAACATTGCTACTTAGTGACATTGCTACTTATTAACATTGCTACTTAGTTACATTGCTACTTATTAACATTGCTACTTAGTGACATTGCTACTTATTAACATTGCTACTTAGTGACATTGCTACTTATTAACATTGCTACTTAGTGACATTGCTACTTATTAACATTGCTACTTATTAACATTGCTTCTTAGTGACATTGCTACTTATTAACATTGCTACTTAGTGACATTGCTACTTATTGACACATAAATGTTAAGCATTAGTCTCATTAGGAATGCTTGAAAGGCAATAAGAAAACCCATATCCTATAAAAGCTACTGAAAGATGGAAAGGGATGCTTTTTTATAGGAGAGGGTGTTTTGTTTTGTACAAAAATGGGCATAGGGTGTCCACAAGGTGTTTTGTCCTATACTCACTGCCTGAAAGAACACCAATATTGAGTTATGCATCAGCACACATTTTGAATAGTCAGTAGAATCTAATAACTTTAACTAATTTATTTTAGTAATCTTAATGTTACGTTAAGCTGGGGCACATGTTTTTGACTGATTGGTTTCTTCTAGATTAAGTGGTGGGGGGAGTCTATGGTTTTTACCCAAGCAAATATTTAAAGGGGTCTTCTCCAACAATAAGAAACCAAAGCAGAATTATGTTTCTCAAATTGTTTATTCATTTGGAAGATTTCAAACCTAAAAAATGGAGAAAAAAAAATACAAATCAATAAAATCCAACATCTCCTATGTTTAACTGGCCAGCAGATGGCGTTGTCGTCTGACCTGTCACATGACGTGTCACCTGGTCTCGAGCCTCATCTGTGACCTGTCAGACTAGGTGAGTGGCAGCTTGCGTCTAGTGTTTGTTCTGCCATTGTTGTTATCTGCTCCTGCCGGTTTATCTGGTTGTTGTTGGTCAAATGTGCAGCCAACATGGGCTGTGACAAAATACTGCTGTGAGACTTTGCAGTCAGATGTCGCTTATAACCATCAAAATAAAATGACAATTTTATCTTTAAAGAAAGAATGATAGTCTGAAATTATGGGACAACATCAGCAAGAATGGCAAACAACCTTTTGTGAGTCCTACTTGAGTTGTACGTGGGTCATGTGTAAAGCATGATTTTCTTTCTTTTTTTCATAGTGTAACCTGTTGGTTTAAAAAAGTTGATTATTGATTACTGATTATATTTATTATCTTTGTATTTATTTTATTGATCTATGGTTTTGAAAAAGAATGTAAAAAAGATAAAAAAGACTGATAGCAGCAACGGGGCACCCGCTAGCAGCGACGGGGCACCGATGCCCGAGCGGTTAGAGTCGCTGACTCCTCAGCCACTAACCACAAGGATTCGATTCCCAGCTGGGGCAAGAACTTTCATGTGGGGAGGTTTTCTTGCTAACCTGTGATGCGCGAGTGGTCCCCAGACATAATTCTGGCGTTTTCCTCCCCCAATAAGTAGCTGGATATCGCCAATTTGACCATAATTGTGTTGGTGCGATGTGACAAGAAACAAAACAAACTGATAGCAGAGAATGTATAGTTATCTTCTCTTAGTAGTAAGTGAACATGAACAAACATAGGTATTTGTTGTCAACTGGAACATTGTTTGATAACAATAGCCTTTGTATTTTTGTTAAATTTAGCCTTCCATGATTCTACTTGGTCTATAAATAAAGTTTTTGAATCGCCATATTGATCCAACTGTCTTGTCAGATAAAGAGCCCACACATTGTGTTGCACAACTTCTTGGAAAGAAAAACTGGAAATTCTACCTTTTATGAAAGCACTGTTTAATGTTAATTTGAGTGAAATCTATTTTTTTAAACTTCTTGCCAATGGTAGAAAGTTTAAAGAACAATAAATTCAGAATGTGCAAATGGATGTCTACTTATTAGAAATATATTTCGGATTTGTGATTCTGTGCAGGTACAATATTACTTATAAATAAAGGTCCTTAAAACCTTGAGTTTTGTTTACTTGTGTCAGCCCAACCTGTGTGTGTATGGTATGTGTGGACCTTTAATTAGTCCAAATCGCCTTGAGAGCAGTGTGAAGCTTGCTGAAGTTATCACAACGTAACACTATCCACCGGCACCACTTTCTTCTATTCTAACAGCCAATTACCGACCAATTCTAGCTCATTACTGCCCTTAATTGTCCTCTGATGCAGCCCACCTCAGTGTTATAGCAGCCTTAAACCATAGCAACTTAGCTCATTAGGGAGACAGGTGCACAAGTTGAAACCTCAATTAAACAACAACCTGCTGAGATGTGGCTCAGTCTTAACCCTTTCTGTGCTGCCGGTATTAACAAACCATATCGTTAAATAGATAACAAATAAATGCTAAGATCATATGACATATTGTTAGTAACTGCACAGCAGATAAAGTAGATCCTGATCAGACAGCTCTCAGTGAGAGGTCCTTACTTTCTGCCCAGATCAATCCATGATTAACAGTCTAAGCTGTAAACAGAACAGCTTAAGTTGACTTAAGCTTGCTGTCCAAAGAACTAAGTTGACTTCATTACCACTCAAATGGCTCATTAGAGCATAGAAACCTGGGTGTATCAGGATGTGGCAGTTCCAAGGCTTCTAGGTGAATTTAATGCAGAATTGTGCATCATAAATGTTAATTTTGTTACATCTGAAGAACTTCCACCCATTTAGATGTGAACTCCTTTTAGTGTCCTATATACTCTTGATCAAGAGACAACTGTTTTACTGATGATGATGATAGTGTGGTGATTGTGGATATGATAGTGCTGATACTGGTGCTGCTGCTGCTGCTGATGATGATAGTGTGGTGATTGTGGATATGATAGTTCTGATACTGGTGCTGCTGCTGATGATGATGATAATTGCACATCAAGGATGCTGTACTTACTGCCCAAACCATAATTAATTAGTGTCACCCGTATCTGCTAGATAGCTGGAAAACCTCATTGTCTGAAAACATGAACACCAGTCAGATTTTGAACCCACTGTGGTCGGGGTTGAGGCAGTTCAGTTTTGGAAACTCCATCTAACCAAGCATGATTTTCAACTGTTTGCATGTCATGTTCTTCAGCAACGGCATGAAGGATATACTTTTTATTTATCTTGAATATCTTATTTATATTCCATTTGCTGGTACAAAATATTTTCTCAGTGAATGTGACGGACAGTTTTTAAACGAGGCGGTGCATGCTTAGCACATGCAGGTCATGATAATGGTCAGTCCCAAAATCAGCCAGACACATGCAGTTGGTCAGGTGTGTCCACAAGCAGCACTGCTTGCTGCATACAGTAATCTGTTCAAGACATATTTTACATCTGATACTGACATGCATGTGAACATTAAGGGTTTGTCCCTTACATACACCTGTAGATTATAACAATTAAACAAGAATTGTATTGGTATGTCAATAAATTGTATTGGTGTGTAAGTAAATCAGGTTAAAATGTTGATAGATTAATGATGCAAGTGACCCCACACATGTGGGGTCATTAGATTATCTCATCAGATTCATTTTTCTTGCTGCAAAAATGTTACAGACTTCACTGTTGTTAATGCTAAGCTTTGAGTTAAGTCACATGTGTACGAATCAAACAAACGTTGTGACTATCTTTTGAAACTTGATGCAATTTCATGGTTACATGGGGAAAAAAAAGCCCTTTAATAAAGCATGTTCATTGTAATTTATATGTTTAGATCTGATCACTTTAAGTGACACAGGTGGGATGTAGAAGACAGTGAAGACTCAGATCAAACTGGTCTATATGAAAGCTATTTAATCTGGATCCTCATAAGTCACATCATGTAACATAGGCCCTGGCTCTAGATTCATGAGTCTGGGGTTCAGCACTCTTTCTGCAGTTTTCAATACCAATCCTTCATTATAATAATGACCATCATTATGTCAGACTGTAACAAACAAAAATGAATGATGTTGTTTTCCCCTGTTTCTAGATATGTACAGTTCCAGGTGGGTTTGTGGGTACATCTGGGTTACAGCACTGCTCACCTGACAGCTTGATGGGTCTGATCAACCAATCACATCTCTTCATTTGTCCATAGATTTATTGTGAAGAATTTTAACTTATCTTTAATGAAGACATAACAGTGTAAATTGGATATAAATAAACAGCTTTTATCCGCTATGTCCCCAATTAGGCCTGTTTTTTTGTGACTAGCAAAACCTAGTTTTTCTGCTCGTTAGCCTCTCCCTGTGAGTGGTGCAATATTTATGATGGTTTCAATTTTGTCAGTAGTCTAGGTTTCTCAATTGGAAGTAGGAGCAGTTTGTCCTTATGATTAAATATTCATTGGGAAAAAATGAAGCAAATTTGAGGTTATCAGAACTAATGGCTCTTCATTTGACTTTTATTGACTTTTTACCGATGATCTATTTGATTATTTTAATTTTTACCCATTACAGTTTTAAATAGCTTGCAGATTTGTTAGTTTTGTTCTCTAACAGCTGCATGCAAAGGGAACTAAACATATTGCATAAGTTTCTGCAGCAAAAATGCAGCATCTCATGAGACATTTTCCAGTTGAAACTGGCTAATCTTGATCTACACTTTGTATCAAAGCTTGATCCATTTGTGCTTAGCAAGCCATGGTTTAAAGGAATATTTACAGTTTAAGTATTGTGTTATTAATAATAACAAATTATATTTTTGAAGTTGTGGGGGTAATATACATATAGTGGTAATATTGGTGATCATGTTGTAAGTGGTTGTTGTTATTGTAGTGATGGAAGCCTTTGTGCTGATAGCGAAGTTTGGGGTGGTACAAATGGTGGTGGGTGATGTTGGTGATCATGTTCTTAGTGGTTGTTGTGGTGGTAGAAGTTGTAGTGTTGATGGTGGAGGTGGCAGATAGGGTGGTATGGATGGTGGTGATGTTGGTGACCATGCTCTAAGTGGTTGTTGTGGTGGTAGAAGTTGTAATGTTGATGGTGGAGGTGGCAGATAGGGTGGTATGGATGGTGGTGATGTTGGTGATCATGCTCTAAGTGGTTGTTGTAGTGGTAGAAGTTGAAGTGTTGATGGTGGAGGTGGCAGATAGGGTGGTGTGGATGGTGGTGATGTTGGTGATCATGCTCTAAGTGGTTGTTGTGGTGGTAGAAGTTGTAGTGTTCATGGTGAAGGTGGCAGATAGGGTGGTGTGGATGGTGGTGATGTTGGTGATCATGCTCTAAGTGGTTGTTGTAGTGGTAGAAGTTGTGTTGATTATGGAGGTGGCAGATAGGGTGGTATGGATGGTGCTGATGTTGGTGATCATGCTCTAAGTGGTTGTTGTGGTGGTAGAAGTTGAAGTGTTGATGGTGGAGGTGGCAGATAGGGTGGTGTGGATGGTGGTGATGTTGGTGATCATGCTCTAAGTGGTTGTTGTGGTGGTAGAAGTTGTAGTGTTCATGGTGAAGGTGGCAGATAGGGTGGTGTGGATGGTGGTGATGTTGGTGATCATGCTCTAAGTGGTTGTTGTAGTGGTAGAAGTTGTGTTGATTATGGAGGTGGCAGATAGGGTGGTATGGATGGTGCTGATGTTGGTGATCATGCTCTAAGTGGTTGTTGTAGTTTTAGAAGTTGTAGTGTTCATGGTGGAGATAATGGAAATTGAGGAAAAAGATTAAAAAAAAAAATGAAGATAGAAACTTAAAATATTTAATCACCAGCTGAAAGACTTAGCCTACGTTGTCTAGTTTGTTAGCAAGCTGTACCTTAGATTATTTTCAAAACCACTAATTTTAGAGTCCTAATATGAAATCCAACAGATGGCTCCCAAGTTGAACGGCATGCCTCAAATAGTTATTAAAACCCATGCTTCATCTTTTATCAAATTATGAAACTTAATTGAAAATATCCAGCCAAATGATTAAAAAAACTTCAATTCTCTTGAAAACTGAGGGAAATCCTCAAATTTAGAAAATTATGATTTGTGGAAGTAATTCTATTGATTTGATTAGATTCCGAATGAAATGACAGTAATTGTGTTAGTTTCTTTAATCATGTAGCTTGTATTTAATAACAAAACCTGATCTAAATGAGTTTTCCACCATATTTATTAATATTGAATAACAGTTGTTCGCACAGGAATGCCTGCATGTTACGCCAGTGTTTTTGTGCCACAACTTAATTATCTTTATTTCAAATCCATCTTCAACAATATAGGCTTTCTAATTAAATGAGTTGTGAGCAAAAAGTGTCAATAAAAAGTGGAACTGCCCGCTGTTCATGATTCTGTTATGCTGAATATTGGCTGTATTTATTGCTTGAATGAATTAAGACATATGCTATTATCTGTGTTGTCTCCGATTTATAGTTAATGTGATATTCATAGAGTGGTGCCATCATGTGTTGTGGCTTATTCATAATTCAATCATATGCCACTGTATTGTCAAAACAGTTGTCAGAAGAAAAACCATGTGATGAAGGACTGTAATTAAATTTGGCTTGTACTGAAATATTTTAGTTACTATAATGTCCTGAATCTTTAAAAATGTCTTATGTTTGAAGTAAAAGTGTTATTAATAGTTTGAATACACTAAATTGATTATGACAAAAATGTGGAGAGTTTCAGCAAAGGGGGCACCTGTGGCATGGTGGTAGAGTCGCCGATTACTAACTCTTCAGACTGCTTAGCCTCCCACCACGTCAGCTGGACGTCACTATAATGATCATAATTGGTCGCTGTGATATATCTCAAAATAAAATAAAAATGAAAGAGATTCTGCAAAGATGCTACCTTCTATTATTACTAACATGCATCCACATGCCACTACACCACCCAGCCATCATTCACCAGTAGACTGCTACATGTTAGCTTGCCTGACCACTTCACCACCCAGCCAAGGTACATCTGTAGACAGTTACTTATAAGCTTGAATGACCACAACACCATCAGCCATGGTACACCTGTAGACAGTTACTTGTAAGCTTACCTGGCCACTACACCACCCAGCCATGATACACCTGTAGACAGTTACTTGTAAGCTTGACTGACCACTACACCACCCAGCCATGGTACACCTGTAGACAGCTACTTGTAAGCTTGCCTGGCCACTACACCACCCAGCCATGATACACCTGTAGACAGCTACTTGTAAACTTGCCTGGCCACTACACCACCCAGCCATGATACACCTGTAGACAGCTACTTGTAAGGTTGACTAGCCACTACACCACCCAGCCATGATACACGTGTAGTCAGCTACTTGTAAACTTGACTGACCACTTCACCACCCAGCCATGGTACACCTGTAGACAGTTACTTGTAAACTTGACTGACCGCTACACCACCCAGCCATGGTACACCTGTAGACAGCTACTTGTAAGGTTGACTGACCACTACACCACCCAGCCATGGTACACCTGTAGACAGCTACTTGTAAGCTTGCCTGGCCACTACACCACCCAGCCATGGTACACCTGTAGACAGCTACTTGTAAACTTGCCTGGCCACTACATCACCCAGCCATGGTACACCTGTAGACAGCTACTTGTAAACTTGCCTGGCCACTACATCACCCAGCCATGGTACACCTGTAGACAGCTACTTGTAAACTTGCCTGGCCACTACACCACCCAACCATGATACACCTGTAGACAGCTACTTGTAATGTTGACTGACCACTACACTACCCAGCCATGGTACACCTGTAGACAGTTACTTGTAAGCTTACCTGGCCACTACACCACCCAGCCATGATACACCTGTAGACAGCTACTTGTAAGGTTGACTGACCACTACACCACCCAGCCATGGTACACCTGTAGACAGCTACTTGTAAGCTTGCCTGGCCACTACACCACCCAGCCATGATACACCAGTAGACTGCTACATGTTAGCTTGCCTGACCACTTCACCACCCAGCCAAGGTACATCTGTAGACAGTTACTTATAAGCTTGAATGACCACTACACCACCCAGCCATGGTACACCTGTAGACAGCTACTTGTAAACTTGCCTGGCCACTATACCACCCAGCCATGGTACACCTGTAGACAGCTACTTGTAAGGTTGACTGACCACTACACCACCCAGCCATGGTACACCTGCAGACAGTCACTTGTAAACTTGACTGACCACTACACCATCCAGCCATGATACACCTGTAGACAGCTACTTGTAAGGTCGACTGAGCACTACACCACCCAGCCATGATACACCTGTAGACAGTTACTTGTAAGGTTGCTTGACCACTACACCATAAGTACACCGCCCAGACATGGTAGACCTGTTGGCAGCTACTTGTAAGATTGCTTGACCACTACACCATAAGTTTACCACCCAGCCTTGGTACAAATGCTAGCAACAACTTGTGAGCTTGCTGGACCACTACATCATCCAGACATGATACACCTGCTGGCAGCTACTACTAATCAAATAGGATTAGCACTCTAGAAGTCAATAAAACTGATAATGGTAGAAAGTTGGTATGATGTTACATCACCTGATCTTACTAGTTCATCTCGAACATATGCCCCTGTTGATTGAATATGTTGTGTCCATGTTTATCATTGTATCTTTGATAACTTTACAACTTTTTTTTAACTCACTGTGTTTGCGTGTTTGCTCTCGATATGTTTCAATTGTGTGGACAAGAACTACATCATTGTTAGTGGGGATGATATATCTACTAGTTGATACAGTTGAATGGTCTATTGTAGAGTGAAGGTGTTTCTAGCCTAGTCTACTGTAAAATGAAGGTGTTTCTAGCCTAGTCTACTGTAAAATGAAGGTGTTTCTAGCCTAGTTTACTGTAGAATGGAGGTGTTTCTAGCCTAGTCTACTCTAGAATGAAGGTGTTTCTAGCCTAGTCTACTGTAAAATGAAGGTGTTTCTAGCCTAGTCTACTGTAGAATGAAGGTGTTTCTAGCCTAGTCTGCTGTAGAATGAAGGTGTTTCTAGCCTAGTCTACTGTAAAATGAAGGTGTTTCTAGCCTAGTCTACTGTAGAATGAAGGTGTTTCTAGCCTAGTCTATGAAGGTGTTTCTAGCCTAGTCTACTGTAAAATAAAGGTGTATCTAGCCTAGTCTACTGTAGAATGGAGGTGTTTCTAGCCTAGTCTACTGTAAAATGGAGGTGTTTCTAGCCTAGTCTACTGTAAATGAGGTGTTTCTAGCCTAGTCTACTGTAAAATGAAGGTGTTTCTAGCCTAGTCTACTGTAAAATGAAGGTGTTTCTAGCCTAGTCTACTGTAAAATGAAGGTGTATCTAGCCTAGTCTACTGTAAAATGGAGGTGTTTCTAGCCTAGTCTACTGTAAAATGAAGGTGTTTCTAGCCTAGTCTACTGTAAAATGAAGGTGTTTCTAGCCTAGTTTACTGTAGAATGGAGGTGTTTCTAGACTAGGCTACTGTAGAATGGAGGTGTTTCTAGCCTAGTCTACTGTAGAATGAAGGTGTTTCTAGCCTAGTCTACTGTAGATTGAAGGTGTTTCTAGACTAGGCTACTGTAGAATGGAGGTGTTTCTAGACTAGTCTTCTGTAAAATAAAGGTGTTTCTAGCCTAGTCTACTGTAGAATGGAGGTGTTTCTAGACTAGGCTACTGTAGAATGGAGGTGTTTCTAGCCTAGTCTACTGTAAAATGGAGGTGTTTCTAGCCTAGTCTACTGTAGAATGGAGGTGTTTCTAGACTAGTCTACTGTAGAATGAAGGTGTTTCTAGACTAGTCTACTGTAGAATGGAGGTGTTTCTAGCCTAGTCAATGAGGCACTTAATCCAGGTTTAAAATTTAGAAGTAAAATAATTCATGTCTTGAGGAACAATACTTTACTATATATCCCTATACATTACAAATAACAGGCAAAACAAGACTATTGCAACCTTTCTGGATCTTTAGAAATCATCTTTACTTTTGAATAACGTTGAGTTCCAAAATCTAAGCATATATGTATATTTTATTTTTTTCATTTTTGTAAAATCTTTTTCTTGCTTCTTCATGGTCATACAGTTTCAGCACTATCAGATCTTTAAGGATTCTCAGTCTTCTTACCAATAAAAACTTAAATGTTTAAACCTTTGATTTTCTCTTTTTCTGATGAATTTGTACATTGCCAATGTCTTCTTTCTCAGTAAGACAGTGTTGTTGTTTTATCCCCTGTGTTCCTATGATTGTTTACATAAGTCGGACAAGTTCTAAGACTGAAGTTGGGTTTGAAACTCTCCTCCCATTGAGATCAGCCGATAAATTTAGCGCCTCATGTTTCCGACCTTCCACATTTGGAGACTAGGTTTCACTATCAAAAACAAACAAAAAACTTACTTGAGATTAAACCATTAAAAGCTATTTCAGATCTTAGGCAGAATTCTACATTGTATGGCTGCCAGCAGTATCTCAGCACATGTTGTTGTTTAGAGTTTAACGTCCCACATTTCCTGTAGTTATGGGTTTGAATCAGCACCATCTAGGTGAGTCGAGCATTAATGGCTCCTCCTCAGACCATGCATAACAATATTCTTAGACAAGAGCACAAATAATATCTTACAAGACTAAAATTATAACTTAATAGTTATAAGCTGATAATGGTTAAACACAAATTCTTAACCAATTCTATGTTCTTCTATATCATTGTCATAAAGTCGGGTGTTGAGAGCACATTTCACGTGATGTCATCAATGTGATATAATGGAGAACCTTTTGCTACATTCAGTCAAGATTTATTCCCCTTTTCTGCAATACTGGATAATTTAGTATCAGAGTTAGGAAATCTTAAAAGTGTAAAATAGGGCAAGTTGTCATGCTGTCCTTTCACATTATGGATGCCCTATAGGAGATAATGTCTCAGGTCTGATCATTTGTCTTAGTTTTGGATCACCCAAGAATGATGCAGTTGATCTGTCATACCAGCCAATGAAAGAAGTGTCCACATGCACATACAAGTTGGGAAACCCCAGGATTGATACTTTCTATTGGCAAGGAATACAAATTTTAATCTGTTACTCAAATTTTACCAGATACTTTAGATGGATCTTAGACTGAAGCTCAAAACTGTAGCTCAAATAATGCTCGTTGTAACTCAGATAATGATCTTGTAGCTCAGGTAATGCTGTTGTAGCTCAGGCAATGCTGTTGTAGCTCAGATAATGATCTTGTAGCTCAGGTAATGCTGTTATAGCTCAGATGATGATCTTGTAGCTCAGGTAATGCTGTTGTAGCTCAGGCAATGCTGTTGTAGCTCAGGTAATGCTGTTATAGCTCAGATGATGATCTTGTAGCTCAGGTAATGCTGTTGTAGCTCAGATGATGATCTTGTAGCTCAGGTAATGCTGTTGTAGCTCAGATGATGATCTTGTAGCTCAGGCAATGCTAAAATATCTCAAGGTTCACTAACAATCAAGCCTAATTTCTCATCAGTGGACATGTTAAAAATAGATTCTTAACAAGATTTCATACTAATCATTTAGATGTTCTTATTTGCTAACAAAAAATTCCAAGGTAGCAAGGCATATTTTCTGAGACATAGCAGCAAGTTCTGATAAGACCAGCAAGCAGTTAGCAAGCAGTTAGGTCCTGATCAGACCAGCAAGCAGTACAGGTCCAAATCAGACCAGCAAGTAGTATAGGTCCTGATCAGACCAGCAAGCAGTATAGGTCCTGATCAGACCAGCAAGTAGTATAGGTCCTGATCAGACCAGCAAGCAGTATAGGTCCTGATCAGACCGGCAAGTAGTATAGGTCCTGATCAGACCAGCAAGCAGTATAGGTCCTGATCAGACCAGAAAGCAGTATAGGTCCTGTTAGACCAGCAAGCAGTATATGTCCTGAACAGACCAGCAAGCAGTATAGGTCCTGATCAGACCAGCAAGCAGTATATGTCCTGAACAGACCAGCAAGCAGTATAGGTCCTCATCAGACCAGCAAGCAGTGTAGGTCCTGATCAGACCAGCAAGCAGTATAGGTCCTGATCAGACCAGCAAGCAGTACAGGTCCTGATCAAACCAGCAAGCAGTACAGGTCCTGATCAGACCAGCAAGCAGTACAGGTCCTGATCAACCAGCAAGCAGCAGGGGTCCTGATCAGACCAGCAAGTAGTACAGGTCCTGATCAGACCAGCAAGCAGTACAGGTCCTGATCAGACCAGCAAGCAGTGTAGGTCCTGATCAGACCAGCAAGCAGTATAGGTCCTTATCAGACCAGCAAGGAGTAGGAGCTGACAGTTCAGGATTTCATAACATTTGTAATGTGTGAATGAGAAGTGAGTTTCTGGCCGATAGTGGGAAGCCCTATATAATGTCATTACCACACTGAATCCTATCCCAGCATGTTGTCTTTATTTAATCTCTGACATCTTGGATTTAAAATCAGCTTTTATGCTTTAGAGATCCCTTCACGAGATATTTGTAGTGTGTCATCTTTGTCGTCAACAAGCCAAATTGAGAAATTTATTACACATGTTTGTAATCCTCATTGATTTTGTAATTATCCCCAGTCTTGCAGAATATGATTGGCTTTAATGATATTAATGTGACAACAAATTATTCTTTCTCTCTCCACAGCTAACTTTTTTGTATAGAACATGAAAAAACAACAAAATTTTTAACCTTGATTAATATGGTGAATAAAAAGTGTAGCTGCAAAGTGTAGTTCCAAAATATTGAGGTGATTCTCTTTGATTAAATTTGTAGAAACAAACAGTACAGGGTGTTCATGTAACAGATTGGAAGCAGAAGAATAGTGTGTAATAAGAGCACATTACAAGGAATATTTTAGGGGCATTTTGTATGGAAAGCAATGACTTAAAAATTGGAAAATATTGTCTTACGTCAAAAAAATAATTTGAAATATTTGATGTGAACTAGATCCGTTCATGCTGGCATTTATTTTGTCAATCCTGCTGGGAGCTTTCATGTTGCGAGCTCTTGTCCATCCGCACTCTGCAGGGAGCTTCCATATTGTGTAGGTCTTGATCATCCAAATCCTGCTGGGAGCTTTTTTTACTAAAAAGCACAAGTTTTAATCCTTTACTGGTTAAAACTGTGTTTATTTGATTGTTTACAAAATACCTGTGGCAATCACCGCTGCATTTTTTACTGCATCTCAATGACACGTCAAAAGGTCATCAGTCTTTCACCTTACAGATAAACAACAAAATGGCTGACACTAGGAATAATCCGAATAAGCATTGTACTGATAATTCGGAAACAATTGTCATGTGATATTCCCAATACGCTTTGCAAAAACCATGCAGAATCTAAAAATAGTATCTAAAGGTTACGTAGCTTAAAATCAAAACACTGGTTGTAAAATAGTAATTTTAACAAAATTATTTATTGTTTTTTTTTTTATATATGGTGAACATCTAGTTTCGGAATTCAACAACTACTTTAAAGAATTGCAAAAGAAAACTGCCGTAAAAAGCACAAATAAATCATTTTGAGTTCTGGCTTTTTTTTTTCATTCAAAGACTGAAATCCTTTGCTCAGAAATAAGATGTATTGAATTATGAAGCAGAAGTTTGTAAGAAACCAACAAGTTGACAAGAACTAATTTCAGTTAAATTTGAAGTATATTTAGAATTGTGGAATGTTACAAGCAGGATTCAAGATGAAAAAAAAAACAAAAACTCAACAGCATGTTGTTGTTTTTCTTTTAAAATTCATAAAAATATGATCATTGTGTTCATCCAAAGGTCTTTTGAAACTATTCATTTCTGCTAGTGTGCAGGAGTGGTAGAATGTCTGCAGGGAGAGTATCAAGGGGGCTCTGTCATCTCACGGATAATCAAGCAACAAATTAAAGCCGCCAAACCTCTGTAGGACAATTCCACCATTGTTATTTTCACCCAGTTCTCTCTATGCTCCATCCAGGCAGTGGGTAATCTATTGACAAACCTATAGCACACTAATGATTAACAGGCATTTATTAGTTTATTTTGTTGTTTGTCTTAAAGTCTTTCTTCTCAGCTTATGTGTTGAGTCTATGTTCAGTTTAAGGAATAACGTACTTTTTTAGCACAAAAATCCTACAATGTTTAATGGGTTTAAAATTATGACTGTTAAATATTAATTTTCAATGTTTGAAGAACTTTTCTGTTCCGATTTACATGTGTGCTCATTGTCATCATATGGATCGTCTATGGCCGTGTGGTTAGTCATCTTACTGCATGTGTCCCAGATAGTGAGGAAACTTTAATTTCATTTACGGTGATCTTTAAGCTGGACTTAGTGTTTCAACAAGATATCTGTATTTAGTCTCCCACATATGGCTGGAGATGGCAAAAAACAACCATAATTGAGTTGGTGCGAAGTATCAACAAACAAACCAGATCTTTAGCCAAGGAACGTATTGGTGCTTGTTGAGAAATCCTCCCCAGGTCAGACCTTATCTGGCTGTGCCTACATGCCAACTTGACATCAGTGCTCTATAATTCTGTTTAAAATTGATGAACCAAGATTGCCTAAACATATGCCAAGTTGCCTCTGTTTGTTTACTTGACTTGTACAGCCAAAGTCTTGAAGCTTTCTGAGATTTGCAGCGATACCTATCCATCGATGCCACAAGATTTTGTATAAAATTCTGCATAAACAAGTGTCTGTGAACTATGAATTAAGCATGTTTTATCAAGGCTTTGATCATAATTTTGTATACAATGCTCCAGAAACATTTCAATCAGTTAACTAAGTATAAAACCTGTAAAAACAAAAAGATTCTTGCTTGTTTTAGGTCCTAGCCAAAAGTTATTCTCAGACAAACAAGTTTGTATAATGGTCCTGGTATAATGGTCACTGTGGCAAGATAAAAATTACACTTTGGGATGGTGTTATTTATGTGTATTCAGAAAAACATGTATAACTTTTATATAGCAAATACTCTGTTTTCTAAGAACAGGTTGATTACTATTACATTATCAGCTATCCCATTTCAATCAGAATAGGGAAGGCAGGTTGTGGAGCATACTATATTTATTGTTGCAGGCATTACACAAAAACATCAGCACAGTGGTAGAACACACCTGTCAATCAATTTTGGATTTAAGGCTTTTTGATTATTTTTTTTGTTCTTTTACTTTTTTTTTTGTCTTATGGATGGACATCCAGGATAGAAATGTTACATGTGGAAACTGCAGGAAATAAAAATGTTAAATATTAATAAATCTTATTTGAAAGTTCTGATAGCCTTTAATATTAGCATGCTTCCACTTCTTCCATATTATCATCGGAATATTAAACAAAAACAATCAATGAATATCTGTTAAATCATTTAAATATCATTTTGTAATTAGCTAGAAACTACTGTAAAGTAATGTGTACGCGTGCAGCAGCAGTATTTTTATGGAAGGTCGCGGGTTTGAAACCAGCTTTAATATTTAAACTTTTTACCCAATAAGCTCAACAAATGGAGCTATCGTCCACATGAAGTTTGTGTTGTATATTTTAGGTTTGGGTTGATGTTGTATACTCATCCCAATTATAAGTATCAAAATATTACATGTCTTCTCTATCTATATAAGAGTATAACAGAAGTCATTTAAAGATCCAATATTCTGTCCCTGCTTAAGCCATCAGGATGTATATGTGTTTCAAAAAAAAAAATTAACAAAGTTAAATTTTGTCATCTTGTCATCAAGATATTATTTAGTCTTGAAATTTTCTAAATAATAAAATATTTAATTTTGTAATTTGATACAAGAGAGAGATATTGTTTTGTGTAGAAGAAAAAGATTTAACAAAGATAGATACATATATCTACAAAATATCACAATAGTCTGAGTGAAGCACTTTACAAAATCTAGATAGGTTATTTTTGGATGGGATGAAAGTTTCCAAATTTGCTAATTACAGATTGTTTGTTTGCAATTTGTCATCATGTGGTTGTATGTTGTATGTTTGGCTGTGCTCTAATCTCGCCCCAGCTGGACCCAAGAGGCATCTGTCTTCCAACCATGCCAGTCTTGGAGTCAATTATTGATGGCATGAATTGATTAGACTTAGACAAGTAGTGTAGATCCAGATCAGCCAGAGTCCACTGGGATCTGTCTGCCCAAGATCATCAATATTTGCTGCATAAGTCACTAGCAATATGTCTTAATGTCTGCATGTACTTTATAGAAAATAACAAGTAGCATAAGTGATTTTTGTTTTAAAATCATATATAAAAAGGGATTTATGAACTCAGATCTAAAATTGACAAGACTGATTGGCAGCCAAAAGAAAATGTGTGGTTTCTTTTAAAAGATATGTTCTAACACACTAGCAGAAAAATAACTTTCTGGAACAACTAAAAGAACCAATTTAAGTTTCTTACTCTGGTCATAGTGTTTGAATGGCCTAGAAACACTTTTTGAACAAATCAGTGATGTCTTACATGCCAGCTGGATGATATTATCACAAGCAGAGGTTAATGAGGTTTTAATACAAACTAAACAAACTCTTTGGACAAACTCATGATCAATTGCAGGCCAGCTGGAAGGTCTCTTGCACACATGTGTGGAATTCCTTCTTGTACAGTAAATAAATTCAGCCTAGTGTAGTCTGAGGATTGTGTGAAACTATCCTTTATGGTCATAGTGTGGTTTCCTTAATGTACAATCAATTGGCATCTTTAAAAAAAAAATAAAAAAAATAATCAATAAGCATCTTTAAACAAAAAGAATTCATTTAAATTTTGCAAAAAAAATGTAAATTTAAGTTCCTGGTGTGGTTTACTTGTTTTGAATAAGCTCAGTGCTTTTGCTGGTGCAGAATCTGTTAATTCTTTTCAATAAAAGTAAAACATGACAACAGTAACAAATTATGAATTTCAGAGATCTGTAAATGGCCTTTCACATTTCTGTCACATTTCTGTCACATTTCTGTTCTATAGTTTTGTGGAAGGTCACAAAACCATTCAAACTTGCTGCTTTTCTGCTGACTGTTCATGACAAATGACCATATGATCACAAACAGTGGGAATTCTCGATTGTGGGCGACCAGCCAGTAGCCATGTCATAAGTGTCTATTTGCATTTGTCATTTGTGAGTTTGCTGGGTTATCAGTCAGTCCTCTGAGGATGTTTAAGGCCTATAAGACACATGGGGAACCATGGAGACCACAAGTGTTGGAAGCAAAACTTGAGCACAGTGGGCTCACTGGCCACAATCTTGTTAACCCTTCCACTCATCCAGTAATTTATATACATACTCATTTCTTAGATATTAGCAACATTATACAAAGTTCACCTGCCATGTTGCTAGGGATTGCAAGCACTTAGTGAAAATCCTGATCTAAACCTACAGTTTTAGCTGGGCCTTTGTTACAGTGGTCTTAAAGGATCAGAGTAAGGTGTATCACAAGAAATTTGCATGATGTAATGATTGTATGAAGATTTACTATACGGTTGGCGTTTCTTGTCAGATATATTTTTCTCTTGTCATTCTCATTGGGTTAAGCATTGTATATATTGGTAATAACACTTGTAGAGTGAATTGGTCTTATATTGTGTTGACCAGTTGATTTTGTTTTCTTCATTTTGTTTGGGGAGTTAAATTATGTGAAAAGTTGACAGTTTTCATGTTGTATATATAGAAATGATAAGCATTTTACAATAACAGAACTCTGCTACTTTAAAATGGCAATAATGTTAGTGAAGTTTAAATAAACAAACTTCCTTGCCTAGAAGTGACTTTATAACACTTGCCGTTTCAGGTTTGTTTTTGTTTTTCCATGACTTTTATATATATATATATATATATATATATATATATATATATATATATATATATATATATATATATATATATATTTTATTTTTTATTTTTTACATTTAATGTCAAGTCAATTGATTTTTTATTGTTTTATGGCTATGCCACTGTGTCTGTGTATTATTGTGTACAGAAACTTGCAAAACACAACAACAAGGAGACGACTGCATGTGAAACAATAAAGTCATATTAGCAGTTCTTACAGTACTGTTAGAGGAGTGTTGGAAACTAATTTACACGGACATCAGCAGGAAGAAGTGCACCTTACAGATCATATATACGTTTTCATTTTTGTTAAAGACCCTGTATAAATAATGTTGTAAGTTCAATGCCTGAGGAGACTTCCTGTGCATGTTAGAGCGTTTCTATTGCAGTCATAAATTTGAAATAAAAGACGAAGTTGTTCATGAGGTAGACCCAGAGTTTCACTCTGAACACTGTACCTTATACGTAACCCACATACAGGTTTGTACACATGTAGCTTATCTGTTATCTCAGGGAAAGTTCTGATCATTTCAAAGAAATAACCCAGAATATTTACTAACAAAAATCATGTTTATTACAAAATAATAAGCCTATCGTGAAACGTGTTAAGATAAAATAAAGATAAGATTGCGATAATAAGGTTTCTTCTTTCATCCATTTCCTTAGGTTATGCTAACTTTGTTGGTTTATTATAATTATAAAAATAACTTAATAGGCTGAAAAAAACAACCTGTGCACAAAGGTATACTTTTCTGTAAGATCAGTGTAAACTGTTATAAAACTTCTAATAGTGAGCTTAAGCTTTACAAGTTACATTTAATGTATGTAGTTTTTAGTTTAATTTGTAAAATAATTTACAAAATAATAAAAGCATCACATATTTAATACCTTTAATTACAAAAAGAACCATTTTAATGTTTGAATGTTTGATATATAATTTAATACATTTGTCATTGCATTAGAACCAATCGTAATATTCCTATCACAAAACAATTAAGTAGAGATCAGTAGTAATTGCAACAGAACAGGCAAGATGGAATCAAATATGTAATGTTATGTTAATTATTTAAGTCAGCAAAAAAATCTTGCACTTGTTATTGTAAATCAGTTCACTACGGCTGATGCATTAAATTAAGTTTTTTTACTAATGTTTGTCATTTATAATTAGACCAGTTTTATGCCATCAGATTTAATAAGGAAATATAAACTTGAGTTTATTTTAATTTCTGTTTATAATATTCAAGTTTATGATATTCAAGAGACGTACTTTCTTAAACCACATTTGTTCATACTTCCCAAAGCAAACTCATTTATCTATTTCCATTTCCCCAAATAGTCCCCTACCATCTTTCTATACAAGTGTAGATTGTCTTGGAACACAGCAGTCCCAGCAGTCATGGAAATCATTTCTATATTTCCCTGACTGGTGAGACAGGACCACTGGCCGGGACCAACAAACATGATCAGCTACAGACTGTGTGCAAGGGAAAGAGATTTATCCAGGGTAATGACAGTTAATCTTTTAAGCCCCATCACTTGGTGTCAGTCATGATGTATCTTTTTGATAAGCACCAGAATTGTCTGTCGGGATGAAAAATCTTCCATTTGCAGGGGAGTACTGTTAATTCATGCATTAAGCGTAATTTCGGCAAATTTTGTAGCTTTCAAACAATTTAGCGGTTAAAAGAGAAAATTGGTTTGGCTGGATGCAATCAAGATTATGAGGATGGGGAATGGACACTGGAGACTTGGAGATTCTCACTGGCACTCATCCCTGATTATATTGGGATGCAAAGTGTTCTTCTCTCCGTTTCCTTTTTTTTTTTTTTTTGGTTGCTGTCAACTAACCAGTTTTTTTTGTTCAATAAATGTCGAAGTCGTAGTTTGACCTTATCAGCAAAATTGGTCAAATGACTAATTAGTTTTCTGCATTAGTTGGTCAATCTAACATTTTTTTGTTAAAAAATATAAAAGGGCAAAACATGGGAAAAATAATGTAGGATTGTTTTAAAATCAATTTATGAACTTGTCAAGACATTGCTTTCAACCCTTAGCTTGCTTAACACATATTTATACGACTTTGGCATAAACCTACCTGTGAGGAAGACCCAAAGACCTTCCAGTAGACAGGTAGATGATGGGATCACTGGTTCTACCCAGAACAAAACTTGCCTCCTCCACATTGTAACAACTGGAGATTGTAGTGACACCCCGACTAAGAGCAACTATAATTCAACAATTCCTAACATGCCTCTAAAGTAACTTGTTCTAAAATATTGACAAAACATTGACATGTTGTTGCAATCCTTACCCTCTGAACTGCTTCATGTGTTAATAACTACTATCTTTAAGTTATACTACAACATTGTACTAACTTTTTTGGATTATTCACAGCAAATAGTATAGTGGACAGCTCCCAGAGGGAAGTCTGTGATCAGGATCTACACTGTTTGACAAGGCCTTATCATTTCATGCTTAGTAGGTTAGGAGCTGGCTCCTCAGTTTCATCTCTGTTTACAAGCTTTCAATGAAAACTGGGGAATGTTTATGTGCATGTCAATTATATAGTTAAGTGTGTTAAGGAGAATCTGCAGGCTTTCACAAACAAAATGGATAAGTGACATCCATAATGTACTCCTGTCGTGGAGGCTTACAGATCTAACAGCTTTTCAGTACTCCCATCAATTGCAAGCTGATGCTGAAATTGAAAATTAAAACTTTCAAAGATATACATGATACACTGTCTTTGGTTGTCACAGGCATAACAGACAGGTTTAATCTAGGCAAACTGCAGGGAACTTTATGACAAGTGCAAATTCTGAAGGATTAAATGGCTATGAAATGACTGCTATAGTGATTTTACTATGACAAAAATACACTTAGTGCTGTATGTAGGAATGTCATTAAGAATTGCCTGTCACTTATCTGTGGGATATAGACATAGTTTTGTTATTTATCAATGAGGAAAGGGGCTATATTGAGAATTATAGGATATATAATTTTCTTTAAGCTGATTTACAACTGGTGTGAAGAGTCATGTATGCTGTAATGATGGCAGTGATCAGGGGAATTTAAGGCTCGTAAATAAAAGTTTAAATAAAGTCAGACAGCAGTCTTCAGTCCAGTATAGAACTGCCACAAAATTGATTGGATAAAAGCTTTCCCTTGAAGATTATTGACAGGAATGTTTATAATTCACCTGAACTGGGCTTTGGGGGTTTCTGTCAAAGGACAAATAAAATATTTACTTGACAGGCCGGCTACACAAACAACCATGGGCAAAAAGGCTTCAAAGCAAATTAATTGGCTTGTTAGGCAAGGCAAAATGAGCTAAGGACAGACAAATAGTGTATTCTTGTTGGAGTTTCGATATATCTATTTATTGTAATAAAACACAGGAACTTCATTATAATGATATAGTACACCATCATCACCATTTACTGAAAGATTGACTATTGACTTTTTTGTGTCTTTGCCACCTCTTAAAACAATCACTGTATCAGTTTAAGACTGTATAATCATATACACCCTAGCAAAAAAAACACAAACATAAGGAGACGGCTGCCTCTGAAGCAATTAGGCCATATATAGATATGTCATGTTCGCTTGTTTGGGGAAGATAAGAAATTCATTTCTATAATTGCTCTGTGCCATAAGCAATTGAGGCAACAGCAGACAACAAGAAGTCAGAAGTCCATGGCAGGGAGAATATAGTCTTTTTCATAGCCGAACCAATTACGGAGCTCCCAACTCCAATTTCCTTAGTAATTGACTTCTTATTCTTTTTGGCAATTTGATGCGATATGTTATAATTGGTGGGTTAATTCAGATCACATCAGTGGAGAAGGAAAGAAGGATTTGTCTTGTTTTTTTCCTATATTTGCTGAAGTGCCACATAATCATTGGTGGTTGATACCTGATCATAATAACCAGACATGTATCAGTGTACCTATTTACTGTTGTCAGCTGATTAGATTGGATATTGGCTAGGAGTGTCCAGGACATTATCAGTCCAGCAGCTGTAAACACAATCTGCTCTGTCAGTTACTAATGGTCAACATAACAACACCCTGTCGTAATACTGAAATGGGGGTGGGAGATGGTCTTGTTAAATAACATCAATTTGTAAGTTCAACTCCTGACCATATTCTGAGTTGCAGGTCATAAATCTTTGTCCACCTAATTATTTTTTTTAGCCCTGTCTTTGTAAAAAGAGGGGAATATTGTTTTGTGGATGTCGGTCAGTTAATAGACATTCAAATGGATAAAAGTTGAAGGTCAAAGTGAAGAAAAGAAAATGTGTAAGCCCTGAATTTTTATGGACATTAATTATGGCAAGTAGATACCTCTTAATAACTCTGGAATCAGCTGGCAAAGGACTAAGGAAGCATAAGCGAGATCCTTTCTGTTTCCGTTGATTGTTGATAGACATTGACTAACTCCCTGATTGAAGGTGGGATGCTAGATCTGAACTTATCTCCCTTGTGTTTCCTGTGATTGAAGGTGGGATGCTAGACCTTAACTTACCTCCCTTGTGTTTCCTATGATTGTAGGTGGGATGCTAAACCTTAACTTACCTCCCTTGTGTTTCCTGTGATTGAAGGTGGGATGCTAGACCTTAACTTACCTTCCTGGTGTTTCCTGTGATTGATGGTGGGATGCTAGACCTTAACTTATCTCCCTTGTGTTTCCTGTGATTGAAGGTTGGATGCTAGACCTTAGCTTACCTCCCTTGTGTTTCCTGAGATTGAAGGTGGGATGCTAGACCTTAACTTACCTCCCTTGTGTTTCCTTTGATTGAAGGTGGCATGTTAGACCTTAACTTATCTCCCTTGTGTTTCCTTTGATTGAAGGTGGGATGCTAGACCTTAACTTACCTCCCTTGTGTTTCCTTTGATTGAAGGTGGGATGTTAGACCTTAACTTATCTCTCTTGTGTTTCCTGTGATTGAAGGTGGGATGCTAGACCTTAGCTTACCTCCCTTGTGTTTCCTGAGATTGAAGGTGGGATGCTAGACCTTAACTTACCTCCCTTGTGTTTCCTTTGATTGAAGGTGGCATGTTAGACCTTAACTTATCTCCCTTGTGTTTCCTTTGATTGAAGGTGGGATGCTAGACCTTAACTTACCTCCCTTGTGTTTCCTTTGATTGAAGGTGGGATGTTAGACCTTAACTTATCTCTCTTGTGTTTCCTTTGATTGAAGGTGGGATGCTAGACCTTAACTTACCTCCCTTGTGTTTCCTGTGATTGAAGGTGGGATGCTAGACCTTAACTTACCTCCCTTGTGTTTCCTTTGATTGAAGGTGGGATGCTAGACCTTAACTTATCTCCCTTGTGTTTCCTTTGATTGAAGATGGGATGCTAGACCTTAACTTACCTCCCTTGTGTTTCCTGTGATTGAAGGTGGGATGCTAGACCTTAACTTATCTCCCTTGTGTTGCCTTTGATTTAAGGTGGGATGCTAGACCTTAACTTACCTCCCTTGTGTTTCCTGAGATTGAAGGTGGGATGGTAGACCTTAACTTATCTCCCTTGTGTTTCCTGAAAATGAAGGTGGGATGCTAGACCTTAACTTATCTCCCTTGTGTTTTCTGTGAGTGAAGGTGGGATGCTAGACCTTAACTTACCTCCCTTGTGTTTCCTAAGAGTGAAGGTGAGATGCTGGACCTTAACTCACCTCCCTTGTGTTTCCTGTGATTGAACTGGTGTGCTAGATCTTAACTTACCTCCCTTGTGTTTCCTATGATTGAAGGTGGGATGCTAGACCTTAACTTACCTCCCTTGTGTTTCCTGTGATTGAAGCTGGGGTGCTAGATCTTAACTTACCTCCCTTGTGTTTCCTGTGATTGAAGCTGGGATGCTAGACCTTAACTTACCTCCCTTGTGTTTCCTGAGATTGAAGGTGGGATGCTGGACATTAACTTACCTCCCTTGTGTTTCCTGTGATTGAAGCTGGGATGCTAGACCTTAACTTATCTCCCTTGTGTTTCCTGTGATTGAAGGTGCTAGACCTTGACTTTATTTCTCTATTTTCTCTGTGATTGTAGGTGGGATGCAGATCTCTCAGGAGACGAACGAGATGACCAGCCAGAAGCAGCAGGAGTGTTCCGGCTGTAAGAAGAACATCATAGACAGGTTCCTGTTGAAGGCCTTGGACCAGTACTGGCACGAGGATTGTCTCAAATGCTCTTGCTGTGACTGTCGTCTTGGGGAGGTCGGCTCTACACTCTTTGCCAAAGCAAACCTGCTGCTGTGTAGGAGGGACTATCTCAGGTAGAGGCCACTATGGTAGTGTAGAAACTCTTGTGCACAATGACTGATGATCAATGGTATAACTGTATGAATAGCAAATTATGGTAGTTCAGATAAATACATCATGGGATTATTTAGATCTCTTTTTATTTCATCAATAATAATGCATATATAAGTGCAATTGCCTGAATCTATTTGCTTTAAAGTTTTATAGTAGTTCAATATCCCTGTGGGGCAACCTTGGCTGAGTGGGTTGGAGTCGCCAATTTCCGTGACACTAAAGCCCCTATGCACACGTGTTTCCATCCTGGTCAGGATGCAAAGTTTCATGTGGGTGCACTTGTCCCATACGGACAACTATCTGGGGTCTTCCTCTACATATAATAGCTAGACTTTGCCAAATTGATCATAAATGTTGCAGTGATGTTTCTCAGAAATAAAAAATCTGAAGACATACTGTCACCATCATGACTCAGCCTTGTCCTATTCAGAAAAGGCCTATGCAGGCATAACTTACTGGTTGCTATAAAGCTATGCATTGTACATATTTAAAGTTTTGATAAGTACAAATTTAATCTGTTATAAGGACTTCATACTTTTAACATAAAAAACATTGTATTTTTGGTCCTTCTTCTGACATTCTGTTTTTCTCCTGAATTTGGCAGGACCTAATGCATGTTGGTGTGTTGCAGGTTGTTTGGGACAACAGGTTATTGTGCAGCTTGTTCCAAGATGATACCTGCCTTTGAGATGGTGATGAGGGCCAAGAACAATGTGTACCATCTAGAATGCTTTGCTTGCCAGATGTGTAATCACAGGTATGTATTGTCCTGTCATATCATGCCAGATGGCAGTGATCAGCTTTCTCTATTATACTTAACTCCAGTAGAATATGTAAGCTATTAACCGTCATTAAAACACCATCTCCAAGTATGGATTGACTAGTATGTACCGATGCAGCCAAACTAATGCTTAACTATACAGGACTTAAACTCTTGACTTGTTACAGTTGGAACTTTTAGCCTGCTATTCATAAATGCATAAAGCTTAAATAAATAGTGTAAATCCAGATGCTGCCACACCCAATTTAGAGCAGTCTAATTAGGATTTAGTCTATTTGCTACTAAGTCTGTACTATAATGTGCAGTAACCTTTACCTGTAATTATACAAAAAAGGTAAAAATTATGTATGGGCTGCCATTAGTTATAGCCTGCTTGGAGTTCATATGTTGCAGCCTTAGTTGATTTTTAATCTCACTTGAAGGGTTTTATCATTATATGGATTCATACACACCATCTGACATTGAACTCAATAATAGATTTTCTGCAGTAAATACAGATATATATATAAATTTTAAAGTTCTTAAATGCCAGTTGAAAAACCACTCATAGGTTGACAGTCAGTGGGCCATTTCTATCAGCTGACTTTTACCAGCCCCTAGTCTCAAACAGTCTAATTTATCCCTTGCAATTTGTTCACAAGCAAAGCATGGGGAACTGAATGCTACCTACAGCATCCAAGTTATACATGTTTCTAAATATGTAGAATTTTGAAGACTAAGTTCTCAAACAGTATGACATGTGCCCACAAACAATATGACATGTGCCCACAAACAGTATGACATGTGCCAAAACAGTATGACATGTGCCCACAAACAGTATGACATGTGCCCACAAACAATATCACATGTGCCTACAAACAGTATGACATGTGCCCACAAACAGTATAACATGTGCCCACAAACAATATGACATGTGCCCACAAACAGTATGACATTTGCCCACAAACAGTATGACATGTGCCCACAAACAGTATGACATTTGCCCACGAACAGTATGACATGTGCCCATAAACAGTATTCCAGGTGCCTACAAACAGTATCACTCATGTCCACAAACAGTACCACATGTGCCCAAACAGTATCGCATGTGCCCACAAACAGTACCACATGTGCCCAAACAGTATCGCATGTGCCCACAAACAGTAACACATGTGCCCACAAACAGTATCGCATGTGCCCACAAACAGTATCGCATGTGCCCACAAACAGTACCACATGTGCCCACAAACAGTATCGCATGTGCCCACAAACAGTACCACATGTGCCCAAACAGTACATCATGTGCCCACACAGTATAACATGTGCCCACAAACAGTACCACATGAGCCCACAAACAATATCGCATGTGCCCACAAACAGTACCACATGTGCCCACAAACAGTATTGCATGTGCCCACAAACAGTACCACATGTGCCCAAACAGTATCACATGTGCCCACAAACAGTACCACATGTGCCCAAACAGTACCACATGTCCACAAACAGTATCGCATGTGCCCACAAACAGTACCACATGTGCCCAAACAGTATCACATGTGCCCACAAACAGTACCACATGTGCCCAAACAGAACCACATTTCCACAAACAGTATAACATGTGCCCACATACAGTACCACATGTGCCCACAAACAGTATAACATGTGCCCACAAACAGTTTTGCATGTGCTCACAAAGAGTACCACGTGTCCACAAAGTGTATTTTGTGTGCCCACAAACAGTACCACTTGTGCCCACGAACAGAATGACATGTGCTTGCAATCACTATCACAAACAGAATGCAATGGTCTTTTGTGTCAAGTGGCTGCACCAAGTGCTTTATGCCTACACAGATAAGATAAATGTTTATGTGAACAGATTTGACTGACTGTTAAGGAACTCTCTTTTTAGGAACCATCAGTGAATTATTTGGAAAACATAATTAATTATAAAATAATCAATTCCTTTATTATTCTGCATAATTAACTTGTTTGGGATTTTATTATTTTTGTAGGAACTTGCCGTGTATTGAAACACATTGCTGTATTATTGTCATTCTACAACTGGTTTTAATATTAATTAACTACAAAATTATGGCAATATAATATACTTTTATGTCATAATCAGACAATATACATACAGCATAATTACAACTAATTTGAAATTCATCTCTCATATTGTGTTCTTATATTAATTAAGGAATGGAACTTTAATTAAACATACTTCAAATTATGTTAAAAATGGTAGTGGTATAGCTTCTTTGCTAACTATCAAGCAAATATAAGGATAGTTCCATGCTGGGCTGACCTGGTGTCAGGATAATGTGGTTGGGTGTGGTATTATGCCAGGTGTTCACGGCATGCTATATACAGAGAAGTCAGCACTATATATGCTTCAAGTGAACACAGTCTCTAGATAACTGACAAACTGTCGGTAGGATGATAAACCCAATAATCAAACAAACAAAAAATGTCAAGAGTAGATTCTTCATCTTAACTTACGGCCATGTTTGTGTATAATGCAATATCGAGGCTCCTAAACTGGAATATCAAGACCTGGACAATTGAACAGGCACTTGATTATGTTCAATGTTTTACTTCTTATGTTCTTACCTTATTGTAATCTTAGTTAAATACAAGTTATACCTAGGTGCCTGTCAGTTAAATAGTTATCTAGCTGCCTGTTGGTTAAATAGTACCTAGCTGCCTGTCAGTTTACTAGTTCCTAGCTGCCTGTTGGTTAAATAGCACCTAGACAATTGAACAGGCACTTGATTATGTTCAATAGCACCTAGATGCCTGTCAGTTAAATAGTACCTAGCTGCCTGTCGATTAAAAAGCACCTAGGTGCCTATCTGTCATATAGTACCCAGCTGCCTGTCAGTTAAATAGTACCTAGCTGCCTGTCGGTTTAATAGTATCTAGCTGTCTGTTGGTATTATAGTACCTGACTGTCTGTCAGTTAAATAGTACTTATCTGTTTGTCTGTTAAATAGTTCCTAGCTGTCTGTCTGTTAAATAGTACCTAGCTGTCTGTCGGTATAATAGTACCTAGCTGTCTGTCGGTATAATAGTACCTAGCTGTCTGTCAGTTAAATAGCACCTAGCTGCCTGTTAGTTAAATAGTACCTAGCTGTCTGTTGGTTGAATAATACCTAGCTGCCTGTCAGTTAAATCGTACCTAGCTGTCTGCCAGTGAATTACCTCCTAGCTGCCTGTCAGTTTAATAGTAAATAGCTGCATGCCAGTTAAAAAGTACCTAGCTGCCTGTCAATTAAATAGTACCTAGCTGTCTGTTGGTTGAATAATACCTAGCTGCCTGTCAGTTAAATCGTACCTAGCTGTCTGTTGGATAAATAGTACCGAGCTGCCTGTCACATAGTACCCAGCTGTCTGTCGGTTAAATAGTACCTTACTGTCTGTCTGTTAAATAGTACCTAGCTGTCTGTTGGTTGAATAATACCTAGCTGCCTGTCAGTTAAATCGTACCTAGCTGTCTGTTGGATAAATAGTACCTAGCTGCCTGTTGGTTGAATAATTCCTAGCTGCCTGTCAGTTAAATCATACCTAGCTGCTTGCCAGTTAAATAGTACCTAGCTGCCTGTCAGGTAAATAGTACCTAGCTGCATGTCAGTTAAATAGTACCTAGCTGTCTGTTGAATAGTACCTAGCTGCCTGTCAGGTAAATAGTACCTAGTGGCATGTCAGTTAAATAGTACCTAGCTGTCTGTTGAATAGTACCTAGCTGTCTGTCAGTTAAATAGTATCTAGCTGCCTGTCAGTTAAATAGTACCTTGCTGTCTCTTAGTTAAAAAGTACCTACCTGTCTGTCAGTTAAAGTTGCCTGTCAGTCTAATAGTACCCAGCTGCCTGTTAAATAGTACCTAGTAACCTCTACACTGTTTACGCAGGACTGATTGTGAGGTTGAAAGATTCTGTATGCACTATAAGTTGGCAAAAAATATGCTTTTTTGCTTGAAATACTCATGTCTGTACAGTGCTTTCCCCAACCAAAGACAGTGTAGTATTTTGCCACCTCAGTTCAACATTAAATTAGCATATACATTGTACCACCCTGTAAGACATACATAGTACACCATCTATAATATAAACAGGGTCTTGTTTATGCTTGAATTGTGTAACAGTTGTATTGCCAGACTTGAATGTGTAAGTGCCTGTTGGTAAGCCAGTGATAAGTTGTAAAACTGGGGATACCAAAATCAAATCACACTTTTCAGACGTTCAGTGTCTTTCTCATTTACTAGGAAATTCATCATGATACTGTCAAATAGGATGTGGGAAAGAATTACTGTACATATCTCCCAGCTTACATGTGTCGTATGACACACAAGGAAACAGTGTATCTAACCAAATATTTCTACAGCCTAACCAGACTTCATCATGTTTGGTAAAGCTTGTTTTTTTGTCAAGCATTTTATCTAGTATATTTGTATGTAAATTAATATAGTTTTTGACTAAGAAATAGTTGTAGATGGTCAGTTTTGCTTAAGCAAAACATCACTATAAATATATTACATAAAATGTTTCACTGTGACTGTGAAAAGATTAAAAAAAAGACTGATGTAAACCCCAATGTTTTTTTGTTTTTTTTTCATTTTGATTTCTTGTTGCTAATCTATTTACCTAACATTGTATTTATATATATTTTTTTTTTGTCTTTTCAGGTTCTGTGTTGGTGACCGGTTTTATCTGTGTGATAATAAAATTCTCTGTGAATATGACTATGAAGAGCGTATGGTGTTCGCCAACATGACGTATAACTATAACGCCTTGTCCCAGATCAAACGACAGACGAACAGTCTCAGCGATGACCTTTCGAGCGGCTATGGCAGCCCAAGTCCAGGGTCATTATAGGGCTACAAGAGATTGTTAGGGACCTAGTCTTAAGCCACACCTAACACAAAATATCCAAGCTCTGAAAGGTGCATTTAACAAGGGGAGACTCATACAAAAGTTTTCTCCAAGGCTTCATAGTTTGACATCATTGTCTCTGAACTATTGTGGGTGGATATTTACAGGATATCCACAAATTGCAGCCCCAGAATATATTGTTTGGGGTATCTTAATATGAGCAAACATATGAGTAATATTCACTTAAAGTAAGGATTTTTTAATCCACAGTCAGAGTATTCAGGTGATCATTGTGAACAATGATACAATTATAATTATTACAATCAGAAATCATGATTTACAGCTAATTGACTGGCATGTATATTTAAAATTAATTGGTACAGCAAGTGTATGTTATAGTGTGCATTTTGTATATGGAATAAGTAACGTAATTTGTTTGGCAACAATATGCTTTGTGATAAAATAACAAAAGAAATTATGTTGTTATTATGCTATTAAATTAAAGTAGTTTTGAAATAAATTGTTACAGTTGTACTCTATAAAAAAAACTTTCCCCAAGAAGTTGTCTGCAAGCTTATTTATTTGTACAACACATATATTAGGATAATCCTAATCATTTGCTTTGATTCCTGCATAAGTTACTGGATGATCATCAGCAGCAGCAGAAGGAGAGACTTCAGGGCAATTCTGGAAGGAACCAATGGTCACAAGCTCAGTCATATAAATATCGATGGTACAGAGTGTTATAGCAATCTCAGCACAGGTGCATTTCCTTTAAGGAGAGCTGGCAATGGTGCAGTATCTTTAATAGAGATAAAATATTATCTCTGGTCTGAGTGATCAAAAACATTATTTATATAACTTGTCTTCTTTATCATTGTAACAATTTAAACAAACATATTTGCTTCTCACATTTTTGCCATTTGCACATTAAATATTTCATTTCTTATTATGTACATTAAATTTGTTAATTGTTTATTAGGCATAGAATTATATCAGTTAACTAGCATGTCAACCTCTGGTCATTGGCAGAAGTTCACAACAAAATTGTAAAGTGTAAAAATGATATTTTTTTTAAATATCAACAGTTTGAAGGTAAAAGGTAAATTTAATTTAAGAACTAGAGATATTTCCTTTAAATAGTAAAGCCTGTATATATCAGATACCAATTTTGGAATATGGAACCAATTTTCAGCTGAATGCTTTACTTAATCCTTCGTCGGCATCCATTTTAAGTGTTAATATTTTAATATTGCCCCCACCCCCCCGTCCCCCCTTCCATTTAAATAACATGAACAGTCTTACAGTTCAGGTGTGTACAGGTGACATATTTAATTCCATTTTTGTGACAAAGGTACAAAAAACAAAACAATATTTTCCTAAACATGTCAGTTATAAATGTAAACTTTGTGCTACATATTTCTTGTAATCTCTGTTACTGGTAAGGTGTACATAATGTTTCTCATTAAGTGGGTAATCACTGCTTTTGACATCTGACTCTGTAGTGTTGGGTAAGGTCTTACATTGTGCTATAAAATATTTATAGGTTCATAAATGTCTCATTAAAGCCATTTAGTTATTTTTTTAATTTGATATAAAGCAAACTTTGTTCAGCAGCAATGAATATTGGATTTAGATATTGCTTTTTCTAGATTAAGAGTGAACATGGTGTTCCCTAGTGTGTTGTCTTATGAGAATGTCAACACTTGGGATGCTTTTCAGCAATTTTAGCCATTTTAAAACAACAACAATATATATTCAAAATAACTTGCAAATGGGTGAAACATATGATATGAGTATATATTATGTGGCTGAATCATGACACTATGAAGTGCAGATTGTGTGGTACCATGTGTCTGCTACCTGAATGCTACACTGTGACTAGGAAGGTGCAGATTGTGTGGTACCATGTGCCTGCTACCTGAATGCTACACTGTGACTAGGAAGGTGCAGATTGTGTGGTACCATGTGTCTGCTACCTGAATGCTACACTGTGACTAGGAAGGTGCAGATTGTGTGGTACCATGTGTCTGCTACCTAAATGCTACACTGTGACTAGGAAGGTGCAGATTGTGTGGTACCATGTGCCTGCTACCTAAATGCTACACTGTGACTAGGAAGGTGCAGATTGTGTGGTACCATGTGTCTGCTACCTAAATGCTACACTGTGACTAGGAAGGTGCAGATTGTGTGGTACCACGTGTCTGCTACCTAAATGCTACACTGTGACTAGGAAGGTGCAGATTGTGTGGTACCATGTGCCTGCTACCTAAATGCTACACTGTGACTAGGAAGGTGCAGATTGTGTGGTACCATGTGCCTGCTACCTAAATGCTACACTGTGACTAGGAAGGTGCAGATTGTGTGGTACCACGTGTCTACTACCTAAATGCTACACTGTGGCTAGGAAGAATTAATTATAAATTATATTGCACTATCTTGCTGAGAAATAACACCGCATAACTTTTAACAAATATTCATGAAGTGCTGACACTTATAAAATAAGAAAATTAAAGATGGCTTGAGGTGGTTACCTTTAAAAAGCATGAAATGGGTTTAAAATAATAATTTAATAAAAGGTTTGTCCTTATAACAACATTAGCATTTATTCTGAGATAACAACCATGCCACTGATGTCTTTATTGCAATTGCTGAAAGTTCAAAATAGAACAGTAATCTAGACTAAACCTTTTTCAAACTAAGTCCTTTTTTCATGTGAATAACAACAGTTTCATTTTTACAATTCTTAGATCTTTAATAAGGCCAATTAATGGTCTGTTGGTTAGATCTCGTTTAGAAGTGCCTAAAATTAGTGTAAGACAGTTAGATATCAGCTTCTGCAGTGATTTTGACAAAAAATGAGTTAAGTGTTGAAAGTAGTGAGTACCTTCTTTAAAAAAAATGTTATTTATAATTGTCATCATTATCATAAGTATATGTATTGGTGCAGATCACATTTCAATTATTGGTTCTGTAACAAATCCACATTTGCATCCAATTAGTTAGGATTTCCACCCCTACATTTTCTATTGTAAAAGTCATTCTTGTTTTGTCTGTCATTCTCTTATCAGAATAGAAATGCATAGTAGATTATCCTACTAAAGTTGGTTGTTTTAGTAAAATGTTTCCAATTAACTCAAATTTAATTTTAAAGAGAACCCTGTACTCCTTTCAGACTCTGTAGATAAATAAAATAAATATTTAAATACAAATAATATTCTTTGGTGTTGATTTTAATCAGCTTTGAAATGATAATGCTTTTTATGCCAATGACTTCCTGAATAAAGCATTGATTTTAAGTCAATGTCATTTTGAAAAAAATGTAATTGATTTCTTATTACATGTATTTTTCCTTAAAATGTCATTTAATTTGAAACTGCCATTGTTTTTGTAAATATTATTGATATTTTTTAAATTTCATTAATTGTACAGAATATTATTGAATGTGCATAATCAATTTCCATTTATACATATTTTATTGAACTAGTCATTCTTAATACAAGAAGAGGAGATGCATATGTGTTATTATAAAGGTGAAATGATGCATATGTATTATAAAGGTGAAATGATGCATATATATTATAAAGGTGAAATGATGCATATGTGTTACTATAAAGGTGAAATGATGCATATGTGTTATTGTAAAGGTGAGGTAGTGCATATGTGTAATTATAAAGGTTTATTTATTGTTAAATATTATATTTTGTGTACATGTGAGATTGGATGTTTGTGAATGGCAAAAACAGGGAGTAAGAATTTGATTTATTTTGGTGATGTGTTATTGTTAAGGTTGCTTATTTACATTGTTTTGCAGTATTAATTATATTATGATTGTTATGCAGGATGCATTAATATAAACAATCATATTTAAGTTAACTATCTACCTTTCTGTAAACAGCATTGTCACATAAGTTTGTAGTTTCTTTCACATTAGTTTCTACAGTTCATACTTACAATAGGCACCTCATTTTTATAACAATTAGTACCATAAGTTTAGGAGGAAACATGTGATTAATATACTTTAATGTTACAGTATTGTTTATTATAGGTAACTATATAATTAAATTTAACGACAACAAATATATATTTGTTACTTAACAACTATTGGTAGATTTTAGTATGTATTGATACTTTAGAAACAACAAACAATGGACAACACCTTATATTCTGCAGATATGTCATGATGTCCAGTTTGGCAGATTTGAACTTTTTTCATTGATTTCTGTTTAAATGAGACCTCAATCCCTTTTGGATATATTTATACCAATGGTTTGTTTGAATCATTTACCAATCAGAAATAAATTAATACAGTATGCAATCCCTTAAAATTTCATGAGCCACAGGATTGTACATTTACTTATAAAATTGGTATATCATTTAAAAAAATAATTAGAATAAAGATGCAGATTTAAAAAAAAAAAAAAACAGCCTGGCAATGTCTTTCAAGAAGTAATTTTTTTTCTATGTTTCTGTTTATCGTCTGCACATCTCTTGAAACACATTTTTCTATCACACAGCTTAAAGGAGAAGTTAGCTTTACTTTGGGCAAAGAAACAACTGACTTCTCGTAGATGAGGTTCACATGTTTGTTTACACAAGAAAAAGTTTGATATGAAAGATATGTTGTACACTGTATACACAGTGCTGTCAGGCCGTTTATATGAGGCTGGCAGCAGTACATTTACATGGTGTTAAACATTCCAGACTGGGCTTCTCTTTGAGAGAACTTTCTTCAATACACGTATTTAACCAACATGTTTTTATGTGAAATATTTTGTTATTTTGCATGGACTAAAAACCTATTTGCAGAATTCAAATTCTTACACACATAGACAACCTACATTAACAGTCTTATGTTAGAATTGTATATTTACCTGAATATTAAAAAATACTATATTATCTTTCAAGAAAAGATTCAACATGGCATGTTGAAATTAAATCTTTAAATAATCGCAATTTTACAACCAAAGTGATATCATTAAAAATGTTCTAATAAAGCTTTTAGTCAGGATCCTTTTTCACATAATAAAATGTCAATTAGAGAATTTTATAAAATAAAATGTTAATATTTTGAATCATGATGCCCACTCAAACATATTCCTCCTACTTACTCCAGGTTCAATTTTGTGTGGAAATTTGATGATAAAAATCATTGCAAACAGGCCCTAAAATTGCTTGTGTGTTTTGTTTACTTAACTTACTCTACTTAAAAAACAAGATGCAAGTTCTAAAGCATTATGTGCAAGGTTTGAAAAACTAAATAATTAAAATAGTGGAACATGCACATGAGCCTTATTTGATATGGATTGTTCTATTTTTCAAATGGTTGGTCACATCATTCACATTTCGTTGACAGTCACACTACAGTTGTTGTTTTTCCGAACTGGTTACCACGGTAACTAAGCATGCATGCTGATGCATGATGTGTGCAGAAATCCCATTTGTTTAATAAATTAACAGCGGATGAGACCATGTCAAATTGTCCGCATGTTCTCTTGCCATACATGCCATAATGTAATTAAGCTATCAAGTGTACTGTAATTTGTTATACTGCCATATTAATATTTTATAAATAGGTTGCCTGCCCATTAATTATGTCATACTTTATTAGCTGATTATAAGAGATTAATTTTATAAAATTTTCTGCTCAGTTTTATCACATCTTAGTGCGTGCATTTACCATCCATTTTCATGACTTACGGTGAAAGTTGATATTTAACTTTTCATTATTTTTAAGAAATAATTTTTATATTTAAAGGACATATTATTCTAACACATAAGGTTTCAACTAAAATATGTTATTATAAAGAAATAAAATATAAACAACATCGAAAAGTCTGCAATAATGCTAGGAATTGACATTTTATCTTGTCATGCATTTATTTAAAAAATCCAGTTATATTAAATGGCATGTTGTCATTTTTATAATTTAAAGATAAACAAATTAAGATCATTATTTAAATTATAAAGCATATTGTTCTGTTATTTGTCATAGTTGCTTCTGAAAGGGTTGAGAGCTATCAAGGGAGGTAACTGCTTTGTGTTGGCTTTTCCATAATATTGTTAATTAATTCCCTTGTCACTACTATTTTAGAAGATGGACCAATTTTGGTGATCTTGTTAATTTTCTTACAAAATGTTTTCTGTTAAATCCTTTAACATGACAGATGATAACATTTATAAGTTATTGTAATTTCAAATAAGATAATTGCAGGCTTTCTCCATAATATTTTTATAGACCAGTGGTGTTAGTTTTGTGTTAATTGTGTTTCAGTATTCAGTTATGACCAACAAAGGATTTAAAGCCATCAATCTAAAAAAATACTAATGGGGAGTCAGTCATGAGTATTGAGTAATGAGTAATGGTGTAGCATTTACTTGGGACCAAACAACCCCCACCCTAAATTAAGCTGATATCATTTCCATTTCAGAAAATACGGTATTAATAGTTTTACAACAGAATGTTTTGTGAATATTTGGATCATTGGCTAATATGTCATTGCCACTTCTCTAGTCATATACATGTATATTTTCATTAGATTTTACTTTTAGAACGTAACAAACACTGTAAAAACATGACTTGGCTTGTTTACAGCAGTCGTCTTGAGGTCACAATGAAGTTAAGGAAGTTAAGGAACAAAATGTTGTATCTAGTCTGTGGCTGACAGTTTATTTTTGTGCTAAAACTATCACTTTCATATAGAATATTTGGGTAAACCCTAAGATAGGAATGTTCTCTATTGAAAATATTGTACTTCTACAAATAATAACAGGTTTTGATTTTTAATTAAAAACAATATAACAAATCTGCCATTAAGTCCAGTGGGTATTAATAATGAAAAATATGCAAGTTACCTTGTCCTGTTGTAAAAACCAATAAAACAATTAATGTTCCCTCTAAAGGTGAATCACCAATTTGCATATACTTTTTCTTAATGTATATAGTATAGGTCCTGTGTAAATGTACTTGGTGTCTTATTTCCTTTTCTTTCAAAGCACATATTTTGTTAAGACAGTGTATGAAGATCTTTCCTAGTGCTATTTTTAAGAGAAGCATCATTAAATATGATGTAAAGTATATTAATATTTTTATTCTAAGTATGAAATAAACTTAATTATTAAAATATATGGTAAAACACTGAGAGAAAGTACGACTTCTTAATTTTATTATTGAACAAATCTTTCTCCAGGGAGTTACATATATTTCATTGCTAATTTCAAGAGTATTACATAAAAAAATGACATTTAATAAATTGATACAATGGTTGAGACTACTGGTCTTAATTTTGGCTCTCCCTAAAATCCAGAAGTGTTAAAAAAACAAACATTGTTAGCAGTATTTGATGCTACAATGTAACATGTGCAGAACTGAAACTACAAATAGAATGTGTACACAGTTTGCAAGGGTTAGTAGTATGTACGATAGGAACATATCTCCATTCATTATCAAGGGGAAATATATGTGCAGTGTGCAATTGATGGCTGAAGCCTTTTTAATGATTTTTTTTTCCATTTGTACACATAAATGGGCACTTATAGAATATGCTTTCTTATGTGTTATCAATTATTATTGTTATAGTACAATTAGTCATGAAAGAGTCATTATGTTATTGTATTTGAGAAAAAAAACATTTAAATCAAATCTGTTGATGGTATTTATGTCAATATTGAAATTATTAAAAAATAAAACTATATTGTTTTGAATATGTAGTTCTGTTATTATTATTTGTCCCCTGTATTATTATTTGTCCTCTGTAATATGCTCTATTTCTATGCAGGAAAAAAGGTTCTATCGGATTTGACAAATAAACATCTTTAAAAAGTCAGTTAAAAACTAGACTTCTTTTGTATAGTTTGAAAGTTTTCAAAATATCAGATGATAAATGACTACAGTGACAAAAATGGTGACATTGATTTCAAACTCACTTAAAATAAAGAGTAACTAACGATTTTATCCACATTGGCTTTTTGTGTTTTATAATTCAATTATATTTTGTAATCTTTCTTTGTAAATTCCAGACAGTCAGTTCAAATGGGCCATTGTTTTGAAATATTAAGATAAACAGTTGCATTTTAAAAACATTTTCTTCAATAAAAGAATATTAATAAATCACAGTTTTGATAGTATAATTTGCAACTGTAAGTTTTTTCATGTGAAAAGTAAGATTAAATGTATGCTATTCTAATTACAATGTCATATATATACAAGAATACTTTGTTTACTCTATTTTGAACTTTTTGTATTTTTTCTACATTTATATTTATTCAGAATTGCAGCTTAAGATACAACAAATTTCTTGTACTGGTACTTTGTCTACAATTATGAAATGATTTTATCATTTATATTTAACAAGACATTTTATATAAATTATATTAACTGGTTAGATTTGTATATCGTTTTAGCAGTATGCGGAATGATAGATCTGCAGTACTCATTTTGTCCTACACGGCTTAGCCATCATTTTCTTAAACAGCTCATACAAGGTCTATTCATTTCAATAAGATGAGCGGACAATCAAGGTAGTTCTATTGAACCCCTATGCGGTGATGCTAGATGACATAATGGAGCCACTACCTGCCAGGTGTGTCACAGCCGCTAACGGTTGACTCAGTTCATGATTACCCTCATTTGCGCTTAAAATTCCAGGTTGCCATACGCAATGCCTGCAACCTCACGTTGCGGTTAAGTCCAAAATCCAACACAACTCCAGTTGTCTTCCACAACTTAGGGGGCTATGACTCTCACTTTTTAAATGCAGGCAATATCGAAGGTAGACGACCTTATCACCTGCATCCCAATCTACACATGCATCCCAATCTACACAGACACATACATTTCCTTCAGTCTCAACCAACCGTGTTGCAACATGCTGTTTCTGCTGACCCTGCTTAACAAACTGTATTGGCTAATTAACCAGAGGCTTCCTTGATATGTTGCTTATGTAATGGAATCCCAGTGTCCGCCACAGTAAGCCTTTTAGACATAGTTACATGCTCGGTATCAGCCCAAGAAGTCTCCAGGCACACCAAGGAGGAGAGAGTTGTTCTGCTGCGAAAGTTTGGGCGACTACCACTACCTTTACAACCACACTGACGACCAGTTACAGGTCATCATGTTTGTGGGATTCTGGGAGACATGCTTGAGGCAGTACGGCCTCGATCAGGCCCACTGCTACATGAGTTCCGGCCTGTCCTGAGATGTCCTCGAGAAAACAAGGATTGAGCTTACTACAGATGTGGATAGTGGTTTTCTTCACAATGGCCCAGTTCAGGTTTTTGACCACGGTGCGATTGACATCCTTCAAAGTCTGCTGAGAAAGGCAGTTCTGAGAACTATGACGTTGTTGGACCTGAGATTGGTAAACCTGACCAACAGGTCAACAGACTGACTGAAGCTGTTACTTGACATTACTGTATATTTTTAGACTTTTGACCTTAATATGACCTTTATAAAGTACAGGCAGTAATGGGTGAGGACATTCCTTTGAAAACAGTCTCTGTTGGAATCATTCAGATGGCTAAATTGTCTGAAGCTGAGGAACCCGCTGTAAAAATACTAGACGTTTCACCTCTAGATACATCATACTTGGAAAGGATAGACGTTAAGAACCGGTTTTGGGAGCTCACAGGGCTTGATAGAGACTCAAATTGGTGTGCTTACACATAACCTAACTTAGTTTCAGATCTCGACAGAGAGACAGGATAAAAACGGAAAAATCACAGAGGCAGAATACCCTGAACAAAAATGCCGCATCTTGTACCATATAAAAATTTTGAAGAAATGATAAAACGGATTCTGCATGAAGACTCGACGCTGGCTGAAAAAATCCTTACTCTGTTCAGGAAGCGGTGGATTACAGTCGTTTTAAACTTGAACTCTGTTGGGATGACAAATACCACTAGTGATATAGCGATCACTGGAGGCGGTTGTGAGCCACCTTCTCCTGGTCCTAAAGCTACAACCGACAAAGGCAAGTTCAAACAGTGGGTTATTGAATGCCCTCGCCTACTCTTCAGGTTGGCTTAAAAAGCCATGGACGCTTCTCCAAGGCTCAGTGCTGTATTGTCTTCATGCTCGCCAGCTAATTGTGCCTCTAAAGGAGCCTTAGTTTGAACTGTTGTTGGTGACTCTACTTTTTGAGCGCTTGGAGGGTAGCTGCAATGCACAGGTGCGGGGGTTGGCACCATTGGTGTTCCAAAGAGGTCATCAGGATGATTTTGTTGGAACCTGCCCTGCAGGTGGGGGCGGGCCACTGTTGTTAAGTAGCCTAGCACTCGGGACCATGTACAGGCCTTGGTGGAATAAAAAAGTTTACTTACTTACTGTGGATGGACTTTTCGACCCTCTCAATCCCAGACCATCATACTAACCCATCACGAAGGTGCTTCATCTACATGGGGATCCTGCTGTATGTAGGATCGTTTTGGAGGCCACCAGTCGCGGGAAGAGACCCAGCAGTGTTGCCTTCCAGAGACTTCTGTCTTAAACGTCATCGTTTCAGGGTTTAAGTTGCCAATGTTTTTTGTCTGTTTTGTTTTGTTTGTTTATTTGTTTTTTTTGGCTTGATACAGGTTTTTCGGCCCGTCGTGTCGGAAGTATGTCTGATTGCACCAGCAGTGTGACATGAGCAAAGAAATAAAAACTCCTTGGTCTCAATTCTAATTCGATAATTATTATATTAACCTATAATGTGCCCATCCTTCGGACCTCAGCTGATTATAACCCTTGACCATCTCATCATTCGTGTTGTCAAACACTTTCAACAGGGCTCCCAGAAACCTTTCAGCTGTGGTAAGCATCTTCGGGTCTGCTTTCGGTGATATAAAATCATATATGTATCCAAACCCAAACTTACAAGCGGGAACTTGGTCGGAACTCTGCCTCTTACATGAAGTTAAAGACGAGCACGGTCGAACCATGTACAGTCACAATCTACTGACTAGCGTTATAGTTGAAATCAAGAGTATCTTTGGCGGTCGTTTGCGGGTGGAGTGGGGGTTTGAATTGCTAGATGGTGGCATGAATATGGTTGGCAAATTTGTATCAATCTGCGAGAGATTACCAGTAAATGTTCTTCAAGAAGCATTGTCGGATGTAAGCGAATATTTCCGAACAGGTGGACATAATGCCACCGAAAAACACTTCAATCTTGGGGAAACATTATTCATAATGTAGTCGCTTCCCATAGCTCAACCGATGCTGTCACCATGTTGACACAAGCTTGAGCTGGCTTAAGCACTTTCCTGTTATTATTACAGTCATGGTAGAAGAAGGGTTCCTCCTATCATGTGATTGATTTCAGTGGAGCTATGGATCAAAATTGATCGTTCAGACTAGGCCAATTGGTACACGATGGCTACAGAAGAAAAAAAAAAATATTGCTATGTTACTCTCTGTCAAAAGACAGAATGAGTGCTGAAATTTGCATCGACAGCACCTTCATAAACACGGCTAGAAAATTAGTAAAGAACTGCAAAAATACTCAACGACGAAAAAAAAAAAAACCGCGAGAACTCCATACTGGCGACATTATCAACATAATAACCCGGGATACGCCAGCACAGCATAGTTGCTAAGCCCTTTAAGACAAAATTAATGGGACCTACTTATCCCATATCTCTGTTGCATGTATACCTTATTCAGTTTGTCTCTGTTTATGTGGCGCCATTTGTATACTTGTTTCTACCAATGGACATTGCGTGTTAGTATAAAAACAAATTAACTGAAATTTAGAACATTTTAAATACTATGTAGTATGTACATTCATGTTTGTTTCATCAAAGAATGATTTGTTGTTTTCAAAAGTGAAAAGATTCCAGAGTAATCATTCGCCTCTTTTATGTCTTTTGATCCAGTACAACTTCATACGTATATTTGTATTTATTGGGGTTATTACAATAATTTGAGTATTTTTTCTTCAGTCAGTCAATTATTATTGCATTATATATCAACAATTTATTTAATTTTGCAATATAAATGGCCAATAAGAGGTATTTAGCTTATAATACCTTCTGAATAAAAGAAATATATGAGATTTTTATCTTGTTTGGCATTATATGAGAATGTAGGCAAAAATTATTGTGAGATAATTCTTTTTCCTTTACTTATGTTTTTTCACCTTCTAGCATGTAGCTTCTATGGAAGAAAAGTTAATTGATTTTCTTAACCAAATAAATTAACTGTAAAAAGAAACGCGTCGTTAATCGTTTGCATCCAAACAACTAACACCACTATAACGCAGAGGGAAGAACATAAGACAGATTAAATTAAATACAAGGCAGAAGAAGCGGCCTGGTCGTCCAGTGACATACACATAATCGTTGTTACCTTGTGTAAAATCCCATTGACATGTGGCGTAATGTCAGTATTAATATATAATTATATTTGTGAAAACGATAAAGGGACATGTTTACCACTCGAAATTAAAAGGGTAATAATTTTCAATTAGTTTTGTGAGGATTTTGTATTTGTTTTCTATTTTAACTATATAAAATTCAACAACTTGAAGTATAGCGTTACTCAAGTGAATGATTCTTTTATTTCGTTAAAGAATCGAAGTGATTTGTGCAAATGACTTATAGTGAAAGGGTAAGGAACAAATAAAAATTTGAGAGGTCTTATTAATACCTTGATATAATTCGAGACAATTTTAGAGGCAGATTATTTTCTATTTGTGCACATTGTTGTTATTTGAAGACTTTAAAGATTCTGTGTTTTTTTCGGCTGCGCTGAAAACTCCGTATAATATCATCCAACATAGACCGCGATATAGACTATGTACCGTAATAGGGCGGAAATTGCCGATCGTGCATCAAAACAACAACACGTGTGTTGTATCACTCAGACTCAACACAACAAAAGGCAAGTTATTTTGGTGAGGAATACAACCAAGCAGTGAAAAAAGTGATTCAGCTATTTAAAATAAACACATACATTTTTTTAAGTCGTGTCGTATCTCGTGTTTTATCTCCGTTCTTAATGGCTAAATAATTGCAGTAAGTTCGGATAGGCCCAGTTGCCGGATTTAGATCAGTGTTTTACTAATTATTACACGGCTTCATATAGTGGATACTTTACTGAGGTTTACGTTCATTTAATTTTGGTCTCTTCTTTGTTATTAGTAGGCTATGTAGAGCGGCATTAAAGGAAGCTGTTCAGTGTCAGGTGCTCTACAAACCTTCCAGCTACTAGCTCAACAAAATTCTATTTGTTGATATGCATTAAAATTGTCTCACATGTGCAATCTTGCAAAAACCAACAGTATAGGGGTTTGAGTCATAAAATGTATTCAAATAACTAGTGATTCGCTAACATTTTGTTTTTGTATGTATGCACAATTGTACAATAGAACAATGGTGAAGCAACTCCACAGCTCTTCATTTTGTGGTTGGAGATGTAGTTGAGTTGAAATCCTTCATGTGGGACAATCATCCTGCTGACCTGAGATGTGCCAGCCATTCTATGTTGTCATCTTTCTGGGGTCTTCTTTGCAATAATAGAAATTAACAATGGTTGGGATTTCTGTCATGTTTGTTTTATACTTTATTCAGAAACAGTCAGGGTTGTAGTCAGTAAGAGCTTTCACCCGAAGCAGTATCCTGCTAGTTAAGAGTTAAATGATCATGTTGGTGTATTAAGCATTTTATAATCATTTTTATAGCAATTAATTTAAATTTAAACATCATGCACAACCAAAACCTTTTTAAGATTGTAAGATACTTCTTAAAATTTCTTTATAACAGATGAAAGCCCCTGGTTAAATTAACTACTCAAATGACTCTGTTGACACAGTGTTAAAATCGTTAATGAATACTTCAACTATTTTTGGAACACACAGTTTGAAAGTTTTAAATCTTGTTTCATACTTACAGTCTCATCTGTCATATACCTTACAGTCTTGCAAATATTTATACATGATTCATTAATTGTTGCAGGTACATTACTTTGTTGAACAAAAAAGATGGCAAAAAGTCTTCGTAGTAAACGTAAAAGGAAGTTAAGGGCTGTGAAGAGAGAGAAGTACTCTAAGAGGGAGCTTGAAAGATTAAAGAATATGATAGCCACAGCCAAGACCAAGGAGGAGGAGATGTCAGAAATTGTAACAGGTACCAGTATGTTATATGAAGCCTTAAAATATGTGAAAAAAATCATTCATTCATATTAGCAGGATGTCAAAACCATTTAAAAATAACTTATAAAATGTATGTAGCATTGGTTAAGTTTAAGATAATACAATTTATTTATTGTTCAGCTACATCATTAATTTAAAAATTATGCACCGATCATTTTGATATATAGAGGGACAGTATTTGAAAGTGTTTTTTTTACTGAATACTGTTATCTTATTTTTGTCACTAGTATATTGATAAAAAAACTTCAGAGAAAATTGTAGAATGTGGTTCTAGTCATCATGTTTGTATGTTTAACTGTGACCCAGCCACTTTTAATTGTTCCATTAGCATGCCATCTGTAGGACATGCTGATATAATATTTATATTAATAAATATTTATATTAATAAACTGTTTTCAGTTCTTAGTGTAGCATATTAACAAACCTTATGTTAATGAAATACTATACTTTATAACAAATCAGATAAAAACTACTCACTGCCTTAATATATAATCAGTTACCACTGCACTTTATCTTAATTAATCCCCAAATGGTACCCACGACAATGGGACAGACCACAATTGCTCATAAAAGCCAACTAATTCCACTAACACAATGGCATGACTGCCTACTGCAGCTTTTCAACACCTATTTATAGTCAAAACCAAATCTGACCCAAAACTTTATGGGAGAGGGGTGAAAACTGATTGAAGTTTAATTGAATCTCATGAGTCAATCAAGTTTCGATCCAAACACCCTGACAACTGGTCAAGTTTGGGTAAGTCTTGATAAAAATACAGATCAAATCATGTGACTTGATCAAATGACATCATTAAAAGCTGCCAGTTTGTGAATTCATAAATATATAATGGAGGCCCTTGATATTTATAAACATGTTTACACACTGTAGTGACCTATTTACTCAGTGACAACATAATTTCCAAGGTCTCTCACAATAGTACTTTCTGCAGAACTACAAATTATCGACCAGACCAGGTAGAACGTTTGCTCCAGATATGGGAGGGCCCTGGTTCGATCCCTGGACACGACATACCAAATTCATTAAAACTGTTAGTGGTATAGCTCCCTTGCTAACACTCAAGCAAATGTAAGGGTAGTTCAACTACTGGTTGGCTCAGTGTTAGGATAATGTGACTAGGTGTGGTATCATGCCAGGTGTTCACAGTATGCTTTACACCGCAAAGGCAGCATTATATCGGCTTCAAGTGGACACAATCCCAGATAATGTCTGCTTATAAACAAAGTAACAGCATATGTCTGACAACAGTTGTGATGTTTCAAATAAAAAAGATTCATCTTGTTGTGAATTGCTTGAGGTACAGTTGCCTGGCCCTGTAAGTTTAACTATAGCACTTGAAGTACACATACATAGTACAGTAATTATAATGGTTGTGTCATGAGTCGTCATAAACATGAACAAGCTATTGATTAAAAGTCCTAGACTTTACCATTATTTCAATATTTCAGACACATATTTTTGCTGCATCACTGTAATCACATTGCAATGACACTAGTTAAGCCAATCATACCCAGTCACATTGTAGCGACACTAGTTAAGCCAACCATACCCAGTCACATTGCAGCGACACTAGTTAGGCCAACCATACCCAGTCACATTGCAGCGACACTAGTTAAGCCAACCATACCCAGTCACATTGCAGCGACACTAGTTAGGCCAATCATACCCAGTCACATTGCAATGACACTAGTTAGGCCAACCATACCCAGTCACATTGCAGCGACACTAGTTAGGCCGATCATACCCAGTCACATTGCAATGACACTAGTTAGGCCAACCATACCCAGTCACATTGCACTGACCCTAGTTAAGCCAACCATACCCAGTCACATTGCAGCGACACTAGTTAAGCCAACCATACCCAGTCACATTGCAGCAACACTAGTTAAGCCAATCATACCCAGTCACATTGCACTGACCCTAGTTAAGCCAACCATACCCAGTCACATTGCACTGACCCTAGTTAAGCCAACCATACCCAGTCACATTACACTGACCCTAGTTAAGCCAACCATACCCAGTCACATTGCAATGACACTAGTTAAGCCAACCATACCCAGTCACATTGCAGTGACACTAGTTAAGCCAACCATACCCAGTCACATTGCAGCGACACTAGTTAAGCAAACCATACCCAGTCACATTGCAGCGACACTAGTAAAGCCAACCATACCCAGTCACATTACACTGACCCTAGTTAAGCCAACCATACCCAGTCACATTGCAATGACACTAGTTAAGCCAACCATACCCAGTCACATTGCAGTGACACTAGTTAAGCCAACCATACCCAGTCACATTGCAGTGACACTAGTTAAGCCAACCATACCCAGTCACATTACACTGACCCTAGTTAAGCCAACCATACCCAGTCACATTGCACTGACCCTAGTTAGGCCAACCATACTCAGTCACATTGCAATGACACTAGTTAGGCCAACCATACCCAGTCACACTGCACTGACCCTAGTTAAGCCAACCATACCCAGTCACATTGCAGCGACACTAGTTAGGCCAACCATACCCAGTCACATTGCACTGACCCTAGTTAAGCCAACCATACCCAGTCACATTGCAGCGACACTAGTAAAGCCAACCATACCCAGTCACATTGCACTGACCCTAGTTAAGCCAACCATACCCAGTCACATTGCAATGACACTAGTTAAGCCAACCATACCCAGTCACATTGCAGCGACACTAGTTAAGCCAACCATACCCAGTCACATTGCACTGACCCTAGTTAAGCCAATTCTTCCATCCAATGACATTGACACTAGTTAAGCCAACTGTGTATCTACCCTTACAACTGAACTATTCCAAGTTTTATGTAGCAGTTTAAACTCAGTGTACTGTGCATCCAGGGTGTGTGTGCTTGATTGAAGTTTTTCGGTTACTAGATTAACCGAAATCGGCGGAAAACCCGAAATCTAACCGAAATCGGCTCGAAAAACCGAAATCGGCCCGTTTTTCTTATAAATGTAAAAATATATTTTGAAATAAATGTTGTTTGGCGTTTACAAGTAAAGATATTAATATTGAGAAGGAAGTTAGTTAACCTAATGCAAGTAAAAGTTTGTTGAAATCATGTATGCGCTCGGTCGGCGAATCGAAGTACTCCAAAGCGGCGCAATATTTCTTTAATATATCATTAAAGTTGTATCAAAATTTCATGAAACTGTGATATCGTTGTAATCACATCAACAAGAAGCAATTATGAATCGAAATCGGAAGACTGAACGTCTTGGACGAAGCCCTATGATACGGTATAAAACGTCTGAATATCGGGCTGAATTCACTGTTACCGGAATCGGCCTATTTCGTAACAGGTTAACATCATTTTCCAAATAAACTTGGTGTATGTGTGTTACTGAGACATTAGATCAAATTTATTTGTTAATGCAAACAGTACAGATAATTTTATGTAGTGTATGTAACATGTAATTATTGAGTCAATACACGAGGTCAAATAGTGGAGCAGTTTTGAGCATTCATCACACTCAGATAATCAAGCGTGCGACAATTCCCTTGATGTGACGTCATTGAGTCGCGTGTGTTTACAATGTAGAATAGGTTGGGAGAATTTGTCTGATTGAACAGAATTAAAAAAGGTTTGCGGTCGTTTGGTAAAAAATCGGCTTTCGAGATATGATTTGCGGAGTAATTTTTACGGTAAGTTACAGTTTTGGGGGAAATATCTCAGAGCATAAAGTTCTACATTATACATTATTTATATTCCCACGGCTTTGGAGTACTTCGGTTCGACGATCGCGCGTATACATGATTCCAATGTTGGCTTTAATACACAAACTTTTACTTGCATTAGGTTAACCAATTTCCTTCTCAATATTAATATCTTTACTTGTAAACGCCAAACAACATTTATTTCAAAATATATTTTTACATTTATAAGAAAAACGGGCCGATTTCGGTTTTTAGAGCCGATTTCGGTCTGATTTCGGTTTTTCCGCCGATTTCGGTTAATCTAGTAACCCGAAGTTTTTTGATACATTATTCATTTTTAAGATATTTTTTAGAGCTTGGTTGCCAGCAAAACCAGTTAGCATGGAAATTGCAAGTGTAAATGTTTGGTTTCATGTTTTCTGTCTCTGTTTCCAGTGACCAAACCACATGCTAAGAAAAAGCCAGTAGTAGATGCAGATGGAGGTAAGACCTAGTGTTACTGTTGTGTATTTCACACAGATGTTGTGATTAATTGTGTACAAGATATATGTTTTATGTTGGCAATGTTTTTATATTATTGCTAATTTCTCTGCTGGGAATGCATGGAGTTCTAATGCTGAACCAAATGTTGTATATATTTGAACCACTAAGAGAAGAACTTGCCTTGTTATTTCTAAAACTACGGATAATTCTTAGCATGTGAATAATTATAATTATAAATTATTATAACTTATTTAGAAAATATAAGATATAAAATATTGACCAAATATCTCTAGTAGGTTTAAATGAATGCGATACAACTTATGTGTAATTATTTGTGCATTTTTAGATGTTGCTATGGATGGGGCTGAGGCTGATGCTGAAGCCGGTGCTTCAATGGACATTGCCAAACCCAAGTCCAAAGTCAACCCCAAGACACTGAAAACTGAACATGGCAACTTTCCTGTGTGGATCAGTCACCGAAAAATCATCAAATTGAAGAAAAAACACAAAAAAGCAGTTAAACAAAAAATGAAAGCAAAGTCAAAAAAATGAACTGTAGACATACGAGTATGGGTGTGATTTTTTTCCTGTGTATGTTTTGTAATCAATTAAATACATGTATAATAAACAAAGTATGTGACTGATACATGCATGATAACTGAGTGATTGAAAATAATAAAATTACATTTCACTGACTTGATTTAGTTTCCCTCCTTTTCCAATCAGACTTGCCATTTCTCTTTTTGTCACTTTACCAAGAAATGAGAATCCCTTTTTGAAATGGTAAAGTCCATCAAGAACAAGTTCAGGGTAGGGACTATTTACTGCAACCCAGCCCCACCCTCGCCATATTTAATATTGATAAATAACTCTTTCTGTCATAAGGGAATACTACTGTAAATATTTATATGACAGTGTTATCTCTCTTGTCAGTATTTGTTATATATAGTTTCTGTAGAAAGATATGAATTTTCTGTATTCAACTACTAAGTACACTTCAGACTGCAATATGGACACCAAATTGTATGTACTTAACTGAGATCAGGACGAGTTTAAAAAAAAGAGTAAAATTTCTAAAGATAAACTTGTATAACGTTGATATCAATGCCTACCTATAAAGGATATGACTAATGCATTTTGTCATTTCTAAATTGGGGGAAAGATCTAATATGTTTCCTTATGTAGTTAAAATATATGCCAATATAGCACTGTTCAAATGACTTGTTAATACTTATATAACCTTACAATATTTTGTTGACTTTTATAAGGGTTTTACAAAGATATCTAATTCTTGAGAGCTATATAGCAATATTATATTCTTATTAGTCAGTTTCATGTCTGTTCAGTGTTAATGTCTTTAATTAAACTACATCGACTTTTTGTTTGGCTATCCCCACATTGTCTTTCTTTCCTACCACATCAACTTAGTATTTGTCAATTTACATTTTCTCCTTGCACATCAACTTATTGTCTGTCTATCCCAAACCATCTTTCTCTCCAACAATTGTTTGTCTATCCCAACACTGTCTTTCTCTCCAACTACATCAACTCATCCAGAAATCCTGGTTATTAGATTGGGGTATGGCAGTCAGTGGGGCTGGCAGGCAGTGTCAAACAGAGGGTTTCCGGTCAATAACTTCAGTTTGGATAAACTAATCTTCCTGAAGCTTCGGATATAGCAAGCTTGCATGAAGACCTAGCTTGGGATTGGATTTGGGGCCAGTCGGGTAAAGGTCACTGTTACTAACAATAGAAAAACAGTTTCAGGTCAATAACGTTAGTTTGGGTGAATCAATCTTGCTGAAACTTTTGGATATAGCAAACTTGCATGAAGATTGGATTGAAGTGGATTAGCCGGCATTTTTGCCAATACTGCGCAGCGACATTTCTATCATTATAGCACAGGGGCACTTATGAGGTGCCCAGGGACTGAAATACCCGGCCGGTCCATTATACTGACACCGACGAGTCCAGCGTAATGCTGTCCCCTAAGCCCTGATCGTTAGGAGGGAAGCCACTACTACCAACTTTAAAGTCTTTGATTTGACCCTGTCAAGGTTCGAACCCACGACCTCCAGATCCGCCGACGCTACCACCTGAGCTATTGGGGCCAGTCTTTGCATGAAGACCTAGCTTGAAATTGGATTTGCTGCCAGTCGGATGAAGGTCACTGTTACTAAAAATAGAAAAATAGTTTCCGGTCAATAAATTCAGTTCTAATAAACTTATCTTGCTGAAACTTTGGATATAGCAAGCTTGCATGTAGACCTAGCTTGGGATTGGACTTGAGGCCATTTGGGTCAAGGTCACTTTTCTAAAAATAGAAAAACCTACTGTTTGTCTATACCCAACATGGTCTTGCTCTCAAACCACATCATCTTTTTGTTTGTGTATCACCACTTTGTCTTTCTCTCCAACCATATGAACTTATTGTTTGTCTATCACCCACCTTGTCTTTCTCTCCAACCACATCATCTAACTGTTTGTCTATCCCCCACTTTGTCTTTCTTTCTAACCACATCATCTTATTGTTTTTGTTTATCCCCCACTTTGTCTTTCTTTGCAACCACATTATCTTATTGTTTTTGGATATCCCCAACATTGTCTTTCTTTCCAGCCACATCAACTTATTGTTTGTCTATGCCCCACTTTGTCTTTCTTTCCAACCACATCAACTTATTGTTTGTCGATGCCCCACTTTGTCTTTCTCTCCAACAACATCAACTTATTGTCTGTCTATCCCCACTTTGTCTTTCTTTCCAACCACATCAACTCACTGTTTGTCTATCCGCAACATTGTCTTCGATCTCCGTTATTTTTCTTTTACCACATCAACTTACTGTTTGTCTATTCAACACTTTGTCTTTCTTTACAGCCACATCATCTTATTTTTTGTCTATCCCCAACTTTTTCTTTCTTTTCAGCCACATCAACTGCTTGCTTTTAAATCACTCACTTTGTCTTTCTCTAACCACATCAACTTATTGCTTGTCTCCCTCACATTGTCTCTCCAACCTTTAGTTTGTCTATATCACATATATTTCTCTCCTTATCAGTCTACTAGTATACCATGGGGCACTAATACCAATGTGCTGCAGTCCAATATCGGTTATTGAAGTCGTCGGGACTGACGAGTTTCTTGGAATAATGCATGGGCAGGAATAACCCAAATTGCCTCCACTCACCACATTGTCAGACTAGGATGCCACAATTTTGTATCCTGTTATTCACTTCTATAATTGCAACAAGAAGTTTATATACCATAAGACCTTCGTGGCAGCAAGAGAGGACCTGGGCATTTCATTATGCTATATTACATTTTATTGTCTAATTTCTCAATATACTGTTTTTAATTTGAAAACCGCATACCCTTGGATGAATTAAGAGAGAGGTTTATAACGTCCAATAGCTTGGGGTGTATTTTTAAGTTTTGGCATACATTTCTATATAGTATTAACGCCAAGTTTCACGTGTAAAACATTGAAATAAAACCCGTGCATCATCTGTTGGAAGACTCGTTATCTATTGCTTTTCCCGCGGTTCTTATTTTTATATAAACATCCTTAAAAGTACGTCTTCGGATACCCACGCTCGACTAATCCGTTTTACTACATTCGTCGACCGTGGGTTTATTGGTAAATTTTCTGTCGTCTTACCGAACTGAATAGAACAAGAATTGGCCAATCACAATACTGCTGGCAAAATCAATACTCTTCAGCGTGGAGACTAGAAGTATACCATTGACGTCGCCATTTTGAAAGAACGAGCTTTATCATTGGACTAAAATCTTCATCGGATTATGAAGCGACCAATAAAATATCATTACCAGAAAACGGCAAAAAGTTAACTAAATATCCCACGGTCGATGAATGGTGAGTAACATATTGGATCGGTCGTGGGTGTCTGACGATGTTAAAAGAACTAAACGAGTTCAATGTGGAAATGATGGTGCAAAAAGATTGTCTAGATTATTGACAATTATTGACAATTATTGATATAATGATCTGAAAACAGGCAGTATTATTAAAACTCAAGCATGAAATTACTGTGCTGAGCGAAAATAAAAATATATTTAAACTTACGTTCATTTCGCTTTTCTTTATTCTTAAGCACTCAAATTTCTAAGGAAATAATGGCCTGTTTTTTGCATAGTAATGGCCTCTTACAGTGTTTAATTCAGATTTTTCCGGAAAACTGCAGAATTTCAAATCGAATCGGGAGTCATAAGAAAATTGTAATTGTTCATTTTTTTAAATTCATTTATTAATCGTGAACAATATACAATGTTAACGAAACCTAATATCATTCTTGATTTCCTAACTTAATTATTTTAATGTTCCCAATTAGTATAATGTTTTTATGGGTTCGAGTCCAAACAGGGACGAAAGGTTTAATATGGAGAGGTTTTCTAGCTGAACTGCAACGTGCGATACGCCGATGGTTCTAGACAGCTTTTTTTCTCGGGTCTTCACCCACAATAAAATCTTTTTTTTTTCTTAAGATATTAGGGGCTCCGTGATGCAGTGGCAGATTCGCCGACTTGTAACTCCTCTGACTACCTACCGCGAGGGTTCGAGTCCCGTTCGGGTCGAAGGGCTTAATGTTGGAAGGGCTTCCAGCGGTGCTTCGGTGTTTTTACCCATACATTTATCTGGGCTCTTCTTCCACCAAATCAGCTGGATGTGGCAATAATGATCATACTTCGTCGCTGCGATGTATTTCCAACACAAAATCAGACTAAAATAATTCTTAAGAATTTATTTAATGTTTACTTTTGTTGTTTTTGCATCTTTTGTAATCCGACGCCCAAAGCAATAATTCAAAGAGGTTAAACAACATCAGACTACGAGGACATATATCTTATCAAATCAATTAATTTATCAGTATCAAATCCGGGAGTAGGACAATCATTTTAGCATTGTCAGACAAATTGGTGAATATGTGAGATGTGTTTAGCCAAACAGAAAATAAAATTAAGCATTTATACCAATTTAAATTAAAATGTAAAAGCTCATTAATTTAAGGGCCTTAATAATTGATAGTACCGTTGAAAACCTCCATATGTTGGTTGATAACTGCCCTGTAGGTATTGCCTATAGACTGGAATAATAAAATACATGGTAACATCTCGCTCTTCCATAATTAATACTCAATTAATGAAGCTGTCACGTGCACGCGGTACCAACCATACAGCCACTGACAGTTGCTTGTAAAGAGACATACCGTATAACTCCTTATGGCGTTAGTTATGTGCAGTACCTTCTCTCCCATCGTGTTTACACAAAGGCACTATCACTTTTATTTATTATTTTTAGTATTCTAACTGCATCCCTAGAGAGTTTACCGACTACAGATAAATGGATAATAAAACAAAAGTGGTGTCACGTAAAAAAGAAATCAAAATTTAGCAAAACTTTGTCGTCTCTAAATAGGAGCGACACTCGAATCAATCACTGTGGTACTCACAGAGCAGCAAAGAGCTTAAAAATATGCCCCAACTATTGGACGTTATAAACCTCTCTCTAATACCATCCAAGGACAGTGCGGTTTTCAAAAAAAAAAAAAAAAATCAATATATTGAGCAATTAGACAATAAAATGTAATACTTCATGATAAAATGTCCAGGTGCTCTCGTGCTGCCACTCATGTTTTGTAGGTCTTCTTACATCCGGTTTTCATTAAATGACCTCTTTGTACATGCTTTATATTCTGTGTATCTGTAAATGTATTTTATGTTGTTCGTATCCGTAAATACATTTTATGTTGTTTGTATCCGTAAATACATTTTATGTTGTTTGTATCTGCAAATACATTTGTTTCTACAAATTTAGAAAAATGTTTTGGAGTTATTTAAAGTGCTTTTTTATACAACTTGGTGATGTTTTTGTAATAAAGATAAGCTAATATTTAAATTTAAACACTGTTATTGTCGCATTGCTTAAAATAAATATAGAAGTATTGTAAAAAGGACAGACCTACATGTCGGTCAATGCATACTGTTACCTGGTGCCTTAATGACCACTGACGTAACAGTAGGCAAAATGTCAAAAAGCCACTCGGTTAATATCACATAATGACATCAACAAAAGTTAATTATTTTGCCCAATGTAAAAATAACAACAAATCAACCATCGGAAAGAAATAGCTGTCGTAATAGATAAACTACGGTATATGTCATACGAAAATCTATTCCGGTATAAATTACGAGCGATTTTCCCAACAAATTGTTACTTTTGGACGATTTTCGGCACAAATCTGTTCGTAATTGAAATACTTGCAACAGGTACGTTTTAGATAGTGTAATCTTTTTTTTTTTTAATTTTATGTTAATTTCACCATATTTCTAATGATATTAAGCGTATGTTGCCAGTCAGTGAGCTCTTGCATAAAACTTCACCCAACGTTCACTTTAAGCTAAATGTAATTTATAAAAATTAAGGGTAACTTTGCACTCGCAAAATATTCCTAATTGGGTAAATTGGAAGTTTTATACTTTATTGTTGTTTAACACTTCTTTCACTAAAACGACATTTCACCGTCGTTTATGTTATTTTATCATTTTTAAAAATTATGTTAAACAACAGCAACAACAAAACAAAAACATTTTAACCCTTTATAAAACATTAAATAACAATTGTTGAAAGACAGCTTTACCGTTTGGTCAACACAATCGGAACACCTCGGATAATTCACGAATCATCTCTCGGATGTATGTAGGTAGTCTGATCACCTCGGCCATTTCCCTAAATAGGACTACTTTTGAGATAGACTACTAACAAAGATGGCAGCTCGGGTGACAGCTCACTACAATACGATGCCTGTAAAATTTCATTTTGTGGCGAATTCATATTTAAATCATCCAATTTTAATTTACCCTATGCAGCAGACACGCAGCTGTCAACCGATGGCATTGTCTATGGTTTGTGCGAACTACATTTTAGGCATATTCTTCTTTCGACTTCCGGCGAACAAAACGATCGTGATTTAGTATCATTGCACCAGATACAGCCGAAGGATGAGTGTCCCGAGGACGGAATTACCCGAGGAGTTCCGATTGTGGTCGACAGTTCCTCTATTTTCTAGACATGTAGAGTGACTAATATTCACGTTTTATTACAATTGTGGCTCCTTGCTGAACGATGTTGCTTCTTATCTTCTTATAATGCCATTATGTTGTCGTGGTGATTTATGCCTTGATAACTGTTTTAGTTTGAGTTCCTTTTCTATTACCATTTTAGAACTGCATCAGCCATCATGGGGAAATTCGTACTTACAATCGGGGCAATCTTAGCGGTAGTGGCTTTCGCCAAAGGCTGTAACGTAGTCGGGTACGTAGTTTATACGTCTCTAATTCTTGCTTGTATCCATGCAATGTTCTATTTGTATATGCGTGCATGCATTATAACAACATAATACATTTTTTAAAAACTACGAAGGAATGGCCATTACAAAATAGCAAATTACCGCTGCATCTTTCATGTTAATAGCCAAAAACATGCAAAATAAATTTAGATGTAATTAAGCATTTTGGAATGCCACTGTGCTTGCACCTACTCATTACACGGCACCAGAATTTTTATGCAAACACCGCCTGGAAAAACAACAACGGGGAACTTGCTAAGTTTTCTTTGACGACAAAGACTAAAGTTGTTGCTAGAAAGTACTGTGGCACAGAGGTGACGTGCACTACTCTTTTTTTTTATCTCGTTCAAACGAGATACTAAGTCGTGGGAACGAGATACTAAGTCGTGGGAACGAGATACTAAGTCGTGGGAACGAGATAAAAAAAGAGTAGTGCATGTCACCTCTGTGCCACCGTAAGGAAGCGCATGTGTTTGAATGGCATTTCGATTTTTGTAGTTATGTCTAATCACAGGCGTACGCGGGATACAATTTGTGCGTTATGCAAAAAAAAATAATATTAATTTCTGTCTGGATAAAGACCTTTTGTATATTACTTTTAAACCGGAGTAAGAAGATGATTTGTCAGCGTCATAAATTCCTAAGAGTATATTTTACCGTAGATTGTTAATGTTTCGTATTTACTCATAGAAGTAACCTCTAAAAGGAACATAAAAGTCTTCAAGGAATTCAAAGATTACTTTATTTGATTTAGATAGACATTCGTATTACACCATGAACGTCATTTTCTGCCAAAGTAACAACTAAATTTTATGGGTCCTTTTATATATTTAAAGTGTTAATACAGTCTGTAAAATGCCTAATTATTAAATTATCCAGAAAGATCAAAGGAAGCAGGGAATGTAATTGTATTTTGCAAAAATAAAGTAAACTTTAAATAAGACCTGTAAGTATAGATCCGTTTCTAGCCCGGCAATAAGTCAATTATAATCCCCCGTTTTTAATCTTATTTGTCATATTTACCTATATTTGGTCTTCTGCAATTCAAATTTGTTTGCAGATGTTAATTAATCGCCCTGTTTTGAACTACGCTATGTTACCATGGTAAGTTCTTTAACGTTTCTATGCTGCAGGGACTGTCCGTGCGGTGATATGTTACCATGGTAATTGATGTAACGTTTCTATGCTGCAGAAACTGTCCTTGCAATGATATGTTACCATGGTAATTGATGTAACGTTTCTATGCTGCAGAAACTGTCCGTGCTGTGATATGTTACCATGGTAAGTTATGTAACGTTTCTTTGCTGCAGGGACTGTCCGTGCGGTGATATGTTACCATGGTAAGTTATGTAGCGTTTCTATGCTGCGATGATATGTTACCATGGTAAGTTATGTAGCGTTTCTATGCTGCAGAGACTGTCCGTGCGGTGATATGTTACCATAGTAAGTTATGTAACGTTTCTATGCTGCAGGGACTGTCCGTGCGGTGATATGTTACCATGCTAAGTTATGTAACGTTTTTATGCTGCAGGGACTGTCCGTGCGGTGATATGTTACCATGGTAATTTATGTAACGCTTCTATGCTGCAGGGACTGTCCGTGCGGTGATATGTTACCATGGTAATTTATGTAACGTTTTTATGCTGCAGGGACTGTCCGTGCGGCGAGGTTTGTGTTGCTGACACCGACACTCGGTGTGACGAGAACAGCACCGCATGCTCTTGCAGGGCAGGTAATACACACATTATTTTATATCACTATATCATCACCGCTAATTGATTGATTGATTAAGTAAGTTGATGCTAGACTTCATTTCTTTCTCCTTTCTTTATTTTCTTCAAAAACTGTCGAACTTAGAATGCATTTTTAAGTTTGGGTTTACTTCTTCGTATTATATTAATGTATTTTTACAACATCATTTATTGACGTTTTAAAACTTTTTTCCATTATGTTATTCATTAATGTTCACAGGATGTACTGTGTTTGACCTCTTCATTGGGGAATCGGGAACCAGACGTGTGTACGGGAACATGTGTCGTTGTGGTAGCGGAAGTGCCGCGGTAAGACGTTACAACTTGTTGTCAGTGGCGGGGTGCTGAATGGATGGTATAAGACCTTGTTGTCAATGGCGGGGTGCTGAATGGATGGTATGGGACCTTGTTGTCAATGGCGGGGTGCTGAATGGATGTTATGGGACCTTGTTGTCAATGGCGGGGTGCTGAATGGATGGTATAGGACCTTGTTGTCAATAGCGGTGTGCTGAATGGATGGTATAAGACCTTGTTGTTAATGGCGGGGTGCTGAATAGATGGTATAGGACCTTGTTGTCAATGGCGAGGTGCTCAATAGATGGTATAGGACATTGTTGTCAGTGGCGGGGTGCTGAATGGATGGTATAGGACATTGTTGTCAGTGGCGGGGTGCTGAATGGATGGTATAGGACATTGTTGTCAGTGGCGGGGTGCTGAATGGATGGTATAGGACATTGTTGTCAGTGGCGGGGTGCTGAATGGATAGTATAGGACATTGTTGTCAGTGGCGAGGTGCTGAATGGATGGTATAGGACATTGTTGTCAGTGGCGGGGTGCTGAATGGATGGTATAGGACCTTGTTGTCAGTGGCGGGGTGCTGAATAGATGGTATAGGATCTAGTTGTCAATGGCGGGGTGCTGAATGGATGGTATGGGACCTTGTTGTCAGTGGCGGGTTGCTGAATGGATGGTATGGGACCTTGTCAGTATCGGGGTGCTGAAAGGATGGTATGGGACCTTGTTGTCAGTAGCGGGGTGCTGAATGGATGGTATAGGACCTTGTTGTCAGTGGCGGGTTGCTAAATGGATGGTATGGGACCTTGTTGTCAGTGGCGGGTTGCTGAATGGATGGTATGGGACCTTGTTGTCAGTGGCGGGTTGCTGAATGGATGGTATGGGACCTTGTTGTCAGTGGCGGGGTGCTAAAAGGATGGTATTAGACCTTGTTGTCAGTGGCGGGGTGCTGAATAGATGGTATGGGACCTTGTTGTCAGTGGCGTGGTGCTGAATGGATTGTATGGGACCTTGTTGTCAGTGGCGGGGTGCTGAATGGATGGTATGGGACCTTGTTGTCAGTGGCGGGTTGCTGAATGGATGGTATGGGACCTTGTTGTCAGTGGCGGGGTGCTGAATGGATGGTATTAGACCTTGTTGTCAGTGGCGGGGTGCTGAATGGATGGTATGGGACCTTGTTGTCAGTGGCGGGGTGCTGAATGGATTGTATGGGACCTTGTTGTCAGTGGCGGGGTGCTGAATGGATGGTATGGGACCTTGTTGTCAATGGCGGGTTGCTGAATGGATAGTATAAGACTAGTAGCCAGTACCAGAAGTACAACTTCGGACTTAAATCTTTACTCTTTTTAAAATTAGATTTGGACGAATTTTGCAGTTGTGAAGATAGTCTTAACCATTCTGTTGCAAAAATAGCTGAAACATTGCAGAATTTCAATATGCAAATCCCTTTTATCCTATGCCTATTGACTAATCCACATGAACCTTCCTTGTCGATGAGGATGTTCATTATGGCGGGAATGGTGATGAAAGCGATGTTTTTTATATAATGATCATGCCATTTAATAGGATGATGATGGCCATGACGATGATACTGATAGCGATAATGATAACGACGACGATGATGATGATGATGATGATGATGGTGATGAAGATGATAGTGATGATGATGACGATAATGATATTGATGAGGATAATGGTGATGATGACGATGTTAAAACAGAGTTTCTTATAATGGCGATGGTGATAAAGATGCCAATGATGATGACGACGACAAAGACGGTGAGGATGAAGATGATAATGATGATGATAATTATCATGATCACAATTATGATAGTGATAATGGTTATGATGTTGATTATTTTCAGTGCACACGGGCTTCATGGAGAGGACAACCGGTTGGGATGCGCCCTTATGAGTCTAACCCGAACTGTGCGGGGGAGGGGGTTGTCTCCTAATGGCTCTGTGTCCGGCAGGAGAATTCATGCTGCAGGTTTTCAGACGACATTGCCAGTTATACAATGTGCCGTCTAATGAATGCAAGTAATGAACAAGAAATACTCCGTTACGACATGCATCTTTTTGACATATAAGTTTTATGAGTTGCAGGTAATGAACTGGAAATAAATATCTGCCATCAAACTGCTGTTTCTGTTTTATTTCCTGTTTTGTTAAAACGTAACAAAAAACTAAGCGATGTTTGTTTCAGAAAGTGCGAGGTTGGAGCGCTCCACAAACCAGGTTTAAGCACCCCAGTTGGCCCTTTTGCCGACTGACCGTTCCAAGGCGGTAACTGATGGTTTTTCTTTTTGTGTGTTATGTCTCGTCTCTGTGTTTTTTGTCACATTTACATTTACCTTGTTTGCCTTTGTCTACAGGTAGATAAAAATTTAAATATCTGTGAAAATTTTGATAGGACCTTTTCTTATTTACCTATTTATCGTCAAATAAATTCAATTAACCATGTAATAATATAAAGTTTTACAAACTACAGAAAAAAAGTTTAAAAACACATACCAAGTAAACAAAAATGTTCATTGAAGTTGTTTACTCGATAAAATATAAAATTATTATGTATAAAATAAAACAAAATGAATTTTTTACTTAACAACTTAAACCACGACACATACCCTCTATAGATATGCCTTAAAGATATTATAGTACTACCGGCTGACACATCAATTAGCCTCAATATAAATCCGGATACAGCGAGTAAATTGTGCATTTTTACCTGCCCATAGACGCGAAATTTTGTAACATCGCTGTGAATAATGGCTTAATAACATTATTTTTTTTTTTGTATGAACAGCCTGTTCTTTAAAAATGTGACTGTCGCGAGATTGGAAGAATTATAACAAGAGTTATAAAGGGTTTCAAGCCAACCAAGCCGCCATCTGAAACTCAGTCTACCCGGCGATTATTCTATCTGCGCATGCGCTTACACCAGCCATAGACAATAGATAGTTTCCACATCAATGAAAATCCCTTATCTTGGCAGCCATCTTTGATGGATACTTCAAGGGATTTTCAGATGAATTGTATAGAATTGTACATTTTATTTTCTTATAATTTCTTCATTTGTGGTCCAAAAGTTAAAAGCAACACCATCGGAAAGCTTTTAAAATTCACATTTTTAGAATACGATATTTTAAAATTGATAAATGCACAAAGAAATAAAACACAGAAATAAATGAAATTATTGGCTTATCTTTAAACAAAATTAACAGTGCATTTTTTTTGTATAGTTTTACCTTTTAAACTATCAAAATATAGTTTTGATATTTAAAATACTTCATAAAAGCTGTTTTATTTGATATAAAATTTAGTAAAATAGGCTGGAAAAACAACAACAACACGGTTGTGAGTTTAATACAGAACATATTTCCTGATTTCTGCATGTATTAGCCTCTGCCTTCAAAGATGGCTGCCTTAAACTGTCTTATCAGTGCCTATGACGGCACATGGAAACTATTTACAATGACAATTCTTAACGAGAAATACATGACCACCGACCCAATATGCATTTATGAACAGCAATAGACGTAAGACGAGTCGATGCATACATGTATCAGATTTTTTGGCAATTAAACAAACCTTTTTTTTAGTCCTGATATAAGTGAGATTAAAAAAAATTATGCTGTTGACAAACTATACCGAAAACAAAAAACTCAGCAGACAAACACAAAAAAGAGAAGAACTCCAAACTATTGTTACATTTTTTATTAAAACCTACTCGACATAAACACAATAAGATGGTACAGAGTGGTGAGGTTTCACCACTCCGTAATTCGTAAAATGTCATGGGAAATGTTATATTGCTAACTTCAAACCGTACGAAACTCGCTAAAATGTGACGACAAGAGTAATTAATGTCACTAAATATGTAGAAGCTATATATGAGAGGATGTGAACTACATTATAACAGTTCCTTGTTTCAGATTCAGCCTTGAAGTTTAATATGTAGCCGCAACTGAGACTAGAAATCATAGTTGAACATATAAAGCCATTTTATAAAATGCTATTTCCCACAATATGTGTCGTCTTGTGATACATTTAGGATTTCTTTCTAATGAGGTATATTGAAGGACATTATCTGATATTTATTTCGCCTACATGTCTCTTTGTTTCGCCATAAGTCAACGGGTCTATTAAAATAATACCTTTCAAGTTAAAATTAAGCCACAAAGCCCCATACTACACAACATGTAACCAAATTTTGCCGAGCATCCATTGCCATGTTGGTGACGATTTGTAGATTTAAATAGGGGACCTAATTTAAAATAATAAATATCTTAATTAAAACGCACAATTGGCACCTGGATTTTAAACTTAAACTCATTTATGGTGTTAAATGTCCACTCCAAAAGTTTGGGTGCAACACTGGAATAACAGACTAGAAATGTGTGAAGATTGCATTTAATCAACCTTTAAATAGTCAGTGACATATATTGCCTTCAGGCGCGTTTTTTATCCATTTAACAACTGTACACATGATAGTTCAAGAAGATATTCCAGTTTTTTTAAAGCTCGTATATACGAGGGTCTACGTTTAAACTTCCTTCGGAATCTTTGAGGGCGCCATATAAATAATTGTGAATATGGTTATGAGATATCACAATCCAAATATTTATTAACATGTACTGTCAAAAAGATCATGAAAAATGATACGAACAACACATAACAATGATGACGTTATGACTGCAATAAAAATACTGACGTCATAACAGCATGATAGAATCACAGTCTTGACGAAGCTGCTGCTTCTAATGTCTTTGCCAATGTACTTATTGCTGCTTATGCAGCTGTTGAGCATAACAGATGACAGGCAGAAACAGAATCAGTGGCCATGAAGTATCAAGATGAACGATGCACGAAAAGTCGAAGCTGTTCAGTGAGGTTCACATAGTTTTGACGTCAATGAGTTTCTTTTTCACAAGGCTATGACGTCACTTAACCACAAAGTGACGCGACCATGCGTCATATAGTGATGCGGTTAGTAATTCGTCTCGTTAGTAATTCGTCTCATCATCAAGATGGTTATTTACCAAGTGTTTGGTATCGGGGTAAAGTGCCCTATATTTAGAGTATAAATGTGAGAGCCCAATACCTATCAGAATACCCACGATCAGCATTGCAGCAGCGATACCCCCAGCAGCACCTGGAACCCAGAAAACAACAACAAACTCTAAATTATGCCAACATTTCTATGATCGTTTCTCGAACTGTTGCTCATAATAAGATCAACGTGTAGAAACATTTCTTTGGAATATATGTTGTTGTGTTTCATTAAAAAGAGCTGAAAACTACTTAGACTGTTATGTCGTTATGACTCATGCATTCCTTAGTTCAAATTTAAATATCTAAGATAATTCATAATGAACCTTTTCTTATTTTCCTTAAAATATTTTCATGCTTTCTTTGTAACGAATAATTCTAAAGTATTAACAAATTAAAGGAATAACAATTTAAAGCAGCCCAAGAAACAGCGACAATAACCATGATCATATTAACATTCATTATTTCCAAAATTCATTCTGCTTGTTTTGTAAGTTTCAAACCAGTAATCGATCACGTGATTCTTCCTTGGTAAAATCTCTTGTCAAAACCATGCTACATACCTCCTGAGACGGTGTCACTGCGCGGTTGCTGTGTATTCGGATTGTTTCCAAGGGTCGGACACGGAGCCTGACTGGTGATAGAGGGGCACGGCAGCGTGGTTGGGCACGTGACCTTGGGTGGACATGGTGTCGTGCGGCAAGGCGGACACTGTGCCTGGGGCGTTGGGCACGGAGTACACGATTGCTTCGGACATGGTGTTGTCACTGGACAGTTGGTTGTTGTGTTTACTGCCGGGCACTTACACGTACTTGGACCTGGGTGATTGTAGAAAATGGAGAAATACGTTTCTCAGTAAGGACTGTATGGCAAGTAGATCAGCACATGGCAAGGTTTATTATTCGAACATGTATATATATTAGGGTTTTATCAATAGTTTCCCGATTTCACATATGTAACTATCTTACCCCTGTTTGGAGGGATTCGGAACATAATTTCTGCATAGACTAAAAGTATAGGTTTATGGAAAAAATATGTTTTAATAAGATGACATTGAACACTACCTCAGTTGTACAAAAACCCTTCAAATGTTCTTACTGTTTAAATCTATAAATAATAACAATCCGGATTTTTGCTAAAGATAGATTTCGACGTCAGAGCGGATTGTCCGGATAATAATGTAACATTCACACATTGTTTGCTAACTTTGCGGCATGGCTCAAATAGAAAGTACGTATTTGTAATGAGGATTTGGGGTAACGCTCTACTTGTCAGATATATATATGTATCAATACACTACCGGATCTTTTCAGGTTACAGTAGTTTGTTTGGTTGTTTGGGGAAAAAAGGCAAAAATGTTCCAAAGTGTCCACAATAACCATTAACTAGACTATGGCGTTTAAACGTACGAAACGATGAAAAACCTATTCTACGTTGTTTGATCATTTATAAATTTAATAATCACTATTATCGACACACACAGAAAATAGGCCAGGCGATGTCAAGAGAATCTGTTTATAGATAATATGTTAAAAATATTATCTAAAATGTATACGCATGTTTCTTTTATACAATGTACGTTTGCTATTACATTTTTCGAACAATATAAAAGATGTGAAATGCTTTGGAGATCTGTTTGATGATCTGACTCTTCGTTTGAAAACGGAAACACGCTCTTTTTATCTTGCTTAGCTTTGTGAAAACAAAAATATGTGACTGGTCTGACACATTGTCGTCCGAACATCTTGACACACAATATTTATTGTTTTGATTTTGTCAATGATCGGTTTTAACGTTTAAGTTTAATCTGATGTTTATTTCAGCATATGTATAATATAGTAACTTTCAATTCCGGTATTTTATGAAAGTATTTATTGACAGTATAAACATTTATCTTTAAGAAAACTTGGTCGATCTTTTGCCAATATGTTCATGACACATGACACATGAGTCACAACCGGGCCAATAAGTGGTCTGTTTATGACAGATGTATATACATGATACGTATACTGTGACATTGTATGTTAATAATATGCCTAATATAAGAACATACTCATATACTAAGTAGTCATGACGTCATGCGCATTCACGCATGCGCGTTGAAGTGCATGGCACTACAAACATGTCGAGGGTGCCGTCCAGGTCATACTTCACTTCACGAAGACATGTTTATCTTCTGGCACTATTTTACATTATGTGCCGTAAGTTAAACATCAGTCTTAGAATGAGAACTGTTAATATCCCACATTATGTTGCAATATTAACGCATGCGCAGTTAGGTTGCTGAGCTAGACGTTGTCTTAAAATTTTGCGACGACTTTTGTTCTATTACCCATAAACAAAATAATCATTTGAAGGAAGGCATGTTCATTTAAAATTTTATGGTCAGACGTTATACTTTTTTTAATCATTGTGGTTAAACAAAGTTTTCGAAAAAAAAATGGAATAAATGCAAATGTCCAACCGTGACCATCTCGCTTAAAAATTAACAATATACTATATCAATTTAGTAAAGGAAACTGCATCACTTACTCTGTTTGGCGTTTGATGCCACTGTGGAACATACCAGACTCATCATAGTACACGGCCCTAGAATAAAAGAGACAATTCAGCAAGATTCCTTTATCAGTTGTATTATAACAGTTTGAAACAATTTGCAATGTAAACAATGGAGATTAAAGATCCACGCAGTTTTGTTCACGTGGTGCTTAACAACTTTCGATTGATTCTTAGTTAGGGAAGCTTACTACGATGTGTCTACATAAATAGGATTCATCCAATAGAGATCTTTTATCTTAGAGCTACTGAAAGCATCAACAGAAATAAAGAAGTTCAGCAAGCAGCTTTTAGAATGCCCCATCACGTGTCATAATCTTTTTGTCATCCATCATGCTCAGTTCCTTCCAGTGTCGGAAACCAACTTTCTCTGCAAGATGCTACTATTTGTAAATGCCAAAGAAACTCGCAAATTATGCATTAAAAAACCATTCCTTCAACAAGGCATGTTTGTATTATTGATTTAAGTACAAACTTTTTTAAGTACTGATACTGGTGAACAGCCTGTAGGACTTGGAGTTGGTTTGCGAGGCGAACAAGAGACAAGAAGTTGATTTGTACGGCAGGTTATAAGGCGTATACTTACGTGAGGTTGTTGTCGCGGCAGTTGTACAGGGTGTTTTGGGGCATACGCATGCAGTTGTTGGACCTTTCAAAAATATAGTAATGTTAAGGCATGGTTTTATTTTAAAGAGGATAGCAAATATGTATCCTGACTCAGGGAAACTGAGATTTAAATGATAATTTATAAATTTGTTTATCTTGCGACGGCAGCGGGCATTTAACATCCTCTTACTTATTAAGGATTGAATGTATAATTTATATAAACACAACATCTGATGGATTTTATTGTATGGAAAGGTTGTAAACGTGCCTTTCTATGACGAAGAGCGTGTTCCCTTTTTTCCCCATGAAGGCAATAGGCAATGTAATATACTATTTAACTTAAAATTTGAATTTCTGGTTGCACATTTGCCTACACGAACCTAAAGATGTCATTATGCAACTTAAATAAGGGATCTCCAGCGTCGAATGCTAGTTCAGTAACGGCAAACGTAATTTAATGGATACACTTTGGATTGCTAAGCATTGTATACCTTAATATAAACAGTGATGGTCAACGACAAAATGTACAAGTATGGAAATGTTTGTCATCAAAGGACATTTGTGTAAGTGATGACGTATGATTGTGTAGTCACTGTATTTATCAAAGCTGTAGCATACCTTCAGTGTAAAAAACGTCAATATTGGTGGTAACTAACTAGGAAGTTGTGCATTGAATCCTCATTTAAACAACTCCTACCACTAAATAATGCTTCGCCAGTATGGTTGCAAACTATTAATCATTTAAAAGCATGTGTGCTTTTATTTTTAGAAAATGTACTTATCATCAACCAGTATTTTAAAAACCTATCATTTGTTATAATTAAAATGGTCTAACTAGCACTGTAAGAATAGTGTCTGCTAATTTAAGGTGTTAGATATAGGTATGTTGCTTTTGAATGGTCGCACGTTTTTGTTACAGCAAGCATGTAAGCTCATCAACACACTTACATTCATGCATGCGCACAATTGCATATTCTTTGTGTATTAATTGTATTAATAAATATATAAGATTGTCAGTCCTTGGTATGTAAAGCAAAAATTAATATGATTTATTTCTAATTGAGGTAACGTCAGCTGTGCTAATATATTTCGCGTGTAACTTTTTTAACTTCGACAGTTTTTGTTGGCCTTATTGCAGATAATGGGAGAACAGTTACCATTGTCATTAAGAGAAGCCTATGTACCTGTAGTTGTTGACTTGGTTGTCAGTGGCGGAAGTGGAGGTGTCTCTTCCGTGGGCGTGATTTGTTTGACAGTACTTGGGGTCTTTACTGGAGGCGGAGGCGTTTCTATGGTGGTGGTAACAGTGGTAGTGATGGGCGTGGTTGTGAAGTCCCGCTGATAGTCAACTTGTAGAATTCCTTGAGGCATTAGAGCAACTTTCTGAAAGAAACCATGAAGTCTTACACTATCAAATGTTATCAAGGAATAGTTCACAAGACACCCTAAACTGTACGTCAATTAATATTAAAGGAAAAGTACGTCAATCGGAAATAAAATCACAGGTTAATAAAGTTTTATATCCGAACTAATGGTTTTAATCAGAAGCCTTAGCTTGAGTTGAGAAATACCGTTCTGGCTAACTGCTTACAGACATCATCAGTCGAGTGCCATCATCATGGGGGTGTTTGACCCTATTACTCAGAATGATGGGGAGGGAGGAGTGATCCATTTCCATCCCGTCTACACTTGTTGCTAACTTGGTTTGCCACGCATTAACCAGAGCCAGCTGGAAACCCTTTCAGCAGCTCCACCAAGAGCACGGACTGCAGTATTTCGGGCTTGTCCCTTAATGTCCAGTGCTCCTAGCATTTGTTGAATTATTGTCCACTCCACCTTTTCTACCAGTGCTGATGGTTACTTCATTACAATTAAAGATCAAACCAATCTAAGAACCTCAGTTGGACTTTATTAAAGATTATATTTCTAGCTTTGCCAGGGAATGTGGAAATGATGCAGTGCAGCCTTAATCAACTGGTGTGGAATGTGAAATTTAAATCGTTCTTATTATGGAATAAATAAACAATGTTTATGAATGTACAAAAACCTAGACAAATCATATCCCCGGAGGTCATATTATAAAAATATTATCAATATCTGAGCTATGTCGTGCACCAAGAGACATTAAAAAATTATATATCTTACTTTAAAACGGGGTGGATGGCAGAATTATTTCAGTGTAAAGATAAAAAAAGCTATTACAGTACAGCAAAAAGCACGACGAACAACACTCAAGAATCGTATTCATCAAACAGATTGCGTTGTCTTTAAAGGATTCTCTAATTCAGCGTAGTGTTCAAAGACTGAAGGTCGCGGGTTCAAACCTCAGTCAAAACTAATCTTTCTTGATGATACTGGAAGCGCCTCAGTGGGGATTTTCAAGAGTTATGTGAGTAATCCGTCCTGATAAATAAAACTGGTGTGTCGACAAAGTTCATAAACAACAATTAATACATTTACTATTATTCAAATGAATGAACACTGTTTTAGTATATGTAGAAAAATGAAAATGAGCCCATACAACATAACTCATGCATACATACCCGATTGTTGGTACTGTCGACCAGGAATGGCTGACCTCCCTGCATTACACCGTTCAGAAATTCCAGGACCGCCACCAGGGCGTACTGTTCTGGCGGGGCGGGAACAATATTGGGGTTCTTGGCGGGTGCATTATCCAGCAATACCCCGTCAAAAAACACATCCCGCCCTGACACGAGTACCTGCATATACACACACATATGATTGACTTATGCAGAATTTCTGTCTGTGAGGTTCTAGTTAGTTTCTCCAGACAGGTCATGTTTCTGTCAGAGGTCATAAACCTCTGACCAGGGATGGATCCAGGGGATGCACCCCGCACTAACCAGGTAAAAGAGTACAGTTGTGAAAACACATACATGTAAGATTAAAAATACTAAGCTTTTAAATTAAATTTTGTCTGTTGACTGCTTAGGTCGAAGTCAGGGAACCTTATTATGTATATTTATATAAATATATCTAGTAATTACTGCACAAAATTGAACGGATCTTGATTAATATCCACCCCCCACAATTTTTTTTCTGAATCCGCCCCTGCCTCTGACGGCACATAGGAGAGCAAGATTTAAATGTAACTATGTTATTTTTATTTAGTTTTAAGTGACAAATCATTATACTTTCATTTTAAAGATAAAGATTTTAAAGTCGATGAATGCTACAATGTCAATGTCTGCAATTGCGATATCTAAGTAGATTCCCATCATCTCCTCAATGGTCACGTGCATTCTGAGACAGTAGTGATTCGCGATTCTGTAAATATCATTGCACTAGATACATCCCAGGCATGATCATAGCCGCCGATCGGTCACATGCTGCAGGCACATAGCTTGTGAGAAACGTTTGTAAATTTTTCCATTTGCACATTTTGAAAATCTAAATCATTTGTGTACATAGACAACGGCAATGTGTACCTGTGCGAGGATTCGCCGAAATACTATAGTTTCGAAGAAATACCAAAGAGGCCAAATTGAAGGCATATCTTATTCATCAAATTACATCTAGACCTCAAACTGATAAACCATCAGATAATTTAGTTTGATTTGTTTGGGCACATAAATTGAATTTTTGATAAATATGTCTCGATAATATTGTGGGGATGCCCTATTTACATTACAAAAATGCTGATCTACCAATGAAAGTTTGTAAGGAGGCTCTTCTTATCTTACAGATCCTTGCATGATCCTGAGTTGCGGGAACAGGGCTTATCTTACAGATCCTTGCATGATCCTGAGAGGAGGGAGCAGGGCTTATCTTACAGATCCTTGCATGATTCTGAGAGGCGGGAGCAGGGCTTATCTTACCGATCCTTGCATGATCCCGAGAGGCGGGAGCAGGGCTTATCTAATCGATCCTTGCATGATCCTGAGTGGCGGGAGCAGGACTGATCTTACCGATCCGTGCATGATTCCGAGAGGCGGGAGCAGGGCTTATCTTACAGATCTTTGCATGATCCTGAGTGGCGGGAGCAGGGCTTATCTTACAGATCCTTGCATGATCCTGAGAGGCAGGAGCAGGGCTTATCTTACCGATCCTTGCATGAACCTGGGAGGCAGCAGGGCCTATCTTACAGATCCTTGCATGATCTTGAGTGGCGGGAGCAGGGCTTATCTAACCGATCTTTGCATGATCCTGAGATGCGGGAGCAGGGCCTATCTTACAGATCCTTGCATGATCCTGAGAGGCGGAAGCATGGCTTATCTTACCGATCTTTGCATGATCCTGAGAGGCGGGATCAGGGCTTATCTTACCGATCTTTGCATGATCCTGAGAGGCGGGAGCAGGGCCTATCTTACCGATCTTTGCATGATCCTGAGAGGCGGGAGCAGGGCCTATCTTACAGATCCTTGCATAACCATGAGAGGCTGGAGCAGGGCTTATCTTACAGATCCTTGCATGGTCCTGAGAGGCGGGAGCAGGGCTTATCTTACAGATCCTTGCAAGATCCTGAGTGGCGGGAGCAGGGCTTATCTAACCGATCCTTGCATTATCATGAGAGGCGGGCGCAGGGCTGATCTTACAGATCCTTGCATGATCCTGAGAGGAGGGAGCAGGGCTTATCTTACCGATCCTTGCATGATCCAGAGAGGAGGGAGCAGGGCATATCTTACCGATCCTTGCATGATCCTGAGAGGCGGGAGCAGGGCTTTTCTTACCGTTCCTTGCATTTTCATGAGAGGAGGGAGCAGGGCTTATCTTACCGATCCTTGCATGATCCTGAGAGGCGGGAGCAGGGCTTATCTTACCGATCCTTGCATTTTCATGAGAGGAGGGAGCAGGGCTTATCTTACCGATCCTTGCATGATCCTGAGAGGCGGGAGCAAGGCTTATCTTACCGATCCTTGCATTTTTATGAGAGTCGGAAGCAGGGCTTATCTTACAGAACCTTGCATTATCATGAGAGGAGGGAGCAGGGCTTATCTTACCGATCCTTGCATGATCCTGAGAGGCGGGAGCAGGGCTTATCTTACCAAGCCTTGCATTTTCATTAGAGGAGGGAGCAAGGCTTATATCTTACCGCAGAGCTTATCTTACCGATCCTTGCATGATCCTGAGAGGCGGGAGCAGGGCTGCGGTCACGAGTTGTGATTGGATCGTGTCTCTTAAATACGGCAAGCTGACGTCATCCAGGGAATTGTTGTTCGCAACTACGGATTTATATATACGATTATTTTATAGTATTTATAAGGTATTTGTTTTATCAGGCATTTACCAGGTAATGATAATTATTACCTATTGCCATTAGGGTGTCAAATGCTGTCCTATTATATACATGATCGTCGCAAAAATATATGTCTCTCTCTTTGTGTGTGTTATATAATAGTCTCTCTCTCTTTCTGTCTCACTGAGCAGTCTGTGTCTCAGTGTGTTTGTACGTCTGTCTGTCTGTCTGTCTGTCTGTCTGTCTGTCTGTCTCTCCCCCACTCCCTATCTCAGTGTGTCTGTGTCTCAATGTGTCTGTTTGTCTGTCTGTCTGTCTATCTCCCTCTCTCAGTATGTCTGTGTCTCAGTCTGTCTTTTTCTGTCTGTCTTTCTCTTTCTCTCTCTATCTCTAATAGATATTGTAATGATTACAAATTTGTTTATCTATTTCTACATTTACATTTGTGAATATTTATTGTGTATTTCTACTTCATTCTAGGCAAATTTTGACAATGTCTTAAATGCAATAATATATTAACAAGGTATGTTTAAACTGGACACAGAGATGTCGGTACATTTAATAATATAAATCATTAATAATGGTTGTACGTTTAATCCTGCATTTTGCATATCGCTTACAACAACAAACAATTCTATTGGAGTGTAAATCTATGCAATTAAGCCGTAAAATGTTTCTAATGTGACAATATAAGACTTTTTAGGAATCTACAACTTTGCTGCATCGGCTTCGGATACGGGAGGCCGCGGGTTCGGTCCCGGGCCGCGACACACCAAAGTCGTAAAAATGGTGGTGGTATAGCTCCCTTGCTAACGTTCAATCAAATATTAGGGTAGTTCCACGACTGGTTAGCCCGGTGTTAGAATAATGTGACAGGGTGTGGTATCATGCCATGTAATCACGGTATGCTATACACAGTGAAGGAAGCACTGTATCTGCTTCGTGTGGACAGATAACTGAAATACTGTTGGTGGGACGATAAACTTAACAAACAAACAAACAAACAAACAAGTTTGCATGCAAACAATGAGTCATTCAAAGAAGTCCCTGTGGGAAAGCCAATATGCATTCTGTGCATTTTTCATAGAGTATAACCAACAATTTTTGAGTTGAATATGTTTAATAAACTTATATAAAGCACATTAAACCTATATTGTTGGCAATAGAGAGTGAAAAGAATGTAAATTATAGATGTTTGGGTATGTTTTCTATAAATGAAAGACACTTATTATCTTAAACATACATAAAAATGCTCTTATGTGTACGCAATGTATATTTAGTGCTCGTGCCCGGATTCAGTGACTTCCACAGTTGGTGCAAGTGGCCTCCTTAGATTTTCGGGACATGGTAAAAAACGATCGATCAGTCAACTATTTCATGGTTACGGGAAATATCTCGTTAAAAGAATTTTGAATGTTCCTGAAATCACGGTAAACTTTGTGGTGGGGTTTCAATTCTTCACCTTGCTGCAAGCAGAAAATAATAAATATAATCGTGTATTTTCTTTCTTAAGACTTCTTACATCAAACCCGATGATATTGTTAGCAGGAGAATGTCCAAACGTTGATAACGATTGTGCGACACCGTCGGAATGTTCTGGGTGTTAAAATATGTTCTGCGTCTTTACAAAATGGTTTTATTGTTCAAAAAATGAAAATGATATGAGTATGTGAGATCTTTCTGTATGCAAGTGTATTGTTCACTTGAGAGAACACCGACAAAGCACTTTTTTGTGACATTACTCTCACCTGTAAAATGTGTTAGTATCCTTGCGCGGTGATTGGCTGGGTAACAGTCGGTGATGTCATACACAGACCTAGAGACCGGCTCAATGTCCAGCTGGAGGATGTTCTTAATGATCGGTTTCGTGGAGCCTCCCTAGCAACACAGAACATACCTATGGTAAGACCACAGATGGGAAGGTGCAGCAACGCATTGGAAATAAACTGGGTAAGGGGACTTTCGGTATATCTTCCTATACGTCACGACGTTCTACTTCCTGGTGTAAGGTCATTTATAATAGCAACACAACAGACCATAAAAAGAGAAACCATTTAAGCAGTATGTTTACAATAGTTATCAAACACTTCTGATACATTGTTCATTGAAATGTTATCATGAAGCAATGATATACGTGCATCTAAACTATTCGGTATGAATGCCAAGGACACTTTTTTGACTGAGAACACCATTTAACGATTTGTTACTTAATGTCTGTGTGTATATTGTTCTAACAAAATCAAATGATTGCAAAGGGCTAAGAATGGACTTATGTTACATTTAATAACTATTCTTCTTATTATTTGGAAAGCTATGGTATGGCTTTGCTTGGTTAACACGTCCTTCGGTTCTATATATTCAAATAAATTAGGGAACATCCAAGCATATTAGAAACATGTATGGATTCTGTCAAATGTCAGACCTAAATATTTCAGCTCTGATACAAGAAATAACCAATACTGAAACATGATGATGTTCTGCAATACAATATTTTCCAACATGGTGTAAATCACAGTAAGTGTATAAAAGGGATCATACCAGCCATATATCCATCCGAACCAATGGAGATGGTTGTACAATACCTCCAATGGCTTCGCTCCAACCGTCCTGAAGGACAAGACAATTGGCTTATCAATTTTGTTAATTGCTTACTAATCGAAATAAAACCAACATTGGGCTTTACGACAAGTACAATAATATGTTTCAAGAAACAACAAATGCCGAGTGTTCGTCCAGCTGCTTCTGTGAATGGTATAATATGCGTGAATTTCTTTGCGACTCGTTGGCATTTCGGTACATTTAATGTTGTTTTTTTTTTAAAATGCGTATCTTATGCTGTTATCTAATAATACCATATACATTTATTGTCCCTAGGTCCGCAGTTAGTTCACTTTGCAGAATTAGTTTAATTAAAAACTCATAGAATAAATATTAAAATGCTCTGTTGTTTGGTGACCATTTTGCCATACTGACAATTAGTTGACACCCTTGCTGCGCATGTTCGACTTCTATTCGTTGAAGGACATCTGCAACGTTCAGATCCATACTGCAAGTTACACTTTCACTTTTTGTGGTTAGTGTTTATCACAACATAGAAACTATAAGTCCTTATACGAAACTGATATACTGCGATACAATAAGATACAATTTTTTCATGAAAAAGAATAATTTCTATAAGACATCTTATCGCAACACGTTGTCAAGGTTACTCACCACTGCGAAGTACCACTCTACGGTAACGTTGTAATTTAGGTTTCGGTCCAGGTATTGTCCGATCCATACCTCACAAGCCACTCCCCTTGTAGACCGCTAGGCACAGAACATTTGGAAATTTAACAGTCAAAACGATGTGTGAAGTATATCACATAATCACGAGTGCTATGTGCATAGCCCGTCGATATATGTACAAGTCCGTAATATAAAGGGATTAGGATTAGCCGGCATTTTTGCCGATACTGCGCAGCGACATTTCTATCATTATAGCACAGGGGCACTTATAAGGTGCCCAGGGACTGAACCCGGCCGGTCCATTATACTGACACCGACGAGTCAGGCGTAATGCTGTCCCCTTAGCCCCAAGCGTTAAGTGGGAAGCCACTACTTCCAACTTTAAAGTCTTTGGTTTGACCCGGCCGGGGTTCGAACCCACGACCTCCCGATCCGCAAGCCGACGCTCTACCACCTGGGCTATTGCGGCCGGTGTAATATAAAGGTTTTGAAATATACTGACAAGCCCTGGTTAAAACCAATTAAAAGCATGCCAACGATAAAGTTGACATTGTAAGAAACAATCATTGACAAGAGTAAGAAGTATAGTCGGTAGAACATTCGACTGCCATTTGAGACGTCTTCGCTTCAAATCACACAAAGCCAAGCATTTTTCTTTTATGTTATCGGTATTTTTTTTTTATTGTTAATTTAATTTCACCGGCTACCATATATACAGTTGCTAAGTCTATCTACAAAAATATTTGTCTAGTAAAGATTGTTAACACACCACTTCAAACTGTCATGGAAGAAGTAAAATACCACTGTCAGGTTATAATGGCTTTAAGTAAGATCGAGCCACGTGGACAGGGAAGACTTACAAAGCCGACATATTGAGTCTGCGCATTCTGCACGTGGAAGTATTCGAAAGCGGTCATCATGCGGATGGTCTGATTGCCTGCACTGACGACGTACTTGTCTCCTAGACTGAGAACCGACACTGGCTGACACTTACCCATGTACGGGTCGATCAAGTAATGGATACCTACAAAATGGAACAAGAAAATACGTACATTCTCTGTGGCGCATTCAGTAGAGAGAAGGACGGCTTTACAAGAGACCCTAGGTTCGAATCCCACAAAAGTAAGCATTTTTATTTTACTTTTATTACATGCTTGTCATTGTCTCCTTTTTCCAATGGCTAGAATGTTTAATTTTATTGGCAAATTCGTTTCAGTACCCCAAACCATTTAAACAGTAAGGAAGAAGGAAAGCAATGTGTCTTGAAAGATTATTACGACATTGAGCTATCCACGTTTCTATTTGGCTTGTATACTGATTGTTTGGTTTATCGCTCTACAAACAATATTTCATCATTTCGTTAATCTGAAGATGGAGGTCACTTGAAGATTTCGTGCTGCCTTCACTGTTGTGAAGTACAACCACCTGACACTACAACCAGACCCATAATCATATTACAGGACCGACCAGCTTGGAGACAACCCTTAATACTTGATTGAGGGTTAGCAAGGTAGCTATGCCACTATCATTTTAGACGACTTGGGTATGTCGCGGCCCGGATTTGAACCAGTGGCCTTCCATACCTGTAGCCGACGTTCAACCGATTGTGCTACCAGGTCCGTTTCCTTTTTTTTTCTGTACATACCAATTAAATTGCATTGTAAAAGCTTAAGCTATGGGGTATAGAGAGGGCCAAGCACCATTATATTCACGTGCACTTTGTGTTTTGTCTCGTTATAGTAAAGTCAGTCATATTTTCTAAAATATGACTCATACAGGGTTCTCTACCCAGCAACCAGTCGTCGTATAGGGCTCGCCTGAACAATTATGTATATATGTGACTTATATTTTAGGTAGTTTGTTGTTGTGACTGACTCTTTCAGTCGTACACCACAACGGTTTAGGTTATCTTCATTGCATTACTTCAAGTTTATGTAAGCGTTTGAGTAATAATTCATTGCAGATAGAAAGTGGAAAAACAAATCTTTAAAGCTGTGGATCTTTTTGCCCTACAAATAATATCATGTTCTTCACAATATTTGTTTAAAACAATAGTAATGTGAAACGTTTATCATCTCACTTATTTGGAGGAAATGATTTTTAACATTTGTTAATGATTTTTTCCCAAAACGTCTGCTTCTATCACTCAGTAGTTCTGTAGTTTCGACGCATGTTGCATCTTACCTAAATTAAAATCAAATATCTCTCTAGATGCATCGGCGTCGGTACCCGTTACTTCTTTGCTATCACGTCTGACAAGTTTTGAGGCGGGGTCGAACCAAATCTAGAGAAAGTGGCATAAGTGAAGAATCTATATTTCATAACCAGACGACACAGACTACACAATGTTGTGATAATGATAATGCTACATAAAACCAACATGATGTTCTAAAAGAATCAACAACAAGAAACAGTGTTTGCACTTACAATAAACATGGTACCATATCAGCTTGTGTCAAATGTCATTGACCTTTGTCAGACTAAAATAAAACATACATCATGCGACTCTCAGGATAAAATTTAGTCACATGCAATGCCTATCTAACATTTTACCAGAATAATGTGATAAATAACAGCCCAACATCAGCATGGCACTGTTCATTTTAAAATTTATTACATCCTGGTGCCCGATGTCGAGATCGATTTTAATTTCATACAATCATGTGCCCTGCATCTGGCGCTCACTTGACTAGAGTTTTCACATACCTTACACGGTTGATTAATAGGTTGAATATTTTATCAAAATACCCAAAAAGCCTTACTTTGCAAACTATCTTTTTGGTCCCAAATACTCGAAAGTTGGCAAAGTGGGAACTCCTCTATTTAACTTGACGGAAAACTGTGTGTTGGCCAACTTTAGCATTACAAGCCGGGTAACGGTAAGAGCGACAACACTTATGATCCAGTACTTACATTTTCGTACACTATGGTATGTTGATCCATGTCTATACTTTCTACTACCATACTAAACTGATCTGGCAATAAATTGATGGGCTTTCTTGACTTCTTGTTGGGGCAGAACACACCCGGTGGTAACTAGAGAGCCAATATAAAACACATTACATAATTATTATTAATAATAATTATATCCTAAAACGTACAATAAAGTATTATAATGTACAATATGAAAGTAAAAGGGGGACGCTAGATACACTGTGTTTATATTGGTCCTTGAATGAGAATTCGGGGGAGCATATAGTCGCCGCATCGTTCGTCTGTCCATCAGTGTGTCCATCTATCCGTGCGTCCTGCATTCGTGTCCGGTCCATAACTTTGTAATTTGAAGTCAAATTTTAAAATTATTTGACAGAAATGATGGTCAGATCGAGACGATGTGTCGCGCGCAAAATTCGGATCGCTACTTTGAAGGTCAAGGTCACAGCATGACCTGGAAGCAAAATTGTGTCCGGTCCACAACATTGTTATTTCTAGTTGAAATTTAAAATTATTTCACAGAAATGATCGCCATATCATGACGACGTGTTGCGTGCAATATTTGGGTCGCTACCTTTAAGGTCAAGGTCACAGCATGACCTTGAAGCAAAATCGTGTCCGTTACATTACTTTGTTATTTTTAATTAGATTTTAAAACTATTTCACAGAAATGGTCACTATATCAAGAAATTTGGGTTGCTACATTGAAGGGCAAGGTCACAGTGTGACCTTGAAGCAAAATCACGTCCGGTCCATAACTTTGTTATTTGAATTCACATTATAAAATTATTTCACAGAAATTATCGTATTATCAAGACAATTGTCGCACTCGACATTTGGATTGCTACCTTAAAGGTCAAGGTCACAGTGTGACCTTGAAGCAAAATCGTATCCAGCCAATACATTTTTAGTTTTTAGTCTACCTTATTGAATACAACACACAATAAGTTGTATTTATTGAGTTCTTTGCCATTGCTAGTATGACCAGTTCCATTGTTCCCCAAGTTAACTCAGTGGTTGAAATAGCCATTACCTTCAAATCTTCATAGGTACAGGTTTGATAATGTCTGATTTTGTAGCACTACTCCATTTACTAAATTCACCTTCATAGTTATACAACAAACCGTTTTTGTGACAAAAAAAGCCATTCGGGGCGCATCACCCGCCTTCGACTGTCTCTTGTTTGTTAAAGGTTAATGCGCAAATCCTCCAATAATTGTTCTAACAAGGTCACCAAGTACCTGATCAGCATCAAACAGATGATTTCAAAAATAGTAGGTTACACTTGCTTAAACTAAGCTTTTGTAATAAAGCTATAGCAAACAAATAATAATGCTACAGCAAACAAAAAATAAGGCTATAGCAAATAAAAAGAGAGATGCTACAGCAAACAATGACGTGTGCTATAGCAAACAATGAATGATGCTATAGTAAACAATGAATGATGCTACAGCAAACAAAGAATGATGCAACAGCAAACAAAGAATGATGCTACAGCAAATAAAGAATGATGCAACAGCAAACAAAGAATGATGCAACAGCAAACAAAGAATGATGCTACAGCAAATAAAGAATGATGCAACAGCAAACAAAGAATGATGCTACAGCAAACAAAGAAAGATGCAACAGCAAACAAAGAATGATGCTACAGCAAACAAAGAATGATGCTACAGCAAACAAAGAATGATGCAACAGCAAACAAAGAATGATGCTACAGCAAACAAAGAATGATGCAACAGCAAACAAAGAATGATGCTACAGCAAATAAAGAATGATGCAACAGCAAACAAAGAATGATGCAACAGCAAACAAAGAATGATGCAACAGCAAACAAAGAATGATGCTACAGCAAACAAAGAATGATGCAACAGCAAACAAAGAATGATGCTACAGCAAAAAAAGAAGGATGCAACAGTAAACAAAGAATGATGCTTCAGCAAACAAAAACGATGCTAACAAAGAACAATGCTACAGCGGAGAAAGAATGATGCTACAGCAAACAAAGAATGATGATACAGCAAATAAAAAGAATGATGCTATAGCAAACAATGAATGATGCTACAGCAAACAAATAATGATGCAACAGCACACAAAGAATGATGCTACAGCAACAGCACACAAAGAATGATGCAACAGCAAACAAAGAATGATGCTACAGCAAACAAAGAATGATGCAACAGCAAACAAAGAATGATGCTACAGCAAACAAAGAATGATGCAACAGCAAACAAAGAATGATGCTACAGCAAACAAAGAATGATGCTACAGCAAACAAAGAATGATGCAACAGCAAACAAAGAATGATGCTACAGCAAAAAAAGAAGGATGCAACAGTAAACAAAGAATAATGCTTCAGCAAACAAAAACGATGCTAACAAAGAACAATGCTACAGCGGAGAAAGAATGATGCTACAGCAAACAAAGAATGATGATACAGCAAATAAAAAGAATGATGCTATAGCAAACAAAGAATGAGGCTACATAAAAATATTGATGCTACAGCAATTAAAGAATGCTGCGACAGCAAACGAACAATGATGGTACATCAAACGAAGATTGATGCGACATCAAACAAAGAATGTTGCTACAGCAAACAAAGAACGATGCTTACAAAGAACAATGCTTCAGCAAACAAAGAATGAGGCTACAGCAAACAAAGAATGATGCTTCAGCAAATAAAAAGAATGAGGCTACAGCAAACAAAGAATGATGCTACAGCAAACAAAGAATGATGCTACAGCAAATAAAAAGAATGATGCTACAGCAAACAAAGAATGATGCTAGAGCAAATAAAAAAATGATGCTATAGCAAACAAAGAACGATGCTTACAAAGGACAATGCTACAGAAAAACAAAGAATGAGGCTACAGCAAACAAAGAATGATGCTACAGCAAATAAAACGAAAGTTGCTACAGGAAACGAAAAATGATGCGACAGCAAACAAAGAATGATGCTACAGCAAATAAAAAGAATGTTGCTACATGAAACGAAGAATGATGCGACAGCAAACAAAGAACGATGCTACAGCAAATAAAAAGAATGTTTCTACCGCAAATAAAAAGAATGTTGCTACAGGAAACGAAGAATAATGCGACAGCAAACAAAGAATGATGCTACAGCAAATAAAAAGAATGTTGCTACAACAAATAAAAAGTATGATGCTACAGCAAACAAAGAATGATGCTACAGCAAACAAAGAATGATGCTACAGCAAACAAAGAATGATGCTACAGCAAATAAAAAGAAAGTTGCAACAGGAAACAAGAATGATGCGACAATAACAAAGAATGATGCTACAGCAAATAAAAAGAATGTTGCTACAGAAAACGAAGACTGATGCGACAGCAAACAAAGAATGATGCTATAACAAACAAAGAATGATGCTACAGCAAACAAAGAATGATGCTACAGCAAATAAAAAGAATGTTGCTACAGGAAACAAAGATTGATGCAACATCAAACAAAGAATGATACCATAGTAAACAAAGAATGAGGCTACATAAAAATATTGATGCTACAGCAATTAAAGAATGCTGCGACAGCAAACGAATATTGATGTTACAGCAAACGAAGAATAATGCTACAGCAAACGAAGAATAATGCGAAAGCAAACGAAGAATAATGCGACAGCAAACGAAGAATAATGCTACAGCAAACGAAGAATAATGCTACAGCAAACGAAGTATAATGCTACATCAAACGAAGAATAATGCTACATCAAACGAAGTATAATGCTACATCAAACGAATAATAATGCTACATCAAACGAAGTATAATGCTACAGCAAACGAAGAATAATGCGACAGCAAACGAAGTATAATGCTACATCAAACGAAGTATAATGCTACAGCAAACGAAGAATAATGCTACAGCAAACGAAGAATAATGCCACATCAAACGAAGAATAATGCGACAGCAAACGAAAAATTATGCTTCAGCAAACGAAGAATAATGCTGCAAACGAAGAATAATGCTACAGCAAACGAAGAATAATTCTTCGCTTGCAAACGAAGAATAATGCTACAGCAAACGAAGAATAATGCTACAACAAACAAAGTATAATGCTACAGCAAACGAAGAATAATGCTACAACAAACAAAGTATAATGCGACAGCAAACAAAGAATGATGCTACAGCAAATAAAAAGAATGATGCTACAGCAAACAAAGAATGATGCTACAGCAAATAAAAAAATGATGCTATAGCAAACAAAGAACGATGCTTACAAAGGACAATGCTACAGAAAACAAAGAATGAGGCTACAGCAAACAAAGAATGATGCTACAGCAAATAAAGTATGAGGCTACAACAAACTGTTACGACCGGTGTCGCTATATAAGCTTATTTATAAAATGGCATGTTTACTTAACGACGAAAGGATGTAACAGAAAGAACAAGCCAGCAACAAACTAGTACAATAAAGTTTTATTTTAATAAACAATTTAATTTATAGCGTAACAAAATAATAACAAATATATCAGACAAAATGTGAGAATGCAAAATAAATGTTAGCTTACAGTTTATCCCTTTAGGAGGTGTCCCTTTAACAGTCCAATTAATAATCCAACGCCGAATAATAATCCTGAAGAGTTTTCGGTAGCATGTCCTCGTAGATCCGCACAGTTGAAATAATCCAAAGGTAGAACAATTCACGAATGTATTTAATATAATTTCAAATCCAACACTTTAATATTTATATCACTGTAGAATATAGTAAGTCCACGTAAGTTCCAACAAAGAAAGATTTAATATAGAAGCTGCAAGTGTTTCCAAAACTATATGTTCAAACTGTATGTCCAAACTTTTATCCAAACTTTTATCCAAACTTCCTTTAAATCGGCTAACACGCCCTTATATAGACCCAAGGAATTTCTAGAACGCAGAAGTCTCTAGAACATTCACGAAACCTAGAACATTCTCGAAACCCCGTTAAAAAATAAACAAATGAGTTTTCTAGCATGATCCTTTTCTTTCTAGCAATAAACGAATGCTCACTAATTCTACAGCGGTAAACAACCCTTTATCTGACTAGCGTACCCTTAAACGCTGGTTTACTACTATACATAACAAAACGAAGAATGATGCGACAGCAAACAAAGAATGATGCGACAGCAAACAAAGAATGACGCTACAGCAAACGAAGAATGGAGCTACAGCAAACAAAGAATGATGCGACAGCAAACAAAGAATGATGCGACAACAAACAAAGAATGACGCTACAGCAAACAAAGAATGAGGCTACATCAAACAAAGAATGAGACTACAGCAAATAAAGAATGATGCCACAGCAAACAAAGAATGATGCTACAGCAAATAAAGAATGATGCTACAGCAAACAAAGAATGATGCTACAGCAAATAAAGAATGAGGCTACATCAAACAAAGAATGAGACTAAAGCAAATAAAGAATGATGCCACAGCAAACAAAGAATGATGCGACAACAAATAAAGAATAATGGTACAGCGGATAAAGAGTGATACAGGAAAAAACGAATGAGGCTTCATCAAACAAAGAATGATGCTAAAGCAAACAACGAATGCGGCTACAGCAAAAAAGTATAATGCCAAGCAAACGAAGAATTATGCGATAGCAAATAAAGAATAATGTTACAGCAAACAAAGAATGAGGCAACAGCAAATGAGGAATGGGTCTAGAATGATGCTAGAGAAAGAAAAGAATGATGCTGCATCAAATAAAGAACTAAGCAACAGCAAATAAAGAATGATGATATAGCAAAAAAAAAAAGAATTAAGCTACAACAAGCGAAAAATGATGCGACAGCAAATAAAGAATGATGCTACAGCAAATAAAGAATGATGCTACAACACACGAAGAATGATGCTACAACAAATAAAGAATGCGGCTACAACACACGAAGAATGATGCCTCAGCAAATAAAGAATGATACTACAGCAAATAAAGAATGCGGCTACAGCAAATGAGGAATGGGTCTTCAGCAAATAAAGAATGAGGCTACAGCAAATAAAGAATGATGCTACAACAAATAAAGAATGCGGCTACAACACACGAAGAATGATGCCTCAGCAAATAAAGAATGATACTACAGCAAATAAAGAATGCGGCTACAGCAAATGAGGAATGGGTCTTCAGCAAATAAAGAATGAGGCTACAGCAAATAAAGAAAAATGCTACAGCAAATAAAGAATGATGCTATAGCAAATAAGGAATGATGCTACAGCAAATAAAGAATGAGGCTACAACACACGAAGATTGATGCTACAGCAAATAATGAATGCGGCTACAGCAAATGAGGAATGGGTCTTCAGCAAATAAAGAATGAGGCTACAGCAAATAAAGAAAAATGCTACAGCAAATAAAGAATGATGCTATAGCAAATAAGGAATGATGCTACAGCAAATAAAGAATGAGGCTACAACACACGAAGAATGATGCTACAGCAAATAAAGAATGCGGCTACAGCAAATAAAGAATGAGGCTACATCAAATAAAGAATGATGCTGCAGCAAATAACGAATGTGGCTTCAACAAATAAAGAATGAGGCTACATCAAACAAAGAATGAGACTACGGCAAATAAGGAATGATGGTACAACGGATAAAGAATGAAGTTACAAAAAACAACGAATGAGGCTTCATCAAACAAAAAATAAGGCTACGGCAAACAAAGAACGAGGCTACAGCAAACAAAGAATGATGCCACAGTAAACAAAGAATGATGCTAAAGAAAACAACGAATGCGGCTCAGCATATCAGCAAAAAAGAATAATGCAAAGCAAACGAAAAATTATGAGATAGCAAATAAAGAATGATGCTAAAGCAATCAAAGAATGAGGCTACAGCAAATAAGGAATGGGTCTACAGCAAATAAAGAATGAGGCTACAGAAAGTAAAGAATGATGCTGCATCAAATAATGAATTAAGCTACAGCAAATAAAGAATGATGATACAGCAAAAAAATGAAGCTACAACAAGCGAAGAATGAAGATACAGCAAATAAAGAATGATGCTAAAGCAAATAAAGAATGATGCTACAGCAAACAAAGAATGATGCTACAGTAAATAAAGAATAAGGTTACAACAAACGAAGAATGATGCTTCGTCAAACAAAGAATGAGGCAACAGCAAACAAAGAACGAGGCTACAGTAAACGAAGAATGATGCCACAGTAAACAAATAATGATGCTACAACAAATAAAGAATGCGGCTACAACAAACGAAGAATGATGCTTCATCAAACAAAGAATGAGGCTACAGCAAACAAAGAACGTGGCTACAGCAAACAAAGAATGATGCCACAGTTAACAAAGAATGATGCTTCAACAAATAAAGAATGCGGCTACAACAAACGAAGAATGATGCTACAGCAAATAAAGAATGATACAAAAGTAAAATCGAGATGACATCGAGAAAAATGTACCTGCATAAAGTCGTAGTCTGCAGTGGGGCCGGGTATATAATCTGTTATGTCGCCGATCACATGGAAGCTTGTCGTCGTCCCATTCTGTGTGGTCTCTCCCATCATGTTAATCCTCAGTGGCACATACATATCCGGGCTCACATCCGGCATCAACCAGCCGCGGCCTGCAGAATAAACGGGGTTATATTCATAAGAGATCTAAATATTGCTCCTCATTGTAGCTAAGAAATATCCTTAAACGCTGATAAATTCACAAGAATCAAAGAAAATTTGGTAATAAAAGCTTAATTAAAAAGATGGAAGAAATATTTTTATATCTAAGGAAATTTTTACAATGTTAAAACATGTCTTATTTTAAGTGAGAAAGATAAATAAAAATGTTAACAAATATAGCTATGAATTCTGGACCACAACTTATTAGTCCTTATCATAAATCATTTTATTAACATATACGTTGTACTAAATACATAGTTGTTAGCTAACTCCAAGATTGTAAATGTATCAGATCTTAAATAAAGACTATAGATCCTGATCAGAGTGCGTTTTTCACTACGCCAGATCAACTATGTAAAGCAGGATATGTAATGAGACCTATTTACGGACTTAAAGCTAATACAAAGTCACGCCGAAAACTTGTCCTTAATACGTGCAGGACCATTGCATCCAAACCAACGCAATCTGTCTGTAAACGGAATAAAAGGACACGCATAAAAGGACACGCACATTTGCTGGATGGCGGTCTGAACAAGATGACGATAGCCAATATAGCCTCTGTTAAGAATTCAGTGGTAGTGAGTCTCATGACAAAGGAAGTTAGGTTCGAAACACATACTTGCCGGAGGTTTTTACTTTCAACAAGGCTGTGTTCTGTCCGTTGAAATAAACGCAAAGACAGGACTTACTTGAATAATACATGTCTATCAGCACTGTTGTGTTCTGTTCGTAGAAGAAAAGACATGACTGGTACCAGTTGGCCTGGGTGGACCGAATCACAGCAGGACCTTTATAAATCTACAATACAGCAATAATCACCTCTATTTTTAACTAAACTACAGCAATAGTCACTACAGATTATGTATCTGAAATACAGCAGTAATCACCACATATTTTACATCCGACGCATGGCTACACTGTATAAATCTGATAAACAGCAATAAAGGCCACACTGTAGAGATCTGATATACAGCAATAATGGCCACACTGTATAGATCTGATATACAGCAATAATGGCCACACTGTATAGATCTGAAAAATAGCATTTTTATGACTCGAACAAAATTAATTTAAGCCGGTTTTACCTTAATAAAGACTTTCCCAGTAGCAGCTTTAAAGTGTATGTTTGAAATAGTGCAAAAAGGGTTTCTTGTCAACAAATTTAAGAACTGTAAACATGCTATCTAGTGAAATATAGTGCATTATTTATAAAACTCAAACCCGTGACCTCTTGTATGGCAGCACATCACTTTACAGATTGCGCCTGCCCCTGTGACGGTGCCCCTGCATGGCGTGCGTAATTACAGCCCTATGTTAACATACAATATTTCTTTAGGTATCGATGACGATTTACCGCCATAACAACACGGGAGTAAGTATAGCTTAAACGCAATTTTAGGTAAATGGCTGAATCATGGATCACAAACAAGCACATAGCATACAAGAACTCTACTAGTATTTTGAAAGATAACTAAGACAACAGTAACGAAAGTAATGTCAATACGTACTGGTATTGCATTCAGAATCACCCCGTGGATCATATTCAGCGGGGAAAGCCACATCTTATCCTGGAAAAATACCAAGTTACCGTAGCCAACTACCGAACATCCGCTCTCTGCAATGGAAACAATGGTGTTTTACCATAGTATTTCATACAATTTTAACGTATTGTGCAATCTATTCCGTTGTGATTGTCGTTTAAATTTTTTAACCTTGCCACAGTAGCAAAATCATTAAATGAAGAAAACATCTCTGCTTTAACACAATACATCAGCAATTTGTAAATAGCCTACCATATCTGTAAACACAGAAAACTGTAACATTTCAACCCAGAATATATAGAAAACTCAAAACATCTATGACCGTATTACGTTGTGAGTATGTGATGTACTGGCTTTCCTGGTAGTCAACGATCGCTTTGTACGTCTGTCCCTCCATTATGATCTCCTGACTGTCCACATGTGTGATGGAGTTGTGTACCTCTCTCACTATGGTCGTCGTGTTGGTGTTCGGCCGCTTCCACTCTATCCGGGCCGAGAATATCGGAGCCAGGTTAGGCGGTGGGGACGGGGCTACAACAAACAAGTGGACCCATGTACAGAGCCTCATGATCTCTTCGTGATGTGTTTAGACAATATCCATTTTACCAACAACAACAGCATTGATTTGTTTTCCTAGGATAAGAATAATGTATTTTAAATAGGTGTTCATGACATAGAATACCAACATACTGTAAAGAATGGAATGCAAGCGTCGTCGAGTGCTTTCGAACGTTAATTATTGGGGTAAAATTAGGGGAATCAAACAAAAGCCGTGCAATAAAATATATAAAATCTCATTGGTGATAAGAAACATAAGAATATCAGCCGAATACATGCCATTTTCTGTAATAAAACGCAGGTTTAACAGTGAAAAGATTTGATATGATGCATATGATGCTTTTCTAACGTGTGTCATACATGTATTAAGAAACAATGGCATCTTACACTGAACATGGGTCAAACAACGAGGAACCGAAGACATACTTTTGGCATTTAAGGTGTTTCGTATTATAAAGCACCGAATCCTTACTGTGGGCATTTAAAGTGCGTCGAATTATGAAACACCGAAGGCTTACTGGGGCTTACTTTTAACATGTGTCGTATCGTGAAGCACAACAGACTTACTGGGGTCATTTAACATGTGTCGTATCGTGAAGCACAACAGACTTACTGGGGTCTTTTAACATGTGTCGTATCGTGAAGCACAACAGACTTACTAGGGTCTTTTAACATGTGTCGTATCGTGAAGCACAACAGACTTACTGGGGTCATTTAACATGTGTCGTATCGTGAAGAACAACAGACTTACTGGGGTCATATAACATGCGTCGTTTCGTGAAGCTCTGAAGACTTACTGGGGTCATTTAACATGTGTCGTATCGTGAAGAACAACAGACTTACTGGGGTCATATAACATGCGTCGTATCGTGAAGCTCTGAAGACTTACTGGGGTCATTTAACATGTATCGTATCGTGAAGCACAACAGACTTACTGGGGTCATTTAACGTGCGTCGTATCACGAAACACTGAAGACTTACTGGGGTCATTTAACGTTCGTCGTATCACGAAACACTGGACTTACTGGGGTCATTTAACGTGCGTCGTATCACGAAACACTGGACTTACTGGGGTCATTTAACGTGCGTCGTATCACGAAACACTGAAAACTTACTGGGGTCATTTAACGTGCGTCGTATCACGAAACACTGGAGACATACTGGGGTCATTTAACGTGCGTCGTATCAAGAAACACTGAGGACTTACTGGGGTCATTTAACGTGCGTCGTATCACGAAACACTGAAGACTTACTTGGGTCATTAAACGTGCATTCGTGTCGTATCGTGAAGAACAACTGACTTACTGGGGTCATTTAACATGTATCGTATCGTGAAGCACAACAGACTTACTGGGGTCATTTAACATGTATCGTATCGTGAAGCACAACAGACTTACTGGGGTCATTTAACGTGCGTCGTATCACGAAACACTGAAGACTTACTGGGGTCATTTAACGTGTGTCGTATCACGAAACACTGGACTTACTGGGGTCATTTAACGTGCGTCGTATCACGAAACACTGGACTTACTGGGGTCATTTAACGTGCGTCGTATCACGAAACACTGAAAACTTACTGGGGTCATTTAACGTGCGTCGTATCACGAAACACTGGAGACATACTGGGGTCATTTAACGTGCGTCGTATCAAGAAACACTGAGGACTTACTGGGGTCATTTAACGTGCGTCGTATCACGAAACACTGAAGACTTACTTGGGTCATTAAACGTGCATTCGTGTCGTATCGTGAAGAACAACTGACTTACTGGGGTCATTTAACGCGCATCGTATCACGAAACACTGAGGACTTACTGGGGCCATTTAATGTGCGTCGTATCAAGAAACACTGAGGACTTACTGGGGTCATTTAACATGCATGCGTGTCGTATCGTGAAGAACAACTGACTTACTGGGGTCATTTAACGTGCGTCGTATAGTGAAGACCAACAGACTTACTGGGGTCTTTTAACATGTGTCGTATCGTGAAGAACAACTGACTTACTGGGGTCATTTAACATGCATGCGTGTCGTATCGTGAAGAACAACTGACTTACTGGGGTCATTTAACATGCATGCGTGTCGTATCGTGAAGAACAACTGACTTACTGGGGTCATTTAACGTGCGTCGTATCGTGAAGAACAACTGACTTACTGAGGTCTTTTAGCATTTGTCGTAACGTGAAGCACAAAAGACTTACTGGGGTCATTTAACATGCATGCGTGTCGTATCTGAAGCACAACAGACTTACTGGGGTCATTTAACATGCATGCGTGTCGTATCGTGAAGCACAACAGACTTACTGAGGGTGGGTGGGTGGGGGGAGTCATTTAACATGTGTCGTATCGCGAAGCACAACAGACTTATAGGGGTCATTTAACAGTAGTCTTACATGGTGGAGGATATGTATGTGTTGTAAAAAAATCAGTCATCTAAGAGGGAAAGTTATTTACCCGGGGTAAGTGGTCGGGTTGCTTTTTAACCTGTGTCGTGCAATGAATAGTTTCGCACTAGATAAACGTTAGCTAAATGTTGTCTTCTCGTTTTGGAAAAAAACAAATTGAAAACAAACACAACTCTGGTCAAAAAGCACTTGTTAGCATAAACAAATAAATATATAATATACCGTGCAGCTGTAAACGTATTTAAATCTAAAACAAACTGTATTACTTACTTTATTGATATTAGTACTTTTACCAAATAGTTGTGATATTTTCATTTGTGCTTTATATCTTATAATCTTTATAATGTATATTTGCATTGCACAGTTTACAACGAGCAGTGGCTAGAGAAATAAAATATGCTATCATGTCATCCTTAAGTATGAATCATTATAGTTCGTTTTAATTCCTTACAACACTTTATCGTTCCAGCAAATATTTAGGATCAAGGTAGCCTGACTTATTTCACTACAAATCATTGAGAAGTGTGATAACAAATTAGATACCTAAGAATACTTTACAGGGAGAGGTAAAGTCAAATGTCATATGATAGCAATGGTAGATAATAAGTGTACACACACCGTGTAATAATAACATATAAAAGTCATGGTGGTTGACAATTTCAACATTGTTTTATGTTCACTGTCACAATCCTATTAATTAGTTTGTAATACGTGTGTTAGTCCCTGCACCAACACTGTTTGCGGGATACAGTCTTACGCCAGGTGGTGCTCAGCACATGTTCTCTGGGGACATGTTGGTATGGCCGTTTACGTTAAATCAGAGATGCTGCAGCTCAGATAAAATTTACTAAAAACTAATAATTAGTGGATATAAAAGTGTTGTTGCTAAGAGCATGTTGCTGCTCAGATGTGCCTTTTGGAGAAGTCTTACTGTATATAACTGGCCGATTGCCTAACATTGAAAACTTTCAATAAACCTTGCGAAATCACCTACTGAGATGTATCACTAAATTCTAGAACACTTCGTAATGCAGGCCGGCGCTCTCCAACGGCCATCCATCCGTACACAAACCACAGTAACAGTTGCTTAACCGCACAACTTTGGAAGCCGCTTAAACTTAGAGTTAACCCAGCAGCGAGGCTGGTTTGGAGTGCTTATATTTCTACCTCTGCGGCCGTTACAACTCCGTGTATGCCGAGCCTTTTCACTGTGGCTTTAGAAGAAGCGTTATAAAGACGTTTAGTCTGAATGTGGTTTAATTAAACTGAATTTTGGTGTAAATATGGTTTGATAAAAAAATAACGTGTTTACATACTTACTTGTTGTAGTGTTCGAATAATCACAAACATCCGCCTCCGATAACTTTATTAATGTAAACAGGGCAAGTAGGCAAACATACCGCATTCTTACAGCCAGTTTTCTGAAAGTGAGAAAGAAAGAACAGAAAAAAGTAGAAATGACGTGCTGATTAGATTACTCTGATTCACTAATATATTGGTAAACACATTGTAATTTAAATGTATGATGTTTAAATTTGTATGATTATCGTTTATTTAATAAAAAACCGGTTAAAGAGAATCGCAGCCCTTGCTTAAACCTGTAGTCAACAAATAAGCAATGATACGATATCCGTTTGTTAGTTTGTATCTTAATTAAAGCGTATCATCTTACCCAATGTATGCTCATCTCAAGAGGTCAGAAATCGACTCCGCACTGTATTAATATTAGTATTACGTGTGTTATTATGACTTACGATGATGGAGCGTGGTAATACGTGCGCAACAGTGCCACCCTTCATAATTCTAGATGTCACCTTTAACATATGTTACCTGAGTGCAGGTCTGCTGACTTGAACGACGTTAAAGACGTCAGAGACCACGTGCGGCACAAAGGAAATATCACGTGACACGTCAAAAAAAAAAAAAAAAAAAAAAAAAAAAAAAAGCGCCCGACCCCCTAGGCTCGTCGTTTTTACACGAATTGAAGTCATGTATTGCTTTTATTTACATTACTTCATCTCATATTGCTTGAAATAATAAGTAGGACTAATTTATGCACCAAATATGTCAACCTTACGGTTCCATTGATCAGACAAATAATTCGACACACTTATAGATTTACTCAAGTCGTCCTTGAAACTGAAACAGACACGCACGTTTTTTATGTTCTTTTTTCTTATTCTCGACCTGAGTAGAAAGCTCACTCTATCTGTTAGTGTCCTTTCTTCGATGCGTTTTCTGTTTTCGTTTGTTGTCGCCTTTTGATACAATGTCGCCCAATGTATGAACATATTATTGGCTATCTAATATCTGTATGTTTCACTTTAATTTCATTTTTAACTTGTGCTATTTTGTGTTAAGCAGCAATAAATGTGACTTACTATATATATATATGTATGTTTATGAGTTAAATCAATATATTTTATTTTCTATATCTAACGACATGTGTTTCAATGGAAAATATCGAGATCTAGGACCCTGGCGATTTTCCGTGTTGCGCATATTGTATGCAGAGGTCGTATTATAATAACATAACAAAATGCAAGTTTACAAATTCAATCAAACCAACAAATACCTATTGTAAAATGAGTTATAATAATTTACAAATAATAAACAAACTACAATTGGCATTCCATATTGAAGAATGCCAGTAAACAACATAGAATAATTATGCTTCTTTGCGGAATGAATGGCGTTATGGTTCTTATAGTAAATCAAGTACATTTCATATAAATTAATGCATTACTTATTAATGTAGCGTGTTTAAATGAAACACACAATAATGGCTATGCTTGAATAAACAACGTAGCATGTTGAGAGTAAGCACGCTGTAATATATGTCTTACATAAGAACGTAACATGCTAACAGTAAACACATCACAAATGGAATACCTTATTTAGGAACATAGGTCGTCATTTGTAAACACACAGCAGTGGATATACCTTGCTTAGAAACGTTGCCTTCTAAAGTAAACAAACTACAATAGATATGTCTCACTTAAAACGTAGCATGCCTATAGTAAATACACAATAGATCTGCCTCATTTAGAAACGTAGCATGCCTAAAGTTAACAGACAACAATAGATCTGCCTCATTTAGAAACGTAGCATGCCTATAGTAAACCCACTACAATAGATTTGCCTCATTTAGAAACGTAGCATGCCTATAGTAAACCCACTACAATAGATTTGCCTCATTTAGAAACCTAGCATGCCTATAGTAAACAGACAACAATAGATCTGCCTCATTTAGAAACGTAGCATGCCTATAGTAAACCCACTACAATAGATTTGCCTCATTTAGAAACGAAGCATGCCTATAGTTAACAGACAACAATGGATCTGCCTCATTTAGAATCGTAGCATGCCTTTAGTAAACAGACAACAATATATCTGCCTCATTTAGAAAGGTAGCATGCCTATAGTAAACCCACTAAAATAGATTTGCCTTATTTAAAAACGTAACATGCCTAAAGTTAACCCACTAAAATAGATTTGCCTCATTTAAAAACGTAACATGCCTAAAGTTAACCCACTAAAATAGATTTGCCTCATTTAGAAACGTAACATGCCTATAGTAAACCAACTACAATATAGATTTTGCCTCATTTAGAAACGTAACATGCCTAAAGTAAACCCACTACAATAGATGTGCCTCATATAGAAACGTAGCATGCCTATAATAAACACACCACAATGGATTTGCCTCATTTAGAAACGTAACATGCCTATAGTAAACCAACTACAATATAGATTTTGCCTCATTTAGAAACGTAGCATGCCTATAGTAAACAGACAACATTATATCTGCCTCATTTAGAAACGTGGCATGCCTATAGTAAACAGACAACACTAGATCTGCCTCATTTAGAAACGTAGCGTGTCTATAGTAAACCCACTATAATAGATCTACCTCATTTAGAAACGTAGCATGCCTATAGTAAACAGACAACACTAGATCTGCCTCATTTAGAAACGTGGCATGCCTATAGTAAACAGACAACACTAGATCTGCCTCATTTAGAAACGTGGCATGCCTATAGTAAACCCACTATAATAGATCTACCTCATTTAGAAACGTAGCATGCCTATAGTAAACAGACAACACTAGATCTGCCTCATTTAGAAACGTGGCATGCCTATAGTAAACAGACAACACTAGATCTGCCTCATTTAGAATCGTAGCTTGCCTATAGTAAACCCACTATAATAGATCTACCTCATTTAGAAACGTAGCATGCCTATAGTAAACCCACTTTAATAGATTTGCCTCGTTTAGAAACGTAGCATGCCTATAGTAAACAGACAACAATATATCTGCCTCATTTAGAAACGTAGCATGCCTATAGTAAACCCCCTATTATAGATTTGCCTCATTTAGAAAGGTAGCATGCCTATAGTAAACAGACAACACTATATCTGCCACATTTAGAAACGTAGCATGCCTATAGTAAACCCACTATAATAGATCTACCTCATTTAGAAACGTAGCATGCTATAGTAAGCAGACAACAATATATCTGCCTTATTTAGAAACGTAGCATGCCTATAGTAAACCCACTATAATAGATTTGCCTCATTTAGAAACGTAGCATGTCTATAGTAAGCAGACAACAATATATCTGCCTTATTTAGAAACGTAGCATGCCTATATTAACGAGCCTTAATGTAGGAGCAATAAGTGTGGTGATCCTATCCTATATGAAACCTGTACGTTCAGTATACAATGGTGTCTGCTATCTGGTTTAATCGCTCGCTAAGGAAAACAGGCTGTAGTGTATTTGATATGGGCGAAATATAGACTATTGACAGGGAAAGTAGTCCCTTTCTGTTATATAGATAAATCACTTACAGTTAATGGATGTTCTTTCCATTTGGTGATTTAACAACATTTAGATTAGCAGATGAAAAAACATCACAAAAACAACAACAACAGTGCATTAATATATATAAAAATTGCACTGTTTTATTTCCAAAGAGATTATAGCGTAAATGTTGGATATACGTGATCCGGCGAACGATCACTGGATGTCAGCAGATTTCGTTGTAGTGTCTATCACAAATCCTATAAAAATATGTATATGTCGCAACGGACATTTATTTATACATTTAACACTTTAATGCCCAAATCGCTTTTTGAATGTAAAAAAAACACACTTTAAGGCCCGTATTTACCAACCATTCTTAAGCCTAAGTCATGACTTAAGCCCAAATCACAATTTTCATACCAACAAAACTAACCTTATTTATGAAATTTCAGTGTGATCTTAAGCTGCAAGTAGCAAAGTTAAAGTGTTATGTAAAAATGCAGACATGTAGCAAAAATGATAATGAAGATATTGTGGACTGAAATCCATGACTTGAGCATTGTTTGGCTGTTGAAACATGATATGCTCACCTGGTAATAGTGGTATGGTAATATAACATATTATTTCAGTACACAGAATAACACCGCTTTAGCTAAAATGTACAATCTCCCCAAAACCCCATCCCCACATGCACGCACCCCGTCGGTCCTTCTGCCGACTGAATGTTCTAAGGCGGTCTCTGTCTGTTATATATATGCAATACCGTGTTTTGTTGTTGTTTATTTTAATGGACGTTTTACGTCTCCGTCTTTTTTCTATTTCATGTATCTGTAGTAATGCTCCCAGACCATGTCATATTCGTACTAAAACTTCAACTAGGCAATCCCGACGGTGATATCGACTCGAAACGACTATATACTATTATACAATATCATAATTAAGTATATACTATTATTTTAAGGTGGAATCTGACAGTTTGAACTAAATGTTTGTCTCAAATAACCAGATAAGTCATTGTAACCTCAAAAGTTCATGCAAAATGCTATTCATTAATGCCCTAGCACAGTGTGAACAGGGAAACATAAATCCCACCTCGGCATTGTAAACAGGTATTTCTTATCTGAGCCACGCCGCAGAGAGCTATTTTTAAACTAAGGAAACCACGTGACAACTTACTTTTGGGATCACGTTCAGGGGCATGCCTGGGCTTTACGCACTAACGCACAGTTTCTTCCAAAGATAAAAAAAAGTAAAAAAGCTAACAAGATCGTCGCCTACCCTGGGCTAGGCATTACCAGTTAATTGTCTTTATTATTTAAATCCCTGTAATTTAAGCATTTTTTCCAAATTCTATAAATTCTTCAGCAATCCTGCTTGACGTATTCTCTTCCTGCTCTGAGACAATTCTTTGTACTGAGACAGCAACAGTACCCCCCTCCTCCACCACACCGAATACATCTATGGCGTTCTATAGGGAAAAAATCCCGGGTGGACGGGGGGCCATGCCCCCGGACCCTCTAGGAAAAGTGCGTATACTCAAAAGTCGCCGTGGCACGCCCCTGACATTATATCGTCATTCGAGAAATCCACTCCGGCATCGATGTTTATATTAAATCACATACTGCTTATTTGTAGATTAAGAAAGAATGAAGTTTTAGAGTGATTTATTGCACGACTACAGTATTAGTTTAAGTAGAAATTATACCTAAAATCTGCACAACAATATTATTTCATGCATTTGATATCGGCAAACTGTCGGTTACCACATATAAGGAACGGGACTAGAATGTTGCTTAGAAGTTGTTTTTGTGTCAGCTTTCAGGATAATTCAGGAGGGACAATGGTCCGATTATATTATAATTTGTTTGACTCTAGCATATTTTCGAAGGAAATATAAATCACCGTAAGAAGACAAACCTACAGGGGCGTGCCTAGACGACTTTTGTGTCTACGCACTCCTGCTAGGGGGGTTTTCGGGGGCATGCTCCCCCGGAAAAAATCTTTTACTACATAACGCCATAGCTGCATTCTGGGGCGTTTTTAAACATAAAAAATTGCCAATAACTATCACTTGAAATAGAAAATACGTCATACTTTTTCAGGTGTCTTTATAACGCCTTATGATGTATACAAAACATTTTTTCCATGAAAACAAGTAATAGTAGTAAAATTAAGAGAATATATGTATATAGTGAAACAAGAAAAAGATGGATGTAAGTTAGACATTTGTAATTAAACCGTGATCAAATATCTAAATTAATGGTAGTTACATAATCAGAACAAAAGACATGTTTAGAATGAACAGCGATGAAAAAAGTTTCAAACGTATGTACATATATACACGCACTCATGGATGCGAAATTATAAAAAAACACTGTCAAGATTCAATAATGAATACTTGCAGGTCAAAGGCGAACAGTGCACAGATCTGTTTTACAGCAGAAGACCAAAATACCTTATTGATTACAGAAGAAGTTGTACAAAATCTTAAATTATAATATTTATTTGAATGATGAAAACCACTAGATCTTACAGGTAGTGCCTAACCCGGGTTAGTCGACGATTTTTATTCGCTTTTTGGCGTTTTTATTTTTTCAATTTCTGGAAGCCACTGTACGCACGTGCGTAAGTGCGTAACGGCAGGCACGCCCCTGACCTATGTTAAAGGAACTCATTTGTCAATTATCAACTATAGATTGCGTTACGTTACGGTACAATATGGGCTTTCATAATGCTTAGCTTTGGAACTTTATCCAGTTTTATTGATTGATATTAGCAGTTACGTTTCAGTTCTACTAGAATTGGGCTCTGTAGTTTGATGGATCAAACATGTAACCAAACTCAGTCATATAGGCTACTTGTGTTTAGTTATTCAGTTTCAATTACATGTGTTATGCAGAGAACATTAACACCACAAGCATTCCGACAGACCTAATTTTGGATTTCTGTTTTATGGTAGGCCCTATAAACGTTAAGACGAGAAGATTTAGTCTTATAATATTTAGATGCTTAGTGTCAAGTACTGAATTTCAAATGAAGCATCTTTCAGAAATACTAATTTTTGTGATATTATAATTGTCATGGCTGTGAATGGCAATGATACAAGCGCCCTGCTATATATTGTTTCCGAGGCTTTATTTGGCAGAAAACGTCCAAATACACATTCTTTAGCACATATATTTCGTATTATGTTTTGAGGCTTATATATAGAGAGAAATAAGTCAAACTGCGTAGATTCTTGCGTAGAGAATAATCATCGCTATAATGATACTCTTCGTTATAATGGACATACATTTGTTATATAACAACAGTAAACTGACCTGGTTATCAAAATTAGTCCAAAATATAAAAGAACACACAAATATTAAGCTTTGCTTTTTTGATAATTTTCAACTGTATCCGTCTACAAAGTCACCATAATATACGGCCTATCAGACTTATTTCATACATGTACACCCGGTTATCTGCAGGGTCACGTGGTTTGTGATTGTCCATCCGTCCGTTTATCACTAATAACCCCCCAGTTCGTTTGGTACAGGAGCATTTAGGCCGGCAAAGAAGTTGATATTTATATCAAACTTAGATATGTACAACCGTCTCTGAAATATCACAATATCGCTCTTGTCAAATGAGCGTTTCTAATTGGCTGTAGATAATATGTTAAGATAACATGTATATGTGTACATCTTGCATTTCTTGAAGTTCGATTTAAAAAAAAAGATACAAGTTGAGTGAGGTCTGTAAAGCTTGGTATGTTTTTGTTGTTGTTGCAATCTTGGTATTACTGTAATTCCGGCTTTTCCGTGGATGAGGACTCCAAACAAATGTCAGCGTAGAAAACCCTGGAAGACTTCCACAGGTTTTCGCTCGAGATTGAAACCATGTACAATCGGAACACCTCGGATAATTCACGAATCATGACAATCGGAACGGAATTACCCGAGGAGTTCCGATTGACCCACGTAGTGAAGGACCAAGAGATGTTACAAATCGGCGACACGGTCCGTAACTTTGCTAGAACATTGCGAAATTAAAGGTAAATGCATCTGTATGTTTATTTCATGAACGGCCAATTTAAGAAATGTTATTTTAAAAACAGATATCGCTGTCAAATTAAATCATCTGGAATAAACAGCAATATTACCCAGTAAAAGTTGATAGGCTGGATAAGTTCAAGTGAAAAACTCCATATTGGAAGGGTGGGGTGCAGGTTTGGGGTAATCCCAACTTACAATTAAATTTCGGTAATTATTTAGGTTCCACAAAATATTATGAAATGTTCAAAATAATCATAAAGAGTATCATTAAAACTGACAAATAGTTAATTGGGTTTCCACCTGGCTTTATGCTGTGCAGAAAATCAAAACAAGAAACGTGGCTATGCCAGGAAACCAGGTTTTCAACGATTTGACAATTAATTTTAGTAGTAGACTAAGAAAGCAGCAGTTATATGGTTGAGATATTAGTAACTAAAGAAAAACAGCAGTGTGCATTTAGCAGACAACATGCATGCACGTGTAAGGGAAGAAACAGTGCAACATGCACAACATGCCATGCTAAGTAAGTAAAGCAGGGGCAAATCTATTACCAGGCTGTTTATGACTGGCAGGATTATGTTGTAAATCTTCTTCAATAATGGGTGTTTTTCTGGTGACTTGGCATGCTGAGGTCTACTGGTTTAAAAATTCTATTAATGCAAGTTTGCTTTATCCAAAGTTTCAGCAAGATTGGTTTATCCGAATTGAAGTTATTTACCGAAAACTGTTTTTCTATTTTAGTAACAGTGACCTTGACCCGACTGGCCAATAATCCAATCCCAAGCTAATTTTGCACATAAACTACCCACAAACAAAATTTCAGCAAAATACCTCCATTTTATTACAAATTATTAAGTGAAAACTGTTTTTCTATTTTAAGAAACAGTGACATTGCCCCGACTGGTCCCAAATCAATTCCCAAGCTAGGTCTTCATGCAAGCTTGATATAGCCAAAGTTTCAACAAGATTGGCTTATCCAAACTAAAGTTATTGACCAGAAACTGTTTTTCTATTTTTAATAACAGTGACTTTTACCTAACTGGTCCTAAATCCAATCCCAACTTAGGTCTTCATGCAAGTTTGGTGAATCCAAAGTTTTAGCAAGATTGGCTAATCCAAACTTTATTGACCATAAACTCTCTGATACCACCATACCTCAATCTAATAACCAGGATTTTCATTGGAACCTAGTTAAAAATGACTGTGCTCTATAATTGTTTCGCAATTTATCTTTAAAAATGAAAAAAGAGGGGAGTAAATCATGTTTATTTGTTTCTAACGATGCGTAAATTTATTCATATTATTTTTTTAAAGTTTGCATCATTGTCGTGAAATGGTTTTGTTTGCCATCGTCTTTCACACTAAGACAATTGGCTAGCAAATTTGCATCATATCCAAATCGTTGTGGATGTGTTATCCTTTAGTTGCAACATACTTTATGCAGCTATAATGTGTACATTTTCATATAATATATTTATTGTCTATATAAAACATCAATATAACAAACATTAGCTATAAAATTATTTTTTATTAAAATAACTATCACTAACATCAACCAATAATATCCAATAATTCATTTCTAGCAGACAACAATTCTTTCACAGTGTCATGCGACCTCCCATAATGCTTTGTAAAGATGGCTGCTGCTGTTTCCACCACAGTTAGTGCCCTTGTCCAATTATGAGCGCTAATGAGCACTTCACTCAGTTTCTGAAGTTCGTGAGCTGTTTCTATACTCTCTGAACCATAAATGGCTTCAATGGTAAACATATTCTCTTCAAGATACTGTGAAGCCAGGGGGAAATTACCTGGAATAAATCCAGACAAAAAAAATCAAATATAAACACTCAAATACAAATGATCAGATAAAAATCTTAATTGTTTAATGTTGTGGATAATAATGATATTGATGATCCTAATAGTTATGATGATTATGTTATAATAGTGATGATAATGATAACGATATCCATAATTATACAAGGCATGCTAATGATGATGCTCATTGTGATAATTTTAATGGTGACAGGTTAAAGTGAATCAGATTTTTTTGCTAAGTAATATAATATAATAATAGTAATATAATATAATAATAACTTATTATGTAGGAGCTAGACTGAAAGGGTTGACACAATTATGTTGGAGTCCAATGTTAGACAGATAAGATGAACACAGTTATGTAGGAGTCTTATGTTAGACAGATAAATTGGACACAATGATGTAGGAGTCTAATGTTAGACAGATAAGGTGGACACAATTATGTAGGAGACTAATGTTAGACAGATAAGGTGGACACAGTTATGTTGAGAGTCTAATGTTAGATAGATAAGGTGGGCACAATTATGTTGGAGTCTAATGTTAGACAGATAAGGAGGGCACAATTATGTAGAAGTCCAATGTTAGGCAGATAAGATGGACACAATTATGTAGGAGTCTAATGTTAGACAGATAAGGTGGACACATTTATGTTGGAGTCTAATGTTAGACAGATATGGTGGACACAATAATGTGGGAGACTAATGTTAGACAGATAAGGTGGACACAATTATGTTGGAGTCTAATGTTAGATAGATAAGGTGGACACAGTTGTGTTTGAATCTAATGTTAGACAGATAATATGGACACAACTATGTAGGAGGCTAATGTTAGACAGATAAGGTGGACACAGTTATGTTTGAGCCTAATGTTAGACATATAAGATGGACACAATTATGTCAGAGTCTAATGTTAGACAGATAAGGTGGACACAGTTATGTTTGAGCCTAATGTTAGACAGGTAAGATGTACACAATTATGTCAGAGTCTAATGTTAGGCAGATAAGGTGGACACAATTATGTTGGAGTCTAATGTTAGATAGAAAAGGTGGACACTATTATGTTGGAGTCTACTGTTAGACAGATAAGGTGGACACAGTTATATTTGAGTCTAATGTTAGATAGATAAGGTGAACACAATAATGTTGGAGTCTATTGTTAGACAGATAAGGTGGACATTGGATTCTAATGTTAGACAGATAAGGTGGACACAGTTATTTTTGAGTCTAATGTTACACAGATAAGGTGGACATTGGATTCCAATGTTAGACAGATAAGGTAGACATTGGATTCCAATGTTAGACAGATAAGGTGATCACAATTATTTTTGAGTCTTATGTTAGACAGATAAGGTGGACACAATTATGTAGGAGTCTAATGTTAGACAAAAAAGGGGGGCACAATAATGTAGGAGTCTAATGTTAGACAGATAAGGTGGGCACAATAATGTAGGAGACTATTGTTAGGCAGATAAGGTGGACACAATTATGTAGGAGTCTAATGTTAGACAGATAAGGTGGACACATTTATGTTGGAGTCTAATGTTAGACAGATATTTATGGACACAATAATGTGGGAGACTAATGTTAGACAGATAAGGTGGACACAATAATGTAGGAGTCTAATGTTAGACAGATAAGGTGGACACAATAATGTAGGAGTCTAATGTTAGACAGATAAGGTGGGCACAATAATGTAGGAGACTATTGTTAGGCAGATAAGGTGGACAAAATTATGTCGGAGTTTAATGTTAGAAAGATAAGGTGGACACAATTATGTAGGAGTCTAATGTTAGACAGATAAGATGGACACAATTATGTAGGAGTCCAATGTTAGACAGATAAGGTGGAGACAATAATGTAGGAGTCTAAGGTTAGACAGATAAGGTGGACACAATTTTAGAATATGAAAATCACACGCAACCATGTCCACTCCACATATATGTTATCAAAATTATGAAAAAGTCCAGTTTTTACATCAAGCAGGTACACATAAAATGGTACCTGATAGTGGCCCAATTTAGACAACTTTGGCTTACACTTTTTAGCCACGAATGGGCAACATGGTGGGGGTCACAATTAAATCTGGATGGATGTGCGGTCACATAAATGAACTAGTTATATGTAAGTAAGGAAAATATATACTTTTTTAAGTAAAATAATAATTGGTGTCATCTTCTTGCTTTAGGACCCAACTTAATTATGACACTTCAATAGTGATAAGTAAAAATCACCTTAAATGTAATGTATCAAAGTGATAAGCCATTCATGTTATAAATACTACTGAATATAATGTTCTTACTAACTAGCTAAATGATCTTATACTGTTACTAAATGTAGCCGTTGTGAAAAATCTTATTTCACATGGGTTATCTCATATGGGTAAAGATTTTGAAGCTGTATTCCTACTCAATGAACACAATTATAAGTCTACATTGATTTATAAAAATACATTTAGTAAAATACATGAAGTTTAAGGATGACATTATTTCTTTCAGTCATAAAACACCATTTCTGATATTAAATGGCAAACAAATAGGCTTTATTGTCAAATAAATGTTGTTGTTTTCTTTCTAAAATATTTACTACTATATATGTTCATTACAAAAAACTGAAATATGATTCCTTATACAAACCAGCTATATTCAATCATATGTTATTGGTTATTATGTGATTATGAATAAAATAATCACTACAGAATATGGTTTTGAGCTCATAGATTAATAAGAAAAAGAATCAATCATAGGACTGGATGTGAGGTCGAGTGATGCCCACCTTCGGGTGACCTATTTCAACGGACACTTGCCAAAGCTTGTTTTCATCAAAATAGCTCACTCTCAGTGAAGGATCTCTTGATCTCATATCCAATTCTATGATGTATTCTGTTATTACCTGCCATAGCGTATGATTTTGCCAGACAATCCCTGACGTGAGAGAGCTGTATGTTGTGACGATACAGCAGAGACTGCATGCTGGTGTAGCACCTGTCCAACACCTGGCTAGCCTCTGAAACAACAACAGTCAATAGTAACTTCAGCATGAGGAGTTCAGAATGCAGAAAGACTCCACGTAAAAAGGCCTTTGTTTCAACCACAGGCTTTAAGATGATAGACAACAGATAGATGTAAAGCTTCAGCAAAAAGCTGAGTACCCTGGCCTTCAGCTGCAAACAAACATTCTGCCTAAGTTTTGAGAAGATTGGAAACAAACTAGACCCTCTAGGGTGTTCACAAGGATGTTCACAGTTTCTTTTTTCCAGAATTAGCCTTCCTTGTGACTAACTTTGGAACTTTTGAAACCCATGAGACCCAGTTTCAACTCATTAAAGATTTTATGGATACAAGCATTCTGACCAAGCTCTGTTTAAGATTTGGTAAAGAATGTTATTTCAAATATGTTCACAAGGTTTTCCAAAGATTAAACCCGGAGACCTACTTCTTTAACCCTACATGACCCCTTTTTTTTCTCATCTAAGATTTAGCAAAGACCTTTGGTAAGATTATGCATCAAATGTGGCTGTTAGGGTGTTAACATGTTCTGTTTTCTTTCTAGGACTTGAACAGGTCACATACTTTTTTTGACCTCATGTGTTTGACCAATTTTAATCATGCAACATTCTGAGCAATGTTTTTAAAATTGGTTCATTACTTAAGCCTCTAGATGGTTCACAAACAAGTTGTTGATAGTGATGATGTACAAACTTTAAAGTTCACCATGAGCATACTGACATTGTGATCAGGTTTCTCAGGTCAGCTTAATCAGGAAAATGTAACTGTGAACCCATACATCTTATATGTACACCAGAGATTCAGTGACAGCACATTTTTCAATATTGAAAATATATTTTTTTCACTTAAATTCAAGGTTTGATAACAAAATATAAACTTTAACACAATTTCTCATCTTGAGACTTCTTACCAGAGAGGTTATTTTGTTCCATCAACTTTAAACCAGTCTGAAAAAGTTTGTCAGTTTGCTTCCCAGCATTAGTATCCACAACACCAGTCCAGTCACACTGAGAGCAGGTAAACAGCCCCGAGGTTAGGCTGGGAACCAGGAAAGAATCACACTTCTTGCATCTGAAACTCTACAAAAAGAGTAAAGCTGATGACAATAATTTGGCAAAAAATTTACTATTCACATTTTCTTTACAAGCTCCAACGATTTTGAGCTTTTGGACAAGTTCATTTTCAAGCATCTATATGGTCATATTGGTATGACTTATTATGTGGGACATTTGCAAATAGTCTTACCTTCAACTTTTAAGTTTTGAAATCTCAAACCTAATATATATCAATTACTACATATATATATATCAATCATTTACTACATTTATATCAACCATTTACTACATATATATCAACCATTTACTACATATGTTAATCATTTACTACATATATATTATCAACCATTTACTACATATATATCAACCATTTACTACATATATATCAACTGTTTATTCACTGTGTACTCACATGTATGAACTTTTCAGAGTGCTCTCCCTCCAGACAGGGGTGACATCGACATGTGAAGAAATATTGCTCTTTTAAGCATTGTTGTCTCTCACTGCGACTCATACGCTTACAGTGTGGACCTGAAATGGGATTGATTGTTAGATTAAATGCTGCCCCCATCAATATTCTATCAGTTAGTACTGCTTCCAATGTAATGCCACATCTTGTCACATTATCCTGCCACTGGGTCTTTTATTCTTTTACAAGCAACTTTGTCAACAGTCAAAAAATGCATTTAGGAGTATTCTATATTTTGGTAACTGCTGTTGGTAAATCAGGTTTGTTTGTTTAGGGAAGTAAAGAATTCTTGCACATATACATCAGTAGGAATAAATGTATTTAAATTTCTCACTTACTAGATAACGCAATCTCAAAATGTTTTAGTAGTAAAATATTTAAGTAACAGCAGTAGTCGAAAATCTTATCTCACATGGGTTATCTCACATCTGTTAAATGCTTAAAATTATATTCCTACTCACTTATGGAATTATCAGTCTGAATATGAAAATAGTAAGGAATAATGTAGAAATACTTTCTCATTGCAACATTTCTTTAAGCAACATTTCTTTTAAAGAACAAAACTGGGGTCTTTATATATTTATCTGAAAAGAAAAATATGTTTAAGGTCACTGTGACCTTGACTTAGTTCCAGTGAACTACAAAAACCAATGAGAATCATCTACATATCATAATCAATGTCCCTGCCAAGTATGAGTTATGTGGCCTCATCTGTTGTTACGATATTAATTGGAAACAATAAAAAATATGTTGATGGTCCATGTGACTTAAATTTTTGCCAATGACCCCAATTATAAAGGGTTTGGTGGGAGATAATGAAACAAACCTCAGCAAAGTAAGCAACAGTATATTTTACATTTACTTGACCCTGATGTTTTCCTTTCATTATCAACTAATATTCAAACAAAACTAAAAAATCTTACTGTTTTCCATTCTAATACAAACAGATATGCTGCTCAAAATTAAACAAAATATTTGTCTTAATATTAATGTTCAACTTATTGCCCATACTTCCTTTTTTCTTTTATATAAAGCTGATACAATCCTCCTAACTGAATGACATTGAGCCATGTTAAAGTACATCACATACCATAACAGTTGAAGATTTCTCCACCCACAGGAACATCCTTTACAGCTCTAACTATCAGGATATCCTTGTGAAAACTGGAAACAAGTGGATCAATAATTAAACATATTTATTCTCACTTTCTTTTTTGCAATACATTTACACAAACACAAGACATACATACAAATAGAGAAGGGATCTGAACATAAGCATGGCTTATAATGGTCATCTCATTGACTACTTATACAAAAAATATAAATAAAATGATTTATACTTTAGCAAAATTATATGAATACTAAGGGTTCGAATGTCAGTTTCAAATTGTAGATCCAAAATAAATGTAGATCAATAATTAGAAATCCTTGTCAGAACTTACAATACTTGTATGACAGGTTGCCTCTCCAATAGCAATGTAAATAATGTGTAATAAAATACAAGGACATTTGAAAATTAAGACAAAACAAGATCATTGTCTGTTTTAAACTTTTTTTTTATTATCTTGAAACAAAATGTTTATAAACAAATATATGACCTGCACTTGCTTTGTGTTTCATTCAGAATATCTCACAGAACAATATACCTGGAGATTATGGTTGGATCACATGAGTGGTTCATCAGACTGGCTGTCGGATATATCGCCGTGGCAACACGCACCTGACTCGTCTCATCTACGGCACTCACACTATCCTTAGCTGCAATTCTCTAGGAAAGGATAGTGAGATGTGTTGAGACACTACTGATACCTTTGTTAATAGTATTTCTCTATACCAACATGTGTCAAGGTGATGCCAAAAAGACATTAGTTATTTGCTAACAATTGCATGATAGCTGAACATGTTGATTGATAAAACAGCAAATAATATATTTAGTGATCAGATCTGAATCTTAGTGATTTGCCTAAGCCTGATCAATTTTTGATTTACATTTAATGAAATAATGGCATATTTATGATCCCTTAAAGTCTTCACCTCTTGAATTTCATGAAAACCCCCACTGGAAAAGCAGATTCTGATCGGCCGTCTCTCAAAGTAGAAGCGATATAATCTGATTCTGCACCATTTTCTAAGTTTCTAGCTGCTTGTTAACAAAGTACAAGAACTTGGTCTTACGAAAGTTTAGCTTATTACAGAATACCTGGGGCACCAGTTGAGGATCAGTTAGAGTCACCAACAGTAACTCCTAAGCCTCTCACTATGAGGGTTCGAATCGAGATTGGGGTCTGTTCATGTGAGGAGGTTTCCAGCTGATCTGTGATATGCCAGTGTTTTACACAGACATTTGTCTGGGTCTGTCCTCCACCAACTACCAGCTGGCCAATATGGCCATAATTCTGTAGGTGCAATGTTACAAAAAACGAACACTCCTAATAAACAAAACACACACCTGGACCTCAGTAATTGCATGTGCATTACAAACAAGCTGTTGAATATGTCTCAGAAGAAGTCCTCCTATGTACAGCTGGATGTCAGGTGAATCCAGCTGTCTGTCTGGTGGATCCAGCTGGGTGTCAGGTGGCTGGAGCGTCACACAAGAAAGGCCATCAGAAAGGCACTGGTTTCCCAAGTCTGCAGTACCACCTGATGACCCTTGAACACCTCTGTCCTCACAAAAGTTATGTGTCAATTGACATTGGATTTCCTAGGAACCAATGTACATCCACCAGTATTATTGTTTGGATTATTTATGCATTTTTATATTTTATAAACAAGTTAAGTTTTAGTGCCAATTATTTTTTTTGTTATCTTCAAATGTCATTTTAACCCAATAAAGTGATAATACAAGTTTTTCAACAGAGGTTTTGATAGTTCAATTTGAATGGGTTCAAATGGAGATATAAACAGATCTCAGACAGAAGCTGGTGATCCAATTTTAGAATACAATATATTCCATGTTTTCAATTACAAGCCCTTATTAATGAAAACTCTGTTACACTGTTATGACATGCTACACTGTGACTGGAAATAGTTTCAGCATTGTAAATACTTATTTAATACATACACTCTGGTTAAGACAATCTTACCTGAATTTGTGACAATTTTTGTTTTTCTATAAATTGATGGTCTGCTTGTGCTGTTAAAGGGTGTATATCTTTACAATATGCAGACTTAGCAAACCAATCAGCATCTTGAAGAATCCTCAACAATAGATCTGCTGTCTGGAATAATAATTGAAAATGCAAATAAAAATAATTGTTCTTAACTAAAGATAGTTTTTTTTTAGTTTAAAACATTTTCCTTTGTGCATACACACCAGTTCACATTTAAACTTTACCTTTCTGTCAAAGTACCAAATAGTTGTTTGAATATGCAGGTATTAAAGAAACAGAATAAAAATGCTACTAGGAAAGGGTCTGTAATATAAATTTCAATATTCAGAATTCAAATAATGTAAAACAATATTGAATAAGAAAATATTTTGTTAATCAGGCTAGTCTTAATGATCAGAGAGCATTACCAACTATGGTGTCATTATTTGTGTTTTTGAAATTCATCATAGCAACACAAATATGGTCATTATAGTAACATTCAGCTTTTGCGGAGGAAGACCATGGATAAATTAAAACCACTACAATCACTATCAAAGTCTACCCTACCAGTGAGTATTGCAGCAGATCCTGGGCAGCCATGTGTTCTGAGTGGGGCAGGAGATGGTAGACTGTATTATAGGTACAGCCATACTGTCCTGACTCATCCACACCAGCAATCAGGGACATGTCACATGACCTGCCAGCTGTCTCCCTCGGTCTGAACTCTGGACATACAAAGGAGATATTACTACAAGCTTAACTTCAACTTTTTTTGTGTCAGAGCCTCCTTTGGGCACCAGATAATAATAAACATAGAAAATAAACATTTATAGCAAAAAAGGAGTAAAATTTAAATATATGAACATATGCTCCAGGGCAACGGTGCAGCAGTCAGTGTCTGACGTTCATTATTTCAAACTGGCAGTTGAACATTTAAAAAACAACAATAGCTGTAGCAACAACTTTAGAATATTTATTTGGCCCATCTTTGAGAGACCTAATGAGTGTTTCTATGCAATATTTCATAACTTATGCATTTGCTACAAACACATTTGAGAAGGAAAACCTATTAGATGAACAGGCAGACATTAATATGGCAGACATTCATTTACCTGCAAGGAACTTTAGTCCCGCTTCCAGCACAATCCTTAAGCTTAAATGAGCCACTCCCACCTGGCAAAGAGATGACACAGTGAATTTCATATCACATATCAATATAGCAATTAAATATAAAACCACTGGATAATGCTAACTACCAGTAAATACAATATATTTTACAAAATGCTCCATGAGAGTCATGGTTTTAAAGTGTTGGCATACTCTAATTTCACTGTTTGTTTACAATCCAGGACAACCTTTGGCATTTAAATGGTACTGGTGTTACTTCCCCTGGTTACACCCAGATTGTGAGTGAAGTACCACAACTGTTCTATCAGTTGTCAAGGATATTGTGACCAAGTGTGGTGTTACTAAAGTGTTGTCTGCATGCACTATTTATGCCTAAATTAAATGCTATCTGGTATCTTTGTGGACCTGAAATATAATGCTGATGGAAAATTAAATTCAGCTGAATATTTTGTACTCTCCTTTCATGGAATAGGGGAGAAAAAGATAGATCAACCTTGTTTGCTATAGCAACACCTCAATACTCACTGACTGGAGTAATAAGAGGTAGTCACACTCCACCCCATGGTATCTTCGCCAACTTTCCCTCATGCAGTCGAGGCTACAGTACACCACACGAACACATCGGCTACAACTAAAATGAAAGTAAGACAAGATAATGAAGATTTGTGTCAGACCTTAACATGCAGCATATGTTCAGTTTCTCTCAATCTTAGAAAGAAGACTACCAAGGGATTTACCAACCTAACTAGGCACATTTTTTATCCTGCCACATAAAAGAATAAATACTGCCACAATACTAGTCATGATACTAGAAATGTAAAAAATTGACTCTTTTTTTTATTTGTGTGCTCCATTTCTATATTCCCTTTAGCATAAACATTTTACTCTCTTTCCTGCCATAAGCCGAGGATTTTCTCCATACATATTCAAAATGTATAATAAGGTGAATGGTTTAGGGGCGGTCAGGCCTCGGGTGTCCAGACATGGTCACGGGACTATAGACACATGAAAGAAGTCAGCTTAAGATTTATACCTTTAGGACACCAAGCATTAAGTACCCTATATTAGAGGTAAAATAGGGGTCCGATGCTTTACATCAATAAGGTGAATCTAGGTGTAATGATAGTGAAATTCACATTAATATTCACCTTATTTAGGAAAAACAACAACACAAACAGCAACCATTTTCTAGATATTTTAGCTGTTTAAATAGGTACCCAAAATTGGTTACCTGATAGTGTTCCAGTCTAGCACTTTGGTTAAAAGTCTTTAAGTCATGCTTGGGCAACATGACAGGGTCACGATAAAATACGAATGTATGTGCTGACCCTTAAATAAACTAGTTGTCAGTCAGTTGTCAGTTCGATTAGTCATGACACAGGGTTTTCAACTTGTCCTGTTTGAGCCATTATCCATAAATAACTAAGGTGAGTAAGAAAGTAAATTCAGAAAATACTTTCCTGCAAGCAACTCAAGCAGATGGCCTGTGGGGTATTTATTGTTCTACATGGACATTGCATTAAGATCATTTCCACTTTCGAAAATTTTCTACTCAAGTAGTTGATCAATGGTTATATCATAAAAGAAACAATCTAAAGATAATCTGAAAACTGTAAGATTCTTTTCCTGGAAAGTCATTGCTAAGACTGATGTTACTGTACTCACGGGAATGGAAGCAGCGTAGGTGTGAAACAATGGTTGCAGTGGGTGAAGTAATGGTCTGGCAGCAGAACAGCAGCGAATGGCTTCTCAACAATCAAGGTATCCCCAGCATAGATAGGTTGGGTGGCCTGTAGAGATAACAAGATCTTTAAGTCATGTGACATGAAAACAACAACAACTAAGCCATTCATATGTGTGTGCCCCTAATTTATAGAGTAAAATAGTATTTTAATACTTTTCACACTTGAACTATGCTTTGAGTAAGGAAGCCATCTAGCTAGCATGTGTTGTGACTGTGACTCTACCCATGAATAAGGAACTAAATCATGGTCTTTCTCTTTATAAATATATACTAAGGTCACCAAATTATTTCAGGTGTTCACTTAATACCTTAAAATACACATAATACTGTAAAGCAAAGGGTGCAAAATGGAGTCAACTCACTGTTAGGAACCTTCCCTGCTCGCCATTGTACTGTACTTCAACAGCTGACGAAGCCTGAACTAGCAGATTTCCAGTACTTTGATATACTTTAGGGACAACATCACCATCATTATTACCCTCAGCAGCAAAAACTTGGCCTGGGCTGTGGATGTATACATATAATTTTGTTGTTTGAAATTCTCTAATGAAAAAAATATTACTTGACAAAAAAAAGCCTTTTTTTCTGAGAGCAAAAGGTGTATGGGAATATTTACCAAATGGTATGAAAATATAATTTACTCAGTTGGTAAAGAAAGAACAACATATAAATACAATCAAAGCAAAGAGGTTTTTTCTGGAATTACTCTTAGCATACTGTTGGGAAAAAAAAAGTCATAATATGTATCACGCATCAAATATCATGCACAATAAAGTTGATATTAAATAGCTTTTTTCATTTCTTGAGAAACATTTAAAAAAACGACAAACCTTTTACTCATGTCCATTCTCATATTGTTGATTTCTTTTTGAAACTGGTCTGTAAGACAGAATGGTTACACAAGCAGAGAAAAGTTAGACTGTGAGGCTTCTGTGCAAAGTGAATCTCAGCTTATGGGCATTAAGAGTGTGTGTGATCCATTTACCTAAGTGTTGTATCATGTGGCATTTTTTTGTAACACAGTATATTGTTTACTGTAAAGACAACATTACTGAAATTTATACCTGCTTAAATGAATATATTGTATGATCAATCAAACAACCACTGTGGTATAAGGTAAAATGGTAACTAGGACATAAAAATCATTTAATCAGTTTGTTAATTGTCTGTTTAAAGACTTTTTTAATTGATTGCAAGTACATGAATATTAATGCTTGAGCATTGTCATTTTGATGTGTAAATACTAATATTACACATTTTAACTTTTTATTCAACTTTAGCATTTCTTTATTCAGTCGGTATTTCTTTCTTATTTTTCAATTAAATACCACTTATAATATTTTAAATGTATAGTATAAGTATTTTTTCTCAATTTCTTTAAGCAGAACAACTAACCTTTCTTGTCTGTGTCAGCAACAACTCTGTCTATTAAAATCTCTGCTTCATAAAGAGCTGAAAAGTTTCCAAAGAGTTAAGAGAATTACTCAAGTCAAGTAGTCTTATTTTTGCAGTGTCAAACATTTAACTAAAAAGCCAACACATGTCAATGGAATCTTTAAAAAGTAAAAGCATTTGTTAAAGTTTAAATTACAGAAAATGAAAAAAACTAACCTTTGGTTGTGCTGAGACAATTGTATAAACCTCAAATTTTAGAACAAAATTCTAAATTTTGACAAACCTTCTTGAAATTCCTTAAAGTGACCAAGGTACTTCAAACAGTTAGCTTTCCGCATGTATAACTTATGTTTAATAGAATCAGGGCACATCCCCATTGTCAGTGCTGCTTCTATGTCACTCAGACAATCCTGCAATGTAAACAATGTTGTTACTTGCCCAGCTATATTGAAGGTTTCATGTCCCATTAGCAGTTAAAACATTTAGATACTTCCACTATATAGTTAAATAACGGCTATCAGCAGTTTCTTGATAATAACAGCCAACGAAACTGAAACTAGGTGACAACCCACATTACTTGACTTTCACTATGTCACTATGTGATTCATTAACTCACAGCAATAAAGAACTTACAGCTTTTTTAATCAGTGACTTGCACCACTCAGCCATAAACAAGCCCTGCATTTGGCCTGAGCTTCAAGGGTCATCTTAAAGGTCTTATTTGTTGACGAGCCCAACTACTGTCTTAACAGTTAACATGTGTTCCACATTCCAGCTATGAGGCTTTCACAGTTTAAGAAACTAAACATAATAAAATTCTTGCCACTGTCACAGTAAAATCCCATTTAATGTGGATCTTAGGATTCTCTTCAGGTTGTGAGTCTGCTACTGCAAAACGTGAAAGTAACTCAATAAAGAATAAGTAAAACACAAAACCAATGATATTGGGGACTAAATAACTCACATTAAAAAACATAATTATTTATGTAAGAAAGCAATATACATGTAGAAAGTAGTAAATGTTGATTTACATTACCTTGTAGGATTTCTGATGAAATAATGCAGCTGAACGATTTCCAAATGCCATTGACATTGTTTCTGTTCCAGCAGGGGCAAACATAACAGCCTAAAACATTGATCATATTATCTTATTAAACAAGGACATTTCATCATAAGCTTTTCTGGATTAGCTTGATGCTGAACCAACAGTAGAAGAACTCAGCAAGGCCATCAACAACACTAAAAAACAACACATGACAGCGACAGGATTCTTCAAGACTTATCGAAACAGTGCAAGAGATCCCTACTGCCCCCTGCATTTAGTCCTCTGCCAGTGCCGGAGAGAAGCGGCTGTACTGCAGGATATGCTAAGATCATCACCCTCTACAAAAACAAGGGAGAGAGAATTGACTGCAAGAACTACAGAGGCATCCACCTTCATAGTATCATCGGCAAAGTATTTGCTTAAGTCAACCTGATCAGACTGTAGAAGCTGGCTGAATGCGTCTACCCAGTGTCACAATGTGGCTTCCACTCGGGGAGGTCAATGGTAGACATGATCTTCTCCCTCAAGCTCTAGGAGAAATGCAGAGAAAAGCTGATGCCCCTGTACTTCTCCCTCTGACAGCTCTAGGAGAAATGCAGAGAACAGTTTATGCCTCTGTACTTCTCCCTCTGACAGCTCTAGGAGAAATGCTGAGAACAGTTTATGCCCCTGTATTTCTCCCTCTGCAGCTCTAGGAGAAATGCAGAGAACAGTTTATGCCCCTGTACTTCTCCCTCTGACAGCTCTAGGAAAAATGCTAAGAACAGTTTATGCCCGTGTATTTCTCCCTCTGCAGCTCTAGGAGAAATGCAGAGAACAGTTTATGCCCCCTGTACATCTCCTTCATTGACCTCATGAAAGCATTTGACCTGATCAGTAGGGAGGGACTCCTTTCAACAACTGGCTGCCCATCAAATCTAGAATAGAATGGTAGTTGCTCCAAGCCATTCAGCATCAGCAGTGGCATCAAGCAAGGCTGTGTTCTGGACCCCACACTGTTTAGGATCTTCTTTGACCTATTCCTAAAGCATGCCTTTGGCTCAGCAACGGACAGAATCTACCTCTGTACTAGATTGGATGGCAAACTGTTCCAACTCTCCCTCCACAAAGCCAAAACCAAAATATAAAATGAGCTTATTAGGGACAAGCTATTTGCTGATGGCACACCAATTGCCACACCCCCAGAAAGAACTGCAGTCACTGATGAACCACTTCTCCAAGGCCTGCAGAGACTTTGGGTTGACCATCAGCTTGAAGAAAACAAAAGTTTTGAGCCAGGACGCTGCCACAGTACCAGTCATCACTATAGATGACTACCAGCTCGAAGTTGTCCAACAGTTTACCTATCTGGGTACCATTATCATTGATAAACCATCTCTGGCTGCACGAAAAGAGGATCAGGAAGGTAGCCTCTATTCTTGCTCAGTTGACAACTTGAGTGTGGACAAACCCCAAATTGACAACTGCAATAAAGATGGCAGTGTACAATGCTTGCATCATCAACACCCTGCTGTACGCGAGCGAATCATGGACCACATATGCCAGCCAAGAAACAAGACTCAGCACCTTCCATCTAGGATGTCTGTGATGCAAACGGGGCACAGCCTGGCAGGACAAAGTGACCAATCTCAATGTACTCTCCCAGGCAGACCTTCCCAGCAGGTACACCATTCTCAGACAGCACAGGCAGAGCTGGCTTGGCCATGAGCACTGCATGGAGGATGGTAGTATCCCAAAGGACATTGTGTATGGTGTGCTATCATCTAGAAGGCAAATTAATGGCTGCCAAAAGCTGCCATACAACAACATGTTGAAAAGAGACATGAAAGCCCTTGACATGGATACAGGGTCTAAGACCTTGCAGCAGACTATTGAAGGGGCATCCTGACTTAACTGCTCAAGTCTGGGAAAGAGCACCACATCTTCAACAGACCAGGGACTACACACAGACGTGACACCAGTGGCAAAGAATGCCTGTCCTGGATTGGTCTTTTCAGCCAGAAACGATGCTGCTCCAACCAAACATACAAGATAAATTAGGATATGTCATCTATGTTTTGACGCTGACTGACAAAGGTCTACTTCTACAGAGCATGAACAACATAACAAGGTCTATACCGAACAATAACCTTTTTAATCTATAAGAAAGTTGTAACTCTTTTTTGTCGTCATTTGAATGCTAGTTCTTATAGTGAATCCTTGTAGGCTTTAAGTGAACTGTTTCAAATGCCTGAACAGCTATTGATACTGGAACCTGTAAATAATAATTAGTTTAGTGTTGGTAGAATACATGTATTAAGACACAATACTCAATATGATACCACTGTAAAAATGATTTAAAGCCACACAATGTGTGCATGTACATAACACAATGCCCTATAAACACAATCAGATTATTGTTTATGACTGAAATATGCATATGACATATTGTGTCACATGTGTAGTTTAGAGGTGTACTGTTGTGCTTAAAAGGTTAAAAAGTAATTGAAAAGAATTAAATTCTCCCAACCAAAGTCAACACAATGTTTTAAGAGCAGCATGTTCATGTACAGTATAGTGACTAAAGAAAATGTTATCTTTAATTATTCATTATGTTTTAAGCAAACTTAAAAAAAAGCAACCTTGTGACCAAGTCACTTCAAAAAACTTTTTGCAGCTGATTTAAAATTGACAAACATGCTGGCAATGTTATCATGTTAAGTAGACATGCTTTTTTCTGTGTTATCCTGAGTCTAATACTAGACTAAAGTAAAGAATACTTACTTGAGAATAACACTTAATAGATTCTTGGTACCGTCTCTTCTGGAACAGTCTATTTCCTTCATCCTTGTAAGCTTTTGATCTTTCACAATTCTTGGCAGTGCTGTGGCATTTTTCAAGGTAATCATTAATCCATGAACACTTCCTTTAAAAAAAAAGAAATGAAAATGTTATTCTTCACCATGAGTAATACTGATAAGAGACAAAACATATCAAAATTATGACAGTTTTACGTAATTTAAACTAATTTTGCTGACCATTCTTACATTACTAGAAAAAGGTAACCACAATATAAATCAACAGGAGACGACAAGTTGACTATCTGAAGGGCTTGACTGACAAACAGGTAAGTAACCATGTCAAGTAAAACAAGTGGGAATAATGGCATCATCTTCGATTTTTGTTCTTCTCAGCAATTTGAGAGTTAATGACACTCCTCTATTCGCAGTGATCTTGGGCCATCTCTGTCTTTGTGCCAAGCACCTTCAGATCTTCACTGACAGCTTGTCCCTATAACAGAACTTCACACATTCAAAATTTTCAGGTCTAAGTTTGAGGCATCTGTGTTGCGGCTCCCTCCACACTTTGCAGATGAAGTATGTAGCTGCTAAAAATGTGAGATTCTGCGACCAGAATAAGAATATATGACAAACAACTCATCTAAAGGTGTTAAGAGTCTACATTTTGTGGCATTTCCCAGAGTAAGCGCATATACCTTTCATGCAAACCACAGAGGGGTATTTTTATCAGGTCACCACCATTTTCATTTCAAGAATAGATGCAAGTCACCCGTTTTTTGTGACATTGATCTTCAACCCTGTACTTGACAAGGCTACATTCCACCTTTGCTTGACGTCCATAGCAGCATCATTGGTACATGCTGATATCAAGAGATTATTGGCAAACAGACTCTCCCACAGAGACCTGCATAGTGAAGCCATTTCATTCAAATGTATAGGATCTCTATCTGGCAAACAAGCTTTTCAGGCACCATTTTTCATCTGAGGACCAAAGAAATGGTATTTCCTGGCACCTTATCAAAAGCTTTCTGAACGTTGATATAATTATGGTGTAACTCTTGTTTTCTCTGGTGATATTTTGTATGCATTTGGGCCAGGATTAATCGAGTATCTGTTGTTGAGTGTCCTGCAATGCATCCATGTTGTTGTGGGTTGACATCTTCCAGTGGCAGCAAACTGTTTATGAGGATTCTTTCCCAAACTTTTATGCTATGTTCAAGCAGCCTGGGATCTCTACAATTCGTGCCTTCAAGCCAAACTTTTAATTTTACAGATTGGGTATTTATGCTATGATTCCACAGAGTGGGTATACATTTTTCTGCATGACAATTCTGCAAGATTTCCAGAAGTCTATCAACATCTGCAGTCAGGTGGTGCTGAGTCTGGGACTCTTGAAACAAGTGAAATCTGTTCACTCTCTGAATATTAGTTCACTGTTTTATTACCTATACAAAGGCTCAGAACACTTAAGGGTGACTCAATATACTGTCAAACGTTAGTTAAGAAATTGAAAATTTGGCTACTCTCTAGGCTTGTGAAATTTAATTGAGATAAAAAAAAATTATTTTAATAATATTAAATTAAATGATGTTAGTTTGTTAATTTTTAAGTCTATGTTTATGTTGTTGACATGTATTTACTTACTTATTTGCAACGGGTAAAAAGTACAGAAAATAATTCCATACTTATAGCTAAATTATTCAACTCATGTGAAGTTTTAATGCTAAAATATTATATATTTAACTAAAAAAACAAATGTAAAAAGAACAAAAACCTTTAAAATAATAATGAATCTCTTTATTAGTTACATATCAGTCTTTACAGTCATTGACTTTAGTCCTTCGTTTTAAAAAATGATGCATTTTTTTCATATTTTATGACAGTTGTTGTCTTTACATTTATTGTTTACATTTATTCTTTATGCTTCCAGAAAAAACCTAGCTAATCAGAACAGATCACTCTCCATCATTATTCATACCGAGCGTTCATTGATCGAGACACTAATTAGACACTCTGCCTATTGGTGTAAGTTTGGAGCCATTACAAAGTGTTCTTCCTTGATTGACAAGTTAACCATTCCCATTTAATGAATACCTGGAATCATGCTCATTCAGAGTCATATATTTTATTTTCTTTAAACACAACATTATTATAGCGGCTGTTGTTGAAAATGGAAGTAATGACTTATGGATTGCATAGATGCAGGCTTTGGCTAATAGATTGAAATTTGAAAAATGTACATGTACAATACCCTGTTAATAAAGAGTTCTAAGATCTATTATAAATTGACCAAAATGCATGCAGCACAAAATAATAAGACTCAACGTTTTCATTTTTCTATTAGAGTTGAGTTACTCATTTATTGGGCTCTTTGTGAGTAACTGCTAATGGCACACTGATTTTGTAAAATTGGGTACTCTAAATAAAGTACATAAATCAAGTAAATATGCAGACAAATGGATATAAATGCACTTGAAAGCAGGCAATTAACATGATAGAATGATTCAAGAAACATTACCAACTGATCTTTTGCGTATGTTTTCTATAAAAAAAAGAAAAACTTGTGCCAATTACATGTATGACATCATCTTAGCGCATCAGTTTCAACAAATGCTGTAGTCGGCTGACAAAATGGCGCTATGACGTCACTCATATAATTAGCAGTAGTTTATTTTTTTGTTTGTAAGGCAGGAACACAGGTCAATTGGTAAACATTTCTAAAGTTGTTGGAAAAGTCTAATTATCATGAGCTTGCGTTTTGGATAATTACAGAATAGTTCCCATAGCACTATATTAACAGGTTATTGAACATTTAAAATTTTGATGCTCAATCCAATGCCTGTGTCAATGGATACAGTTTGTGACGGTTGCCTTCTTACATCAGTAGACGTGGCACGAAATTATCGTCTCGACCAATGAACACTTGATACGCTTGATGATTGGCAGTGATCTATTCTGATCAGCTGCACACATACACATGCAGGTGTTGGACGGATTGCAGGTGGTTATATTGCGTAATCAAATGATCGGCTGGTAGCTACTGACTTGGGCAGTATTTAGAAGGAATGAGATTAAGTCTGTCTGGAACATCAAAGCGGGAGACAGACCCTTGATAACAGGAGTCTCCCGGGGAAATCAGGAAATATCACATGTCTGCATCTCGTCTCTAGGTCAGCTGGCTGGCTGCAGCATTTATTGTAATTGATACCTGTGTGTCTACCACGAATCTTACTCTAGTATTTATTTTCTTTTTTAACAGTGGCTGCTGAGTAAAGTTTTGTGGTTTTCTTCTGCATCATGCCAGATGTTAACGTGTTCTTTGATATTAAAGAGTTAGTCAGTGTATTTTATATTTTTGGAAGTGATAGGGTCATTTGTGATTGAACAGAGAGTACTGCAACTTTTTCTAGTAACATGTGTCTTACGTTAAAATAGGTCAAAGGTTTCCAAATATCAAAAGTATTCTTCTTTTATCTCCCACAACAATAAATCACAGACAGAACAGTATATAGTTGTGGGCTGGGGTTGTAGTGACTTGATTCAATATGTAATTATTGTTTACTGACAGTAATCTATATTGACACATGTCAATACTTTTTTGTCACGAAATTTATTTTTTTATCCTTAAGATTTTGAAGAAACAGAAATTTTGAATTATTTAAATTTTGTAAGGCCCTTGTAATGACTTATTTAGAGTAAACTACAATCTCTGTCAGTAAACTACATTTACTGGTACCAAAATTTTAAGTCTGTTAATTTTTGTGCTCCAATAGTATTTTTTGGCATATATTACATCTAAATAGTTACATAGATACTTACTTTAGGTCTTAATGTTAATAAGAAGAAATGGCTTAATTTAAATACTTCACTAAGGAATATTTTTCTATTATACAAATATGTGCTCTTGTCATTTGATCTATTAACATAAAGTTTGTTGAGTATTTTTCAAGATTATTCCATTCAGATTTTTATGCAGTTAACAAGCTTTAATACCTAACATTGAATTTACGCCTAGGATATAAACTAAAAAACTTTTTTTGTTTAAATATATATTTGAAAAACAGATGTTAAAAATCAAAAGTAAATAATTAGATTGGATATAGATGAATGTGTTATTATAATACTACACATTATGTCAACACTTAGTGTTTTATTGATAAAAATATGTTGGCTGGTTAAGTTTAAACATGTTCACGATAATCTCCCTCTCTGGCACCCCAATCTCACTCCCTGGCACCCCAATTTCCCTCACTGGAAACTTAAGTCTACCTTTTTTGCTCTTTTGGACCATGTGAAGAATCACATGTCTTCAGGGGTATATGTGAGAGCAACAAACAATACCTCTGCAGGATGAAGGTCTTATATTTTAACTACAAGGATGCTCGCTCAAAATATTGAACTCTTTTGGCTAAATTTTCAGGGTGATTGATCCAAGTATGAACCTTTGCTTTGGCTGGCTTGAGTGCACTTTGAGAAGAAAAACAATTAATTGATAGACAAATACATACGGTGCTAATTTGTTGAGTTTTACAAATTTCAATCTGTCCTCATCAGAACTGCAGTTCTTTATGCCTGACAGTAAGTTTTCTGGACATGATTTGCATGTAAAATCTAACTCAGCTTGCCAGTCGCCTAACCCCGCCATTTTAAATATCTTTATTGCGGAGAGTATTCTGGTTTAAGGTAAAACCCCGCTAAATATGCTAGACCGAGAATATACTTTAATTAATTCAGCTATACTTGGAAAATAACACGATACTAAATAACAGTAATACGATTTTTTTTATTCATATCACTTTTCTATTGTTGTTTTTTTCCTTTACCAACATGCCATATTTACCAATATTTCACGTCGATAAAAACTAAAATAATTACTGTAGTTCTACCGTGAAGTTGCGAAACTGTTAAACTCTGCCATCTATCTGTTTCCCGCACCATGAACTAATAATATTCCATACCTTGGTACTGACCCGGTGTTCTATTTTTGAAGTTTGAGAGTGAAAATGTTAAAGTGGAAAGTAGATCTATGTAAGATTGTTTCAATTGCAATGTATATTAGATTATCGACAATGCATTTATCGGCAGATTTCTTCATTACATAGTAACATAGTTTGTGCTTTTGGGTTGTTACGATACCGTCTTTATTCTCTTTTCCGAAATTTCGTCCCGAGGCAAGAAAAAGCGACGGTCCATTTATTGTAAGGGAGAGAATATGGCTTAGATTTTGATGAGATAATGGTAAATGATAAGAAGTTCCCACAATGGCTAGGCTCACTATTTATAGATAGTTTCGACATCAGTGAAAATCCCTTATCATGCAGCCATCTTTGATGGTAACTTCAAGGGATTTTCATATGAATTGTATAGAAGGGTTTTTTTTTCTTGTAATTTCTTCGTTTGTGGTCCGAAAATTAAAAGCTAAACACCATTGGAAAGCTCTTGAAATTCATATTTTTAGAATACAATATTTTTACAATTGATAAATGCACACAGAATTAATACACAGAAATAAATAAAACTATTGACTCATACTTAAAACAAAATGAGCAGTGTATCATTTTCGATTATATTTCTTTAACCTTTTAATCTATCAAAATATAGTTTTGATATTTAAAATACTTTATAAAGGTTGCTCAATTTGATATAAAATTCAGTAAAATAGTCTGAAAAATAGAAACACAGTGGTGAGTTTACTGCAGCACATATTTCCCGATTTCGGCCTGCATTAGCTTCTGCCCACAAAGATGGCTGCCTTAAACTGTGTTATCACTGTCGATGACATCACATGGAAACTATCTATACCTAAGCATAATTCATTTACATAACACCCGCGTTCCTATTTTCTGTTACTTCAAATTACATGATATATTGCAATAAAGTTATGTACACTGTGCTTGTGGTTGAATTTTTTAAGAGCAAGACTTTATCTTGATAATAAAGTTTTCAAACTGCATCCCGCCAAACGTTCACACATTGTTTCTTTCAAATGATCAAACTACAATCTTCTAACAAAGTAGGCTATTGGTGAAATATTTAATCCTTTAGGTGTTCTTTAAGGTGTGCTTAATGCCGTGATTAATAGTGCTTTTTGCAACATTTGGTGTCATCCATTTTCGATAGATAATTGTATATGTTGTTTAATTTGGTTTTTTTTTTTATCTAAGTAATTTCAATACGTAGTGTTATAATATGATCGCACCCCCATTTGAAATGCAGTGATTTGCATTACTCTATTATTTGAATGTTAAGGTAGGTTTATTACGCACTTCAGGTTCTGAACTGTTCAGAAACTTTTCGATTGCAGTTTTGTTTAAGTCATTCTAGTGTATTGTTGTTGCATTTTCTTTTCCAGTTTGTCAACATATCTTAACAACATATTTCCCATTACATGTTAGTAACACACAGTCCCATCAGTTTTCATATATCCGGCTATCTTCTTATTTTCTGTGATTTTTCTCTCTCTCGACATCCTTTTAGTTTGTATTTGTTACATCGCACTGGCACAAATATGGTCATATTGGCGACGTCCAGATAATTATTGATGGAGAAAGACCCCTGACTAGCATCTGGGTAGAACCACCGGCGCACCGGCGGTTAGCTGGAAAACCTCCCGACAAGAAAGTTTTCACCCCGATCTGGGACTTGAACCCAAGGGTCTAAAGAGTTACAAACTCGGGCGACCTTTATTACGAAACGTAACGGGTGTGATGCTATATGTGTTCTTTTACAGACACTATGTAGTTCCAACATAATTATGTAGTAATACATATTAAATGAAACATGATTAACGTTTAACAGCCCTTTAATTTTATTAAGATGAAAGTTCTTTAATTTTTGGAGGCAAACAATAACAAATACATACTAAATTTCCACATTTAAATTCTTATGTCAATACTCAGTCAGTTTTTTTTTTACAAAAATATAAAGCACAACTTAAAATACTGTGCAGCATAAAATGATATTTAACTGTCCAAACCTAAGAAAAAACATACAGCGATAATAATACAAATAACATTGAATTGTCTGTGGAAGATATGTTTCTATTAAAAGCTTTCCTTTTTTCCATCAAGAAATAGAGAGATGAAACATGACACATTTTATGAATTCTCTATATTTTTATTGTAAATAGACATTTAACATGACAATAGCATGTTATGTATGAAGAAACCAGAGATAAACATTTTAGGTAATGTAAAAAACAACTCTGGAAAACTGTACCCGATACGTAACAGCTCTTTACCGTTTTAGCATCTTGATTTCTTAATGCTTCTAAGAACTAATAACCTAACAAAAGTCTTGCATATAACTGACCACCGTTCCCGCCAGTGTGTACAAACAGGCTGTTTAACTAAAGTATATTTTTAATATATTGAGTCAGTAGGGATGAACGTTGTGACACAAACCAGACAGATTACTATAAATACTGGCTTTAACAAGTAAAGGATTATATAATGCCTAGATGTTTACTTTCACTTTAAAAAAATTAAAACATCTGCTTATCAGAGCCAGACTACATAAATATACACAATGCAAAGATTCACGCTTGGGTTGCATTGTCAAAGACAAGTTTTTACAAATTTTCTGCACATACACGCACGCACACACACACGCACGCACGCACACACACAGAGTCGCTTCATTTAAAACACTTCTACATAAAAGCACAGGTAAACAAAGATCAGAAAGTCCTTGTGTTTGAGTCGAGCAGTCATGGACGAAAACCATTCATCTGTATTTAGATCTGTACTGCCTCTGAAATCAAGCAAAATGACACTAAATTGTTATCTTATTCCTTAAAGTATAAGTATCCTTATTTTTTTTTACAAGATTTATATCTATATAAAATACACGTTTTCATTACGCCACATATCGTTGGTAATTTACTCAATGAAGGTAGAGCAAGACAAAAAAGACAATATAGGGTATAAGACGATTATTTAAATTGATCTTAAAGACAGTCATGCAAAAATTAACAATATTCACCATTAGGTTCTGAATTCATGAATATATTTCTTAACTCACAGGCTAACAAACCATGTGTCTTAATTGTTGGACTAAAACTGTCTGGAACTGAAATACATTGTTTATATAGCCCGACAGATTTTCCTATTTTTCTGCATTATATTCTTGATTAAAACCACATAACCCCAGATAGTATTTTTAGTGTACTTAAAAGTTTCCCAAAAGTTTCTCTGTAGTATTTTAGTTGATATTGCCAAATACAAATATGTTGGCTGCATGGGTTGGATCATTTAGGCTATATAAATATATACAAGAAAATGAATTTGTCATCAGTTTTAGCACAACATATCGGATAAAAATATTTAAATGAAAAAGTAGGCCAATTTTAAGTGCATGTCATCTAAATGGAGGTGCTGTGTTACATTTGCTGTATGCAAGAGACCTTAATAAGCATTTTTTTCTAAAACAAATTCTCATTACCACATCTGATGTTTGTTTAATTTTCATTACATCATCCCGTCAGAATTATGGTCATATTGGCGACGTCCGTATATATATATATATATGTGTGTGTGTATATATATACACGAGGGATGTTCAATATATAATGATCATATATTTTTTATTTTTTATTCAGACGTGAAATATATCAAAATTTGGTATCATAATTAAATATAACTTATCCTTGATCAGAATTCCGACATTGGTAGAAAAATATAATGCGACATAGAAATTATGATCATTCCAGAAACCATAGTAACGCGTTATCGCCCCCGTCCATGCTGCATTATAAAGACGTACATTATAATATAAAGTAAAGTAAAAACTTAGTTTTGCAATTACATAGATCTCCGCCAATAATTTGTACATTATATCAATGACGCCATCTGAAAAAATGACGTCATTTGGTCTTAAAACGTTGATATAATCAGCATTTGTTTACGGTTACCCTAACACGTTGTCACGTTAAAATTATGACACAAGAACGCCTTGAAGTGCGGGCAAACATTAAGTTTTGTACGAATTTAGGAAAATCGGCGAGAGAAACGTTTACAATGTTACAAGAGACTAAGGGGAAAGACAGTGTTTGTCGTGCGTTAGTATTTAGATGGCAAAAAAGTTTTCTGAGGGACATACAGCACTTAATGACGAGCATAGGTCCGGCAGAAAGAAGTCCGTGAAAGCGTCAGGCGTCGCGTCAATTCAGTCAGCGCTTGATACGGACAGACGTTTAACGGTGCGGGAGCTTGCCGAAATTGCTGACGTGAGCGTAGGAACTGCGAATCACATACTGTCAAAATATTTAAGCATGAGAAAAGTAAGTAAATATTAATTAAATAAATAATAGTATTGAATAATTCTAATAGAAATTCAGTAATTTAAGTATAAACATATCTTCTTCAAGACTATGAACTTGAGAGACACGTCGAAGAGTCGCAGAAGTTTATCCGGCGAGTAAGGATGGTGGGTGAAGACTTCCTCAGACGCGTTATTACGATGGACTAGACTTGTCTTCATCTGCACGACCCCGAGACACGCGCCCAGTCTGTCGTCTGGAGACGCTCTGGCTCCCCGCCCCCACTGAAGGCTCGTGTTAACCGCTCAGCCGGCAAGCAGCTGTATGCTATGTTTGCGGACTGCCGCGGCATGATTCTATGTCACCCCGTTCCAGTCGGAAAAAACATCAACGCTGATTATGATTCAAAGGTTTGTATGTGTTTAAAACTTACAAAGATATTTCTTTAATCAATCTGCTTATTTAGTATCTTACTAGAATATGCTTATTGTAGATTAATTTCACTATGGTCTATTTTATAATAAATTATTAAAAATTAAAGGAAAAAAAAAAAAAAAGAATAAACAATTACACACGCGTAAATTGTTCTATCAATCACTTTTTTTTATAAAATAGACCTACAAAAAGACATCAAATACAGTTTGATACGCATTTCGTTATTATAATATTTTTTTTTGTGTTAAAACATAACAGGTGCTTAGACGGGATCTACAGTGGGCACTCCGAAAGAAGGGACCGGAAATACCATTAGAAAATTTTATTCTGCACCATGACAACGCGTCTGCTCATACTGCCGCCGCTACGCACCTGGAGATTGGTGTACTCGGGATGAGAAAAATGAGTCACCCACCTTACTCGCCGGACCTCAGAATTTCAATGTCATCAACAATTAAAATCCATGAGCAAACTGTTTGTTACAAACACAAACACATCTCGAATATAATTCTTGTTTCTTAATGCCATATGCGTAGCAACTTTTATGTTAAACGGCCTTGACATTACACACTACACGCATTGCTTTTATACGAGGGTGTGATTTTTCTTGTTGTTATTTTCCAACCATTATTTTTAATTATCCTAATCAATAAAATTACAACCTTATGTATAGTGCAAATAACATAAAAGAAATAACATGTTTATTGTTTTATATTTAATTGTAAAGCAAAACTATTTCTTATAACCGAATTACATGAATTTCGTGTATTGGATTAGAATGTCAGATCATGGAGGTGAGGAGCAGTAGCGGTAAATTAAAAAAAAGTTTCCTTTTTTAATCCATTTGAAAAAAAACGGTTGACGGTGGGATAAAAAGAATACCAAGTTAGTGTTGATAAAGATAAATGTTATCATGCTCGACCCGAAAATAAGAAAGCACGAGGCTCTAGCGACGTTAACTACGCGAACGACGTCGCTGACGTCGCGACATATTTGTTGCACGGAGGCGATGATGCAAACATGACCATATAAATGCTGTGACTTTAAAACTGTTTTGTGGATTTTTAAAAAATATATTCTTATTGTATTCAGAAATGAATGAACTTTGTTATTATGTATTGTATATAACCGTTAAAGGTATCAAATAAAAGATATGAACACAGTCTCATTATATACTGAACAGCCCTAGTGTGTGTGTGTGCGTGTATATATATATATATATATATATATATATATATATATATATATATATATATATATATATATATATATATATATATATATATATATATATATATTGGTTGATGAGGACCCCAGAAATATGTCTAGTTAAAAAACAACTGGCACATCGCAGGACACCTGGACAATCTTCGCGCATGAAAGTTCTTTCCCCAACAGGGACTCGAACTTACACACTGGGGTGTGTGTGTATGTGTGTGTGTGTGTATGTGTGTGGGGGGGGGGCCTCTTTTGAACAGTCTCAGTAAAACCACACTGCTTCACATGTCATCCGTGAGAAGTCCGTGCATACCGATTAGCTGTTAAAATAAATGTACATTGATTAGTGCTAGTGTTAATGCAAAGTACATTTCGTTCAGGGTAGTTAGTAGTTGTACAGTGCAATGTACTCAAACAGTGAAAGTCATTTAAAGATTATTTTTTTTCTGTTTCTAACATAAATAATTTCTTGAGAAAAATTAAATATATTGATAAAATAAAATAAATTAAGACTTAAATTATTTTGAAAAGAAAGTGCACTGCTAGTTTTGCTATCATTCAAATCAAACTGAAAATCATACCCATCATAAACACAACTTTTATTTGTTGTTTTTTGTTACATTGTTACATTGCACAATTATGGTCATTTTGGCGACATCTAGCGAAATATTGGTGGAGGAAGAACCCAGACTTATGTCAGAACCAGCGGCGAACCGTAGGTTTGCTCGAAAACTACTTTTATTTGTAGACACATGTAAATGCCTCCGAGACAAATGCACAACATACCACTTATAGAGAAAAGCCAATAACTACTGCCTTGGATCCTGTCAATCAGCAATAGATATAACTGGTTTACGGAGGTTTTACCTCATGTTTTTACTGTAAATAATAAATAATCCGAGGAAAACACACCTTATGTCAGAGATGGCAAAACATATCATTCTCTGTAAATGCTTCCCTTCAATGATGCATGACCTGATAAAATTTGGCTGTAATGTAAATGTATTAGGACTTATTAAAATATTACTATTCTGAATACAACATTAAATTTGCTTCATTTGACAACAAGTATTACGTACAACTAATTACATGCAAAAGAAATATTGCAAGCAATTAAGTAGCAAATAGTTAAGTCTTGATCTGACAGCTTCAAGCAGAGACATCAATGATCTGGATCTACACTATTTGATTAAATCTTATTAATTTGCTTGGCAGGCTTAGAGTTAATTCCAAGAAAAACTTTCTAGTATATTGGAAGATTATAGTTTATATAATATATTATACAGACAAAGGAAATATCCTGCTAAAGAAAATTGTAGAAAACACTAGACCTACATCATTGGTAAAACCACTGACTGGCCAACTTGAACTAGTCTGGTAGACAATATCCCAGTCCCAGAACAACAAACATTGTCATAGATTTTCTTTCATTCGTAACTAAAGCTCCATTGAATGTACAGACCAGATAAGGGTAGCAATATAAAAAAGGTCAACAGCTGACTTACACAACAGACCAGATCAAGGTAACCGTAAAATATGGTCAACAATTGTCCTTTTTTGTGGTACTCTTTGTGAGCATTTTACCAAGGCATAAAAGTAAAATGTCAAAACACAAATTGCAGAGCCAACTAGTAATCAATGAATACACAGCATTGGTAAAGTAACATTTAATTTTTCTTTTAAGTCAAAGTAAGTATTAATTAAAATTAATATAAATTAACTCCCCCATCCCCAAAACAACATTTTTATGTAAACATGTAAAAAGATTGGATACTTACACATATCAATAGTATAAAATACCATATACCATCTTCCCCTCACATGGTTCTGCCTTTATGCTGAAACGGCGTACCGGGAAGTAGCGCTTGAAGCCACATGTGAGAGATTTAGAAGACATAAATAAAAAAGGTTCTATACAAATTTCCACACATATTTAAATCTAATCTACCTCTAGACAAAGACAAACAGGGTAAATGTAAATGTGACAAAACATAGAGACGAGACAACACACAAAATGAAGAACCACCAGTTACCGCTTTGGAATGGTCAGTCGGCAAAACGACCGACTGGGTGCTTAAACCTGGTTTGTGGAGTGCTCCAACCCCGCACTTCGTGAAGGTTTGTCTATCAAACAAATAAAAATATCCCATCAATAGGTAAATAAGAAAAGGTCCTATCAAAACTTTCACAGATGTTTAAATTTTTTATCTACCTGTAGACAAAGGCAAACAAGGTAAATGTAAATGTGACAAAAACACAAGAGACGAGACATAACACACAAAAAGAAAAACCATCAGTTACCGCCTTGGAACGGTCAGTCGGCAAAAGGGCCAACTGGGGTGCTTAAACCTGGTTTGTGGAGCGCTCCAACCTCGCACTTCCTGAAGGTTTTTCTATCAAACAAACAGTGTAAATAAAAATATCCCGTCAAAGTGACACAACTAACAGTAAGCACCTGCATCGGGAGTTAAAACAGATATAATGAACATATGTACATACAAAATAACTAGTAATAAAACAACATATGTACAGTATGTACAGTAGATAAAAGCCTCGGCAACCAAAAAATTGCAAATGAGAGAGTAGTTTAAAATAAAATAAAGCAGTACAAGCGCTGATATATTATAAGAACCATATAATGACATCATAAATGCCATGACGTCATATGCCAAAAGTGTCAAAAGTGAAATGTAAAAAATACGGAAGAAATAATAGAATTTTAGAAAATCAACAAAATAAAACGTAGTATTATTTAGAGTTAATACGTTTAAAAAAACGTATCATAAACGCCGAGGATTTATCCGCAGTTGACGTATTATATATAATAAAGGTACAAAAATCCCGATGTTATACCTACTGTGCAATCTCACGTAAAGGGTATGGAGACTGCTCAAGTTGTCCCACCTATATAGGGCAAGACTGGAGAGATGAAGAGACAAGAAATCCAACAGTGACTGTCCAATTATGGCTTTAAGTCACTGTTTTCATATAGTCTCAACGACCTGTCCGGTCATCGTGTAATTTAAAAGCAATGCAAGTTCTTGACTGTAAAAAGGCCAATTGCAAGCAATGCAGTACATCGAAGGATTCCCGGGTTGTAACCGTCTGCAATACATTTTCTAGTTTTGTAAAGTGGTCAGAAAAGTTATTGAGACCCTTGATCTTCTTTAACTTGTATAAAACATTTCGGCATAAGTGTTTTCATACTGCTATTGTACTTAGAAGCAATAAAACCATTGCGATGAAAGAATTTTGAAAACGCCTTTCTTAATTTATGAAAACGAAGCCTTGCTGTAACAGTTTAGAAGAAATAAACAGGTTTCTAGCATTGAAATCTACTTTAGTACAAACTCGTGCAAACCTTGTAAGTTGTGATATGTAAATATCATAGGAAGTAGCACAAGGTGAATCGACATCAAGGTATGGATAATTCACAATACTAAAGTTGAATTCATCTCTCTTGTCATAGAGTTTAGTAGAGACGCTGTCATTGGAAATATTGATCTCAATGTCTAGAAATGCTGCATTTAAATGTCAGTTATTTGCTTTATTAAGGGTAAGTACTGGAGGGTAAATCAGATGGATCATTTGAGAAAAGAAAGGATTATCTATAGTTAGAATATCGTCAAGATAGCGTGACGTTAAATTAAAAGCCTCTATAATGTGGCTTTGGTTCAAAGGGGATAAAGTTAACATGAAATCACGTTCAAAGCAGTATAAAAACAAATCTGCAATTAATGGTGCACAGTTGGTTCCCATAGGGATACCAATTACTTGTTTAAATAAAGTGTCACCGCATTTTATGTAAATATTGTCTAATAGAAAACGTAAAGCTTCACAAACATCCGTGCAAGTCCACATAGTAAACTTTTCTAAGAAAGTGTTGGTAAAAAATGCATAACTATCATGACATGCAATATATAGACGTTGCTCTCGAGCAAATGTTTTCTCAATAAGAGCAATCAATTTGGTCTTAATTAAATCATGAGGTAAGGAAATGTACAACGTAGAGAAATCGTAAGTATTAACTGCAGAGCAATGAAAGTTTATAGCACGAAACTTGTCTAAGACTTCTGAAGAATTTTTAATAGACCAAAAAATGTTAATTCCTGAATTTTCATACACCTTTTCACAATATTTAACAACGTAATTGCGAACGGCTGTAAGGCAAAAACCTAACAGTAACTACCTTCAACGATAGTTAAAACAGATACAATGAACTTATATACAGACAAAATATCGAGTAATAAAATAGACTATCAACATAGGTACAGTAGATAAAAGCCTCAGCTACCTAAAAATTCCAAATTAAAGAGTGAGTGACAATTCTAAGTGAGAGAGTAGTTTGAAAATATAACAGCCCAAGCGCTGATAGATAACAAGAATAATTTAATGACGTCATACAATGCCATGACGTCATATGCCAAAAGTGTCAAAAGTTAATTGTAAACAGTACGAAAGAAATCATCGAATTTTAGAATAGGTAAATAAGAAAAGGTCCTATCGAAATGTTCACAGATATTTAAATTTTATCTACCAATAGACAAAGGCAAACAAGGTAAATGCAAATGTGACAAAAAACTCAGAGGTTTTTCTTGCAAACAAACAGTGTAAAAAACAACATCCCGTCAAAGTGAAACAACTAATAGTAAACGACCTAAACCAATGTAGTATTGTTAAGAGTTAATAAGTTTTAAAAAAACATCTCATAAAAAGCCGAGGATTTATCCGCAGTTGGCATATTATATAATAAAGGTACAAAAAAGTCCGATGTTATACCTACTGTGCAATCTTACGTAAAGGGCATGGAGACTGCTCAAGTGGTCTCACCTATATAGGGCACGACTGGAAAGAGGAAGAGACAAGAAATCCAACAGGAAGGCTTATGCCTTTCTGCATAAGTGTTTTCAAACTGCTATTATACTTAGAAGCAATAAAATCATTGCGGTAAAAGAATTTTGAAAACGTCTTTCTTAATTTGTGAAAACGAAAGCCTTGCTGTAACAGTTTAGAAGAAATAAACAGGTTTCTATAATTGAAATCTTCTACTTTAGTACAAACTCATGCAAACTTTGTAAGTTGTGATATGTAAATACCATAGGAGGTAGCACGAAGGTGAATCACCGTAAAGGTATGGATAATTCACAATACTAAAGTTGAAATCATCTCTCTAGTCATAGATTCTAATAGAGACGTTGTCATTTTAAAATAGCGATCTCAATGTCTAGAAATGCTGCATTTAAAAAATGTCAGTTATTTGCTTTATTAAGGGTAAGTTCTGGAGGGTAAATCAGATGGATCATTTGAGAAAAGAAAGGATTATCTTTTAAAAAATCTCCCCGTGCATGTAGGCTAATCTATGTTGTCATTTAATTATTCCTATAAGGATTGTTACGTGTATTTCCCTTGATGGACATTGGACTCTGGTTCCTCAATTTCTTCTTCCGGTGAAGAGGATGCTACAACCATTAATTCTTCTTCCCTGGTCATGTTTTTTCTTGATAAAAAACTTAATTTCACTTATAATCAACCATTTTTTGTTTAGTTTTTCTAATCGAAAAAATAGCCCTTTCATTTCTAAACACTGTGCACATTATTTTTCAATGACGTCAGTACTTTCGTCATAACTTATTAAAGAAAACATCAGCGCTTGGACATTTTTGTATTCAAATAGATCAGTTTTCTTTTCATTGCTTGCATTTGAGAAACCCATCAGGAAGTGCGATATTAGAGCTGTGTAAAACCGGTTTAGCACCCCAATCGGCCCATATTGCCGACTGACCGTTCCAATGCGGTAACTGTCGGGTTTGCTCTTTTAGTTAAATGACTCCTTAAAATATTGCTCTTTCTATTCACTCGGCTTGCACGTAAAATACCTTTGTCCTGTGCCTTTTCGGAGTTTGACATGTGTTGCAATGCTCATAGGAATTTGTCATATATTCGTGTTCATGATCACAACAATGTTACTTGTGCAGTGTGGCGGTCGTAAAAAAATCTCCCCGTGCATGTAATCTTTGTCATTTAATTCATCCTCTCAACGACCTGTCCGGTCATCGTAATTTAAAAGCAATGCAAGTTCTTGTCTGTAAAATGGTCAATTGCAAGCATTGCAGTACAACTTTGGATTCGCGAGTTGCAACAGACAGCAATAAATTTTGTGATAAGTTTTGTAAAGTGGTCAGAAATGTATTGAGACCCTTGATTTTCTTTAACTTGTATGAGAATATATAACATAGTCCTTTGAGCATTGCAACATATGTCAAACTCCGAAAAGGAGTTATTTTTCAATAACTCGGCCAAAATACGATGAATTAACATTATTTTCTATGGGAAAGTAGGTTACCTCTTGACCTTTAAATGCACAAAAAAGTAAGAGATAATGTTTACATTAGCACCGTTCTACAAGGTCATTTGTATGAGGCCCTGCACGGTGTTTTGGGAACAAGTACTGTACCAGTAGTCGTCGCCGTAGTTTTTCATTAATAGCATTAAAATTATTTTTGCTTAACATTTTGCTTAATGTTGTAGGTTTTTTTAAATAATTATTTTACAAAATCAGTTATACTAACGTATTGTTTCTTTTAATAGTGTGTATTTGGTGAATATAATTACTTTATATGCATAATTTTTGTTTACAATGTTGCAAATGCTGGCCGGCCTAAAAGCGCTTTATTCGGTGAGTATTTTGAGTAACAATCAAATTATGTTCAATTTGGAAGATGATTAAATCTTATTAAATCTTATTAAAAGTGTAATGCCACCCAGTTGAAAAAATGTGCAATTAGCAAAATTTACAACACTCTATAAATCAGATGCACTGTTAACGTACGCCACGAACTATTCAAACGTTTCCATGTGCGTTGAGATCGCAGTTGTAATCATATGGCGTGTAAAGTTACAATTTTTTGGCAAAACATAGCAATTATAGTAAGGGGATAGCGAGTTATCTCATAAAACAAAACACATTGCATTAAATTAATGATCCTCTTCATGAACTTCATGAAATTGCATTCTTTATTTAGATTGGTGGACAGATGATTAGATGATGATCAATGGACGAATTATATGATTGTGCTGGCAGATGATTGGATAATAATGGTGATGATGGACGGATGATTGGATGGATGAGCCGATAATTTGTTAATTGAAACATAATATTACACAAATTATGCAAAGGACAGTTTAAGTTACTCATCTTAGCACTTCAAATCAGAATAGAACTGAAGCTTTTCGTTTAAATTAACATATAACAGTTTATCATTACAAATATGGCAAATTTGTGTAAACTCTAATCTCGATCTGAAAACGTAGCCGAATTAAGAAGAGATCCGGGGTAAGGTTATGGCACGATACAAAAAAATCTATATATCTTTATCAGTGCAGTGTGGACAGCGAAACACGGTAACCATCCTGATAGCTTTAACAGTTGAACAATATTTTAGATGGGTCCAATGGTCACAGGAGTCATATTTGCCCCAGTTTAAGAACTTAATGTATGTATTTTTTTATAGTATACTGGTTGACGCTGTCCACAGCCACAACAGCGGGTGTCGTCTTCAGAGTCGCTGTCTGTCATGTCTTTAGCAGACAAAAAGCCGATAGGCATTCCTCGTCCTGTGCCGGAAATACCCGATCTCTCACCATTGCTAATCTTGTTTGCATCTTTCTTCTTTTTCGCCTCTTTTTTCATTGACTTCTTCATGATCTTATTTTCTTCATCTCTTAAGATGCATAGAAAAAAATATTTAATATAAATAGAATTACACATTAAAATGTTGACTATACGTATTTTAACAAGCCTTAATTGAAAACGCACAAAATGAAATCGTATTGCAAAGCCTTTATAAATCTGTGATAACCTTTTAACTCTTTTGGTTTCCTGTTGTTGCCTTACTTCCGTTTCATCTGTTTTTTTCTTCGTCATCTCTTCATTTTATTCCGACACAATAAAAGTATGAGCAAGACAAATTTAAGACTATAAAGTAACTTTTAAAGCCAATAGATGAATTTATAAACAGTGAAAAATTGTTTTCTGAACTTGCTAAAACTAAATGATTATCTTTAATTTCCGTAACATGTCCTCACTTGAAATTACACGCCCCTCTGTAATTATCTTCCTCTTCTGGGCTTTTTGCTTTTCGGGTTTGGAAGGCGGGGGAAGGAATATTTTGGCCATGCTTGTCGGGATCAGTCCTCTATTAACTAAAGGATTTTCCCCAACAATCTGGCCACATTTTCCGTATGTCTCCAATTGTGGTACGCTTGGTGCATCCTCCACCATCGGGAACATCGGTTTAACCAGCTGGCTCCTGTCTATGGCAGACCGATCTACGGGATATATTTCTGACCGGCGGAATGCTTCCTTTACAGTGCTGCGGCTTATCTACCGAATTGAATAGGAATCATATTTTAATAAAGATATGGTATGATATACGGTCAACAGTTTTTAATAGAAAATGTTTATCACCTCTTACTTATTTGCATGAAAGACAAGCGACTAAAAATATACCCGATCTATGGCATGACTCAGAAGTGGAAACTTTGCTTTTCCTATCACACACTGACGGTAACCGAACCCACAATTGGCAGCAAGTGAAGACAACTTCTCCTACAATTCAAACATATCTGAAAATGAATAGGTAAATAAGAAAAGGTCCTATCAAAAATTTCACAGATATTTAAATTTTATCTACCTGCAGACCAAGGCAAACAAGGTAAATGTAAATGTGACAAAAAACACAGAGACGAGACATAACACACAAAAAGAAAAACCATCAGTTACCGCCTTGGAACGGTCACTCGGCAAAAGGGCCAACTGGGGTGCTTAAACCTGGTTTGTGGAGCGCTCCAACCTCGCACTTCCTGAAGGTTTTTCTATCAAACAAACAGTGTAAATAAAAATATCCCGTCAAAGAGAAACAACTGTAATTTTTCAAGCAGCACATGTATATATTTCAAATAATGAACATCAAACAATGTTAGCACATAGTCATTATAAATTTAGTGTCAATTTCCAACATGAGCAATACACAAGTTTAAAATATCCATAAAAAATACCAGTAAACAAAACATTTCGAACACACTGGCTGAAAATTTTGCCCAAAATTCCTCATCGGCTAACTACACGCCTCAATTTCAAACCTTTAAACACTCTGCCGAAAGGGAAAAGGTTAATTTTAAATCTAATAATAACGAAACTTACAATCAATCCTTTTCCTTGAAAGAGCTTAAAGATGCTCTAAATAAATATGATACCTCTGCTGGTCCAGACGACATACCATATCAATTCTTAAAACATTTACCAATTCGATCTCTAAACTTACTTCTGTCAATCTTTAATGAAATTTGGATATCCGGTAAAGTACCTGATTCTTGGAAAAAATGCCTTCATTATTCCACTTCATAAACAAGGTAAAGACCCAACAGATCATTAAAGCTATAGACCTATTGCTTTGACGAGCTGTATTTGTAAAACCTTAGAACGAATGATCAATAATAGACTTGTCTGGTATCTTGAGTCCAACAACTTAATTCCAGAATATCAAAGTGGATTCAGACACCAACGTAGCACAGTCGATCATCTTGTTCGTTTAGAAACACTCATTCGCGATGCCTTCATCAAGAAGGAACACCTTGTAGCTGTGTTTTTCGATCTTGAAAAGGCTTAAGCCATCCTGCATTTTATGGAAATGTTTTATACAAGTTGAAGAAGATGAAGTTATTTTGTATGTACATATGTTCATTATATCTGTTTTAACTCCCGATGCAGGTGCTTACTGTTAGTTGTGTCACTTTGACGGGATATTTTTATTTACACTGTTTGTTTGATAGGGGTCAGTCTTGGGTCCCTGTCTCTTTCTTATATACATAAATGACATGCCCATTAATATAGTCAGTAACATCCGTCTCTTCGCTGATGATACCATAGCCTACCTTACCATTACTTCATCAGAAGATTGCCAAGTACTGCAGACCGATTTGGACAAACTCCAAGCATGGGAAGAAGAATGGTTGATGTCTTTTAATCCCGAAAAATGTCCTACGAGTCACAAACAGGAAGAAACCTATCATCTTCCCTTACAAACTTCATGGTGTAATACTTCAGTCATCCACATTTGCCAAATACCTTGGAGTAACCATCTCCCCAACCATTTCTTGGTCTAAACACATTAACACTCTTGCTACTAAAGCTAACAACACTCTTAAATTTATCAAAAGAAATATTCAAACTGACATCCCAAAACTCAAGGAAGTAGCATACAAAACATATGTCCGCCCATGTCTGGAGTATTGCGCCTCCGTCTGGGACCCCTGGCAAAAGAAATACATTAACCAGATTGAAATGGTACAACATCGCGCAGTAAGATTTATACTGAATGACTACAAATATACCAGTAGTATTACTAACCTTCTAAGAAAGATCAACTTACCAACCCTAGAAACACGCCGTAAAGTTACTTCATTATGTATGTTCTACAAGATCAAACACAACCTTGTAAGGATACCATTCCCACACTATATACACCATACACAGAGGCACAGATATAGTATCCCCTTCTCCAGGATTGATGGACACAGGCATTCGTTCTTTCCACGCACAGCAAAGATCTGGAACAGTCTACCACCAGACATTGCTCAGGCGGACAGCCTGGCCTTATTCAAGGCCAAGCTGTACAGCCACTGCTTCTAACCAGAGTGCTACAAATGATCATCATCCACCATTATCACCTCATCCATCACCCCCATCATATCATTTGTTCTTCATCATTCAATGAACATCCATCATTCATCTTTTATTGTAGCACCCTGGGCAAAGCAACTTACCTGCAAACCACGCCAGACTTCTGTAATTTAATATCTATGACATTTTTATAACTGTGCAGGTACAGAAACCAACCCAAACACCTATGAAAATTACCTCCCCAAAACATTATAATTTATATTACTCCTAAAGTTTCTGACAGCGCACTCCACATAATACTCTGTATAGAGGGTTTGGAGTATATGGCAGATACAGATAGAGGAAAAACTTCAGGAAGTGCGAGGTTGGAGCCACAAACCAGGTTTAAGCACCCCAGTTGGCCCTTTTGCCGACTGACCGTTCCAAGGCGGTAACTGATGGTTTTTCTTTTTGTGTGTTATGTCTCGTCTCTGTGGGTTTTTTTTTTTGTCACATTTACATTTACCTTGTTTGCCTTTGTCTACAGGTAGATAAAAATTTAAATATCTGTGAAAATTTTGATAGGACCTTTTCTTATTTACCTATTCAAAGTTTATACGACACTAACGAAATCTCCTTCTGTTGGCTTCCTAGTCATGTAGGCATCCGAGGAAACGAAGATGCTGACAGGGGTGCAAAATCTGCCTCAGCCCTCACTGAGACAGATCTTTGCATCCCACACACTGATTTTAAACCACTTATTTACCGACATATTTTAACCAAGTGGCAAACAAGTTGGGACAGTATTGTTTGTAACAAATTACACGTAATTAAACCTAACGTCGATGCCAATGTCTCTGCTTGCAGAGATTGTCGACGAGAAGACGTAGCTCTTACCCGCTGTCGCATTGGACATACTAGATTGACTCATTCATATCTCTTGAAAAGAGAAGTTCAACCTGAATGTGTTCCTTGCCAGGAACCACTGACAGTCAACCATATTTTATTACAGTGTATCGACACAGACCACATACGGTCGAAATATTTTAATGTCCATAACATGTACGAACCCATAACATGTACGAACTATTTAGGACAGTGTCGGATTCTAAACTTGTTTGCTTTTTGAACGAGATTGGTATTCTTAGTAAGTTATAATTTTTTAAACTGTTTATTTACCAATCGTCATACTTTTTAAACCGTTTTATGTGTTAACCTGTTTTCAATTGTTTTGTTTTTTTACCTGATAGTTTTTATATTTTTCTATATTTTACATGCGTAGTTTGGTTTTAACCTGGTTACGCTTTATTCACATTTAACTTTGTATTCGGCGCCGTATGACCTATTAAGTGTCGGTGTGCCGTAAAACCCAAATAAACAAATAAAAAGACACGTCTTCAGAGTACCATCATCAAGCATGATCAAACTACACACAGAAATAGATTTTATTGTTTCAATTTTATATCGTTCAATTACCCAACCGAGTCCTACTTTGAACGAGGCTTGACCGACATAGGACAGAAGCAACTACACTTTTACTATTTATTCTACGCGATACCTATTGTTTGGGCGCTTGCTTCTGATAAACGTGGTTTGTTGACATCTTCACATCTGTGACCGGGACAAATAAATTACCTTACAGTGTGCTTATCATGATTGCTTTGTTGCTTGCAATGTGGTTTCTGGTCATCTATTTCCAGAAGAATGCCACAGCTACAATAGTCGGCAAACAGAAGGCGTTTAGCCTACAGTTGTGTACACTGTCTGAAGGCTGGGGAGGCAGAACCCTACATGGGAGAGCGGTACAGAGTGGTTGGCCACGTATAGAAGCTGCACATCCCACTGGATCGGGAACCCTACAGTTGTACCGCCTGTCTGTTTAGCTCCAGCACTTTGGCTGAGTTCGAGCGCCATCTGACGGGATATATTTGGCATAGACAGAGAGCAGATGTGGACGGCGACTACCTCCACAAGAGTCAGAACCCGAATCAGATTACGGCGGTCGATATTTAACCGCTTTTCAAGGAGGAGACCGTCCGCTTTTTCGTCGACCGGTCTCGCCGGGGTCCCCGGTGTAGCCCTACGGATGTCGAGGGATTCTTCACTGCCCTCAGAGCTGACCTTGCCGGTAACAACATAAACTCTGTTATGACGTCAACCGACTAAGAGATGACAGACCTCGGGACGGAAGCTGCAGTAGTTAGCATTATATCTGTTACCCCACCCCAATCACGAAGTCCATCACTGCCGATACCCGCAGTTGTTTCGATGTCGAAAGCCGAGCAAGGTACCCCTTGTCCGCGGCTGGAACCTCGTCCGACTTATCGCCCACTCACAACACAGGTCGTGGCGGACAATCGGATAGTCAAGGTCCGGGACGAGCGCTTAGCAGTTGACATCCTGGAAGACGGTTACACATAGTTATGCCAGGTTGTGGACGAATTCTACTTACCCAGAAAACGGGCCAGGAGCGAGTCTAGTTTCTCCTTCAGCTGCAGCACCAGCAGCATGTCTAGCACACCTTCGGACGCGAGTCTCACTAAGAATTTAACGGCCAAACTTGGGAATTTGGTAAAGTCGCGATTCTTGTGACAGAGTCAGTCGACAAGACCATGGCGATGATAGGTCAACTACAGAAGGCTACCCAACAGCAGGCAGAAGAGCTTCGGAAGATCTGGCTCACGGTCCCGAAGGCAGAGCAACGTCAACCCAGACACGGCAAGACAACAGGTCAGATCCCAGACTAAACAGCAGAGAGGGGAGAGATGGAACACGAGACAGAACGGACAAGAGCAGAGACAAAAGAGCAAGAAGCCTAGTAAGAAGGAGGAGTTAAGTGAGGAGAAGGAGGAGTCTCCTCTAAATTGATCTAAAATTTAATGATAATTTAATGATAGTGTTCATCAGTATGCTTGTGATGTGATTTTTCAGTACTCGTATTAATAGACACTACTATAGTGAAACATATGTTTTTGATTTCGCTCACTTAAGGTGATTCATTTAACCTAATTGATTAAATGTAATTCATTGTTATCTTATTTTTGGTGTCTGGTTATCCAAGTTTTTTTTTTCTTTTTTTAAAATCTTTTTACTTGGGTGCCATTTTAATAAATACATATGAGGCAGTCAGAACTTTGCCACATTGTGAGGGGGGTGGGGGTAATGTTACGGGCCGTACCCCACGGTGTGTAAACTTTAAACTCGCTATACACTTGGATAATTAATCACCATTTCAATGCATATTCTGCTATTACAGGTTTAAATCAATACATTTTCTTACCATGCAACAGTTTTGACAGCGAATATTTCTAAGTATTTTTTAATCGTCTTCATTATTGTTTTGTTGTGTAAAAGCACTTCCCAGAAGTTTATCTGTCAGCAATTTTGACACTGCCACCTTATGACGTCACTCACCTGCGCGTGCTGTTGTTGCTTAACCCGCGAGGCACTTAAGGGGTTATATAGTTAAAGTTAAACTAGCGGGAATATTCAAAACCCTAAAATTCATTTGTATTTTATAAGAAGCATTATTTGTGGAAATTTATTTATAGAATTGTAATATTCTTTATAATCTAATAACAGAAATTACTAGGTATTTAGTTACCCTATTAAGAAGTTATTTATATTTGTGCATGCACAATTGAGACGGGTTTTTTTGGGGGGTAACTCCCCCACCCACCCCACGTCCCTGTTCTCACTGCACACACGGATTTCGTGTGCGTCCAACTTATATAAACCGCGTAACGGATTTTTTCGGGAACTCCACACCTTAAAAACCTTAAGGCTTAGTGGATATATTTCTGAGGAAGATTTTTTTTCTTGCTTTTATTTAAAACTCTTGATTTGAAAGAAAGCTAAGGTAGAGTTAAATCCATTCTGAGTAGCATTTTTTTTGAGATAGGATTTTTTTGTAAAAAAGTAATTCCAGAGAGATACTGAGTTTAGATCGTTCAATTGAATAATCTTGATCTTGTGTCATAGTTTAATCGGGAAACCTCTTAGCATTGTGCTTACGCGATTATTCTTGAGTTTCACTGCTGTATTATTGTAATAGATCTGTATTTATTGAATAATTTGTATTGGGTAAATATATTTACATTTAATAACATCACAAAAAGCATAAATTTTTGTTAGAACCATGTTATAAATAAAGATAAATTTAATCTGATTGACATATTTTATTTATTTCTTTGTTAATTCCATGTTACCGCTATTTAGTTATGATTAAAGTCGATTCCATTTTTTTTCACTTATTTATAAAAAGCAAGTCTCTTAACAGTGTCGTGCGTTTTCCAGTACCGGCTGTGGACCGGCTCCTTGAACGTTGCACTACAGCAAGACTCCCGTCGTAACCGACGCAGTGCGGAACCTGCGCAGGGCCCGCCTATAATTCCCGATCTCGATCCCCTTGGTAACCGTAGCAGGGGCCCGGCCTGCGACAGTATTTACGTTTCTTGATTTATATTATATAGTCAATGTATTTCAACGTCTGTCTATGTGATGTCGGTGTGAGTGAGTGTATGTGAGTGTTGTAAATAATGAAGTAAGTTAATGAAGTACCCATTTTTACTATTTTATTATATAAATCTTCTACCACTTACTATTTTTCCGCATCCATAGACTTGCATTTCTTTCTTATTACGTCCGATCTGTTCTTGTCTGCATTTGAAGACTTGAGAAAGTGTTTTAATTCCATAGCTTAAATGGGAAAGGTACACATAAATAGCAAATACTTAAGTGGTGAAAATATATATTTCAATTTAACGTATGAATAGTGCAACATGTATTAGTATTGTTATATGTATCACATGAGCTTTATAAAATCTGATAAAAATCACTATTTCGCATTCAACTTGTTTGCGATATACTCGCTACTGGCCGCTACCCAAAACTGCACTTCTTATTTTCTCAAATAACCAAATAAATCAATTCCATATCCGCATAAACAGGATGCTACAACCATTTACTCTTCTGTGGTTCCTTTTTTTATTCAAAACGTTAATTTCATTAACAATTAACAATTTTGTAGGTCTTCTAATCGAAATAGCAACTATCTCTCTTCTAAACACAATGTGGACATTATTTTTCAATGACGTCACTACTTTCGTCATAACTTGTTAAACAAAACGTCAGCGCTTTGACACTTATTCTAATGGGTTTTCTTTTCAATGCTTGCATTCGAGAAACCCATCAGAAAGTGCGAGGTTAGAGCTTTGTTAAACCGGTTTAAGCACCCCAGTCGGCCCATATTGCCTACTGACCGTAGGTAAGGCGGTAACTGTCTTATTGTTAAATCACTCATCACAGATTTGTTCTCACTTTTACATTTGGCGTGCATGTGAATTCCTTGGCCCTGTGTCTTTTCAATTTTTGTATGTGTTGCAATGCTCACAGGACTTTGTCTTATATATTCTTATTTAAAGAAATGTGAATGGAAACCTTCAGTGTTGTATAAAAAGAACCAATGATGTAAAGTCGGGAAACTTGGCTGTAAGTAATTGGGAGATAGTTACAAAACAATGTCTTTATATTTGCTAATGCATAATGAACATAAATAAAGTTGGTAAAAATAGTAAACAATCGTGAAACTTTGTGGCGAAGTGAAAAATACATTCTTTTTCCTCTACCCCGACAAGGTTGGCTTTATTTAAGTTGCATGACTATTCTCGTTCGTTACTGACCGTAACCAAGAATAAACGTAACCAAAATAGAAAGCGACTGATTTTCTACCATGAAGTGGCGGTTATTATATTACTTCATTAATTTTATGTTAGTAAAATAAATAACCATGTTGGAAATAATCACAAGAGCTTTAAGAGTTATCCATGTACTATAACGGGTTCACAATTGTACATGTATTTATTACTTATATTGCAATTTTTAATTTGTAATCTTATATATTTTTTATTGCAAGTTAACATATTGAAGTTGTTATTTATTTAGACATTAGTTTAATAAGTATTAACAAAGTGTCACCTTTTGCTTTCTACAGGTATGTATATCTTTAACAGAAAAATATTAGCTGAAATTTAAATTGAAGAAGTATATTTAGCAGCATATGATTTTACTCTAACCCTCATATATAAGTTTAGAGAAAACGAGCCATCATTACTGTGATATTGAACTTGCATTTTGCACGTTGTCTTTTACTCTGTTGTTGTGTTTCTTTGCAGTGTCTGGATATAGTTCCGAAATTAACAAAGTTTAAATGTAAGCACTGATTAGTATTGTTTCCATTTAAATTATTGTGTTAAATTTTGAAATTATGAAAGGATGAGTTGTATTTGTGCGTAAGGATACTCACTTTCGTCATCACGATGGAACTGTGCATTGTTTGGGAAAAGACAGTAAAAAAAGGCAGCAGGCTGTCGAATGGGATTGGTGTAATAAATGCAACATCGGAAATGTGGAACAAGTAAGTGTGTTTTTTCTTATAACTGTACCAATATTACATGTTCAGAAACATATCACTGGTTGGAAGAACGGCCACTACAAAAATAACACTTCCTATTATGATGCAATGCATTGTTTTATTGTCTTATTGAATCAAATTGATAAAACAGCAAATCTTATCAAAAATATAATTGAAGTCTTTTATGTGCAGTAAAACAGACAAAAGTGTAAAAATTGTTTATTGTTCCCACCCCTTACAATAAACACATTTTTGAACAACTGTAGAAAGAATGTATTCTACTTAAATGATTTTACAAGTGGCACTGAAAAAAAAAAGAATCTTATTATGAGATAAAAATAAAATTGATGAAAAGTTAATTCTTTACACAAAGGATCCTAATCGATTTTATTGTTTGTTTGTTTATTGGGTTTATCGTCCCACCAACAGTAATTCAGTTATCTGGAGACGGTGTCCACTTGAAGCAGATATAGTGCTGCCTTCACTGTGTATAGCATGCCGTGAACACCTGACATGCTACCACACCCAGTCACATTATCCTGACACCGGGCCAACCAGTCGTGGAACTATCCTTATATTTGCTTGAGCGTTAGCAAGGGAGCTATAACACTACCATTGTTAACGACTCTGGTATGTCGCGGACCGGGATCGAACCCGGGGCCTCCCGTACCTGGAACCGACGCTCTACCGATTGCGCTACCAGGTCCGGTAAATCGATTTTATCCCATTCATGTGGAAGAAACGACTATATAACAACAACATAGATAAATGAGAAAATCCAAAAAACAAATATAAGCTGCGTACACAAGTTTTTATTCACGAAATATTGATCCGGTAATGATAAAACACGAAATGGCTCTAAGCGACAAAATACTATAAACAACCTTCATTACGTTAAAGTTTTTTTTTTTCACTGGTTACAGTAATCTCCTAAAAAATACAACTTACACTTCTTTGATTGTTTTAAATGTGTGTGTTGTTTATTTATTTTTTTAATATAAAATCATGTGGACATACAAAGAAACAATATTGCACCTATTCTATTTATATAATTTCTCCAAATCTTTTTCACTGCAATGTACCTACCACGTTCCAACTTTTTCGTCTTGTTTTCTTAAAAATTCATCTTTTATATAGATCTAATTCTCTAATAAACTATTAAAAGACGCATCGCAGAAGAATTTTTTTTACTCTCTCAAAAACTTAAAGTTCAGTATGTATACATTGAATAAAACTTATAAACTGGTGCAATAATCGCTAATCAGATTGAGTTTTGTTTTGATTTTAACCTCCATGAATTAAAACACTGTAAATTCAATCGAGGTAGTTTTTACATCCGCACCGGGTTATAAAACAACATTGCGATGGTTGGACTTTCAATACGGTTGGTTTTGAGCAGGGATGGAAAAAAGTGCTTACAGAGGGAATCATCGAGAACCATCGTGATTACTGTTCTCTCATATATATATATATATTTATCAAGCGTGTTGCTGTCATACATAACGTAATACAAGGGGCAAGGAGAAGTTGCTATTACACGAGAGTTAATAAGATAGGAACAATGTCTGGACAGGAATCAGGAGATGGACGTTCAACAGAGCCTAAAGACATGAGGGGACTGCTACAACTGTGTGCTGAAGCTCATGTGCAGAATCCTGCTGATGGTGCTTCGCTGGAACCAATGACGGAGGAGGTAAGAATTTCTGATAAATTTCAACTGTTAACCATTGATCAGACACATCAGACAATATATTAATGAGAAAAGAAACGACTTTCACTCATCGAAAGTTAGTGGTATTGTTTGACAAAATTTCATAAATACAATAAACATACCATGACAATGATATGCAAGAACTGGTTTGATTTAATTGACCCCATTTGAAAATCATGTTCCAGGTCACAATGCAGCACATCAGTTGATAAGTAACTGGATACATGTAAATGCACACATGGACTTTAGCAAAGAGAGTGAGGAATTCATGGCAGCACAACTTATAATGTCCTTAGTTTGTGTCGACGCCATGAATGTCATAACAGCAGTTTTGTCCAGGAGCACAATCCTTGGTGGAGGGGAGTGGGGAGCTATAAATCCCAATTTGACAAATATTGCTTGTCTTCTTTGTTTACATAATAATGAGTTTCATGTTTTTGTCGGTTTCATATGGATCCATGCTGAACCTGATAGGCCAGTTCTTATGATGACAGTTCCAATAAATAAGGAGAAAATTTATGTGATTTTAAAACCTTGCTATGTGCTCCTTCTTATACATATGAACCACTATATTTGCTTTGTAATACCTCCTCTCTCCCATTCTCATTGTACATACATAATTGTGTGTTGTTTTATTACCTTTTTTTTATTATAATTTATATTTGCTATACATTCCAAATATTCAAGTAAGCCCCATTGTCAAGTTGCAGAGTTGTGCACTTGGAACACCTCTGACTCTTCAACCTCTCACCATGGGGTTCCAAGGGCATGAGAATGTCTTCTAGCTGACTAGCCATGACTATACCTAGACTTTTGTTTGGGGTCAAACCAAAGACTTTAAAATTGGTAGTAGTGGCTTCCTGCTAACGTTCGGGACAGCATTTTGCCTGACTCTTCCTTGTCAGTATAATGGACTGAGCACCTTATAAGTGCCTCAGTGCTATAATGATAGAAATGTGGCTACACAGTACCGTCAGAAATGCTGGTAGATCCCATCCCATCCCACTTAGCATTGTCCCGGCAAGTATTAATTATTGTCTTGTCCTGGCAAGTATGACTTGTCTAAGGATGAGTAAAAGTCTTAAGCTGTTGTGTGACATGATAAGTTAATTTTTTTTTCTCAAGGAATGCTTAAATTTTATTAAAAGTTGCAGGACAAGTTTCTGAACAGGACGATTGAAAAATCAAATGGTCCAATCTGGCAGGACAAGTGTCTTAAAATGACACTTGCCGACCCTGCTTTATTTAAAACTCCAGTCTCTGCAGTGTTTTTATTTTAATGATTAATGATTTTTACTACCAATTGCAGAGAAAGAAATGGTTAGAGGAGGCTCTTGTGGGAATGTCGGTGAGTCCAGTGGAGGAGATGTGTAAAGGGATAGCCATCGTGATGAACAAAAACATAGATGATGATGAGAAGATTGATGCAATTAACACAATCATGGACTTCTGTAATAGCATTGACTTTGCTATGGGTAAGAATTTAATACAAGCACCTCTTTATACCTTGTTAAAGAAGAGCAAATTCTGTTTCTCATATTTCAGCTTCATATAATCACACATTAGTTACTAGGTTAAATGCAGACAATTACCCCAACATATGGCAGGGTGGACATGTACCGTACTTACTCACTTATAAGACGGGGATTTTTCCTTTAAATTTCATGCTCAAAGTGTAGGGCTCGTCTTATAGGCGGGGTCTAGCGACCTGGCAAAAAGTTTTCACGTTGTTTTAGGGCGAAAACATACCACATAAACTTGTTAGCAGTTATGCAATGACCCGCCGTGCCGTCATTATCGACCGCCGATAACTTACCTTTATTAAACTTTGAATTCTGTCGGTCAACGATTAACTGTCTCACATACATTTCCCTTTGTTCTCCATGAAACACAGCTAATTATCCATCAGTAAACACTGAGACAAACTTTCAACTTCAGTCTGCTAAATACACCAAACTGTAATTTACTTGACGTTTCTGTGTAGACTTGCCTCATTACACAGGTCAAGTGACTGACTCTGAGATAAGCTGTTGTCAAGGTGATATCGATCGGAGCAGTTTGACAGTGAGGGAGTGAACGATGTGTTTTTATAAGCAGCTGCCGATTACATTTCTCCATGAAATTATTGATTGGTGGCATGTACACAAGGACAATGCACTGTTCCTCGATATATCGTGTACTGTCATACCAGACTTGGTGACGTAGATCAAAGAAATTAATGTCATGCCGCCACGAACTACAGGATAGCAGAGCAAATGACACCAGATACATCCCGCAACGTGTGAAAATTATAGTCACTGTTTACCAATTAACCCTTTGGTTGAGACAGCATGATGTGTCGACGCTCCTCTTCATTTTTTCGCCTCGTTTTATAAGCGGGTCGAAGCAGAAACCGGCAATTTCACAGTGGAAGAAGGGGGGTCATCTCATAAGCGAATAGTCTTATAAGCGAGTAAGTACGGTACCTTCCAGGATGAATACATGCCCCACACTTAATTTATATATGCAGTACCTTCAAAGATGAATACCTCATGCGCTGTATTTAAATGTGCACATGTAGACATCCCAACACATAAAGCAGGTTGGACATGCACCCTGCAGGTTGAATACCACCACCGCTCTCCTGTATAAGTAAAATGGGTACATGTAGACATTTACTGCCCATTACATATGGCCAGGTGGACAAGTACCCTTTAGGATGGTAAAATCGTGCAAGGGATTGTTAGTTAAATTGAAATACATTTTTACCACAAACTCAAAGATTAATTTTGTTATTTTAGTTACTTTTCACATTTTATAGACAAACTAGTTGAACTACTGTCCTGGCCCTCTCGTCGGCCTTGGTTACCCCTTTTGTTACGGTTTCTCAAAAAGCCTCAAAGATATTCACATCAAACTTGAAATACTGCACAATCTTAAAGGGAATCCTTTTCTAAAGGGCAGGGGACCCTTAAATAATTTGGCAGAGTTATGTCCCTTTTTTTGACATTGTTTCTTATATGCTCCAGCAGTTAGACAAGTGGTGCTCGCTGTCACCTTACAGCTTTTAACTTAAGAATAGTTATAGACATCAGAATTGGTATAAAGTTTTTTTTACCCACTCTCTGGACAAAACAACTATTGCCTGTTTTCCTAGTTTTAGTATCCCTCTTTTTATACATTTTTTTTGTTCTTTGTTATAGACTTTCACAAGATTGGAGGCTTTGACATTTTCCCAGTCTGTTTTGGAAGTGACAATGCTGAGCTGCGTTGGATTTGCCTGGAGTTGATCGCCCTGTTGGTGCAGAACAACCCCTACTGTCAAGAGGCTGTCCTCAAAGCTGATCTCCAGTCAAAGTTACTGCACATTTTGGACAATGATCCACACCCAACAGTTAAAACTAAAGCACTGCTCGCATTGTCTTGTAAGTAGTACCAAGGTTGTGTTTATTTTGTTGATGAAGGTCTTATTGCAAGCCATTGTGTTTAGTGTATTTTTTACATCACTTATAGGCACATCTTAGTTGTAATGTAAGAAAATGCAAAGACAATAAAATTTGAATGACATTATTAACGCACATCAGTCCAGGTAGAGCCACAGCGCTGGCTGGATATTGGTTAGAGACATTCCATAGTGTTGTATAGCTTGTTTCACTGCTCGAGTTGTATACATTGATACACTCAATGTGCTTGGAGTAAACATGAGCATACAATTTGGCAGCCATAATTTTAAGTGTATGTTTTGTGTTTCTCACGCACTTTTTTTGTAAATAAACCGGTTTCTCTCAAACATGAACATCATTGTGACACATTCGTTGAAAAAAATGATTAAAATATGTATATAACACATGACTGTCTGTATGTTGGTCTATTAAATATAATGAATTGTCATTACATATTAAAAGAATTAAGCAAACATATTTGTTAGAGTTAAGTCCCTTATATTATGTGTCTAAAAGAGACCTTTACATTGGTTAACCCTTGTCAACATTAGCTTATAGAATAGCTGATTACACACATGTAAGCTAAGTGACTTAAGCAACATGAAATCTATATGTTGGTCTATTAAATATAATGAATTGTCATCACAATAATTAAAGAATTAAGCAAACATATTTGTTAGAGTTAAGTCCCTTATATTATGTGTCTAAAAGAGACCTTTAGATTGGTTAACCCTTGTCAACATTAGCTTATAAAATAGCTGATTACACACATGTAAGCTAAGTGACTTAAGCAACATGAAATCTAGTAATTTTGTCATCTGTTTATAAAACGCCCTGTAAGAGACATTAACACTTGTGGGAATCAACGATCATGTATGGCTGTATATTGTCTCAGTGAAATGACAACCGAGACTGTACATTGCACTTAGAAAAGTTAACACTAATGAAAAATGGGCTAATTGTAGCAAGCTTTGACAGCTGCTCTGATTCACAGTAGCTTACTATGTATCCCATGTACTGAGTCAGACAAAAGCAAAGAGCTTTGACCAAGTTTTATAACTTGTTACTCAACCTGTTCATCCATTGTTCTTTTTGTAATTTGTAAATCATGTCTTGTAGATCTGGTAAAAAATATGTTAAAACTAAAGTTAGATAATAAAATGGAATGACCAAGAAGCTGGAAAAAATATCAACTTTTAGCCATCTGACTTAGTAATACTGGTGCACTTTTCTAGCAGTCTTGACCCCTTTCTTCAAATGACTGCTTTTTGGTGGGAAAAACGTCAGAAGAGGATGATGTTAAGGTGTAAAGGTGCCGATGAAGTACCCTTGTTACTACTTGTAACAATTAATCTCTGCATCAGATGGTAGTTCTTGGATCCTTAGGTGTGTGAAGGGTGTTCTGATAGCGTGACTACCCCTAGATGCTTGCTGAGGGACTCCCAGTTAGTCACATGTCAGCTAGGTGTTCTGATAGCATGACTACCCCAAGATGCTTGCTTGAGGGACTCCCAGTTAGTCACATGTCAGCTAGGTGTTCTGATAGCATGACTACCCCTAGATGTTTGCTGGAGTGGCTCCCAGTTAGTCACATTTCAACTGCAAGAAACCAGATATTTGTGCATGGACTTACTGATGTTTCTTATCTTCATGTCTGTAATTTTTTTGTTATCAAATGATAAATTTAATGTTACAATTATGTAACAGGTTTGAGTCGAGAGCATCCCAAGGCATTGGAGCAGTTTCTACAGCTGGATGGATTTTCTTCTGTTATGAGAGCCATGCAAACTGATGTAGACAAATTGAAAGTGAAGGCTGCATTCTTTATCTCTAATGTCTGTGGAGTCAATGATAAATGTAAAGGTAAGTTGGGGTTCATTTGTCTCATAGCTTGCTCAGCATGCACATGTATTTACATGGTTTTAGCAGATAGTGTAAATCCAGGTCCCTGCAAGGAACTGTGTAATCAGGAGCTGCACTATTTGCTCATGTATCTAGCAATAATCTTAGACACCTTCACATGTCTTTGTTAAAAGATGGCTAAGAATTAGATTTGCTTATTTACAATGTAAAAAAGCTGAGGATTAAAAACAATTAAGAAGTTCACTTTATATTTTTGTGTGCTTAAAAGAGGAAATGCACTCCGCAAGCAGCCACTAATAAGCATGCTTGATAATTAGACTTTCGGTGGCAGCACATATCATTAAACACACTGCAGGCTGCAAAATATTCAGAAAGATTTCAGATATTTAACATTTAGAAAGTATATTGTCCAATAAGTAGATAATGGATGGTGTTTTCTTAATTCAAAGAATATAACATCTGTTTTTATGATGGAAAAATTGATTATCTTGCAATTTTTCTTTGTGTTGACATGACAGTGAAATAACAAGTATCCACAAATCTTAAAACCATCACCTTTGGCACTCATCAGCAAATTTTCCACATAAAATCTGATGCCAGATGTAAAGTAATCATGGATTGATGGTGTCACTCAAGCACAGAATGACTGTTGTTCGATGTTATTCTAGATGTACTGTGTGACATGGGTATGATAGACCAGTTAGTGGGACACCTTAGTGAAGAACACTCGACGTTCCACGAGCACCTCTTGTCTGCCCTCCTAGCCATCCTGCACAACCACCCACGCAGTCTAGCTCAGTGTCAGAGGCCGGAGTTGAACCTGCTACCTCTCCTCAAACAGAAACAACAGGATCTAAAAGGCAACGAGCAGTTTCTGGTATGTGTAGATTTAACTTGTATGTGTCATAATTAAAATACTCTGGGCTACAAAATTAGGGTATATTAATATGGCATTGCTGTATCTAATAGCCAGTGTTTTTCTGCATTGTGTTAGATACTCATTAAAATTGCCTCTATGTTATAATAAAAAAATTGTGATGAGTCCCAACAAAACATTAGAAGCAAAATAAATTTACCATTAGATCTGCATCCCTCAGTATGAAGCTCAATAAGCTTTTAACTGCACTGTTTAAAAAGTTATTGGAGTGTACTAAGACTGCTTCTGTTTAGTAAAAGCTTTAGACCTATATATTTAAAAATGGTATTGAGGTATTGAACTTGTATGACTTGAGTTAGATTTCATTGAAATGAGTCATATTATATAAGCATGTTAATGAAATTAGTTTCTGTGAAATTTTTTCAGGAGTTTTTAACGCTATAATGCGGGTTAACGGTTCTGGACAGGGTGTATCCCAAATAAGGCAAAAAATCACTGCAGAATATTCGTTTCTATAGCATGCTATTTACTTGTAAAAATATGTTATAGGCCATGTCTGGTTTGTTTCAGGAGGAGTACAACTATGTATGTGAATTGTTGAAGTTCTTAGACAGCCCAGAACCCATGGAGGCAGATAATGATGTGGCCAGATGATGAACTTCATCCTTAGAAGATATTGTACCAATTAGCAGCTGGTCTGCTTGGGGTTCATATATATGTAGTGGACATGTTTGTTAGTCTAACATCCTGGCGTCTTTCTGGACTGACTTGACTTCTTGACTGACTTTACGGGTCTAGTTATAACAAAGCTGTACTAGTACATGGACCACTGCATGTCCCAGTGTGTCAGGTCTACTCCTAGGTGCCCTGGCTGTTGTAGAAAGAATGCCTAACTACACATGTAGTCATATTATTGTAAGAATGAAATATTCAATACAAAGGATGTACAATTAACATTATTCCTACATATTTGACCTTATTAAGGACCAGTGACTGGTTTTTTAAATTAAAAATTTGTTCAGGAACAGATGAAACAAGTACAGATTCAAACATACATTTAAATGCATTTAAAATTGGAGTGGGTGTAAAATAGGGCAAACTGTTCTTGTGACTTTTTGTAAAGTTGTGAACAATGGTTGTTAAAAAGTAGATCAAGGTAACCCTACTTTCCTTGGCCAGAAAATTGTACAAATTCTCAGGACATGAACAAAGATAATGGTATGTGGAGAGTAGGTAAGAAGTTCTTAAAGAATTGTTTTCTGATGGTGGACAAGTCTTTTATAATGGATATTAAATATGGATTAAATACAGATATTGTTTGTTGATTATTTCTTCAAATGTTATTTTATCCACTGTTGGTTGGAGAACATAAGAAAACACCACAATAAATTCAAAACATTTATCCAAAGCTGTTTAAATATAAGTTACAATATAACAATTATGGTGAAAAGAAAAAGAATCGTTGAATGGAATGTAACCATTCTGCAAGAATTACAACAATTAGGTTACAAAGAATAAAAGAACATGTAGTTATGAATTTAAAAAGTGTAAAAAAAAAGAAGCAACTATTGGTGAAAAGGTGTGCTGTTCACAACTCGTACAAATATAAAAATACATGTATAAAAAGATATATATTTTATATTAAAGTTTTTGATACTGATACATTTTCATTTCTTTTTTTGAGCAAGAGCTAAACAGCAATAAATGTTGTGACAATATAACAGAAACATGAGATTTTTACGTAACTGTTTTTATTTCTGGAAACCAATGAATAAAGCTAGTGAAAATGCATCTTTATCAGGATCTGTACACATTGTAAATGACAATTTCAAGAATAAGAAAATATATCAAAATCCTATGAGCATTGCAATGTATACCTAACTTTGTAAAGGCAAAGAACAAAGGTATTCACATGCAAGCTAAATGTAAAAGTAGGAACAAAACCTATGATTAGTTGTTTAACATAAAAGAGCAAACCCAACAGTCACCACCTTGGAATGGTCAGTAGGCAAAAGGGACCAACTGGGGTGCTTAAACCTGTGTTTCACAGCTCAAACCTTGCATATGAAAATCATGTGGGAATGTATTTGTTTTTAAATCAAAGACTCAAAAAACTGTACAGATTAAAAATATATTTGATTTTACTATTAAAATGTGAGTAGCATAAAGATAAGATAAGCTCTGCAATTTTTGTAATGCTCTTCCAAATGACCAGTCCGGGGCCACATTCGGTATACATTTTGTACAAAATCCAACAATGTGAAACTATTTATCAGACATGAATGTGGATAGCGACTATTATCATTATTACACTCAAACCAAATGATAAATATACAAGCAATACTGTAACTGAAACTTCGGGTATCGGTAGTTAATCAGTGGTTACATGTAATCAATATAACAATACAAATATTCCTATGATCCTTGTACCCAGGCTTGCATACAGTAGCCATAACATGATTTAGATTACAATCATCAGCTTGGTCTGACTCATGACAAGATGTGGCAAGTAACTTGTGATCACTTACAAAAACACACACAAACTAAAGAGACTCAACGACACACAAAATATCCATATCTTACATAAGTATTTTAAATTCTGCTTAGTTTAATTGTAACCTGTCTTCCCATCAAACATTTTTAATATTTTTCTTATGGATGTATTGTATGTATGTTTGTATAAAAAAAAGATGTAGAAGTTGTAATCTAAAGAATAAAGGATCAGGATTGTCAAAATAACTGCACAGACATATCTTCCTGTTGTTGACTTTTAGATTATTAGATTAACAGTATTCAAAACTACTTGTTGATACATTCATGATCATTTTGTGCTAGATAATGACATTATATCAATGTCTGAAATCAGATAGTAGAATCAATGAATATCTTCGGGAAAAAAATCAAATCTTTTTCAACATGATATTCAAAATTGATTTTTCAGTAAAAGTGAACATATCAGAAACATAAACAAACAAAAACTTCAAATTTAAAATATTTTTACTAATACAAATTCAGTGCAAGAATCTCTGATTTTCAACAATTTGTGTCAACTAAAAGCAAACTAAACTAACACAGAAAAAAACCCATGTTCATTTAAAAGTTATGTGACTTTAGTTATTATCTTTATTCCAGTAAAACATCAATAAAGTTTGCTAACTTTAAAAAATGGTTTACTATTTGCTTCTTGCAAAAACATATATCATCATATTATAACATGCAAAAGTGATAAATAGAGCATACATGACGCACACAAATGACAAAGCAATGCCTGTATGAATACTTGTGATTATGAGATTCATGTCATAGCACAGGAGAAACACTGAGATATTGTATAAGCAGATGAAAAGATTAGAAAGCTTACAGAAATGTTAGTCTGACCCAAAAGTTAAAACGATTATTTTTGTATAAGGTAAAAACTGTTTACTTAAATCAATCAATTTGTTGTAGTATAATCACTAAATCATCCAATGTTCACAAGACAATAGTATGTCTTGCTGTTTAAACTAAATGCAATTGTGACAACAGAATGCTATACAAAATGAACTACTTTATACATAAACCACCATTAAGGGCACATAGAAATACAGCATCCTGTGAAACATGGTATTATAGACCACTTCTCTCAGTCTTGGTCCTCAACCCTTAACCTTCTCGATCATGTGCATAGAACATGGAGTTTTATCGTTTAACAAGAGGTGGTTTATTAAAACATAAAAAGCTATGTAAGACAGTTTATCAACACATCCTGGTCTCAAAATAATTACTTTTCCAAAGCAGTGAATACTTCAATGCCTGCAGTTCTTTCATTCCATCTTTTACAAACTTGATTTATTTAGATAGGAGTATTTGTTGTACATTTCATTAGAATACATAACCAATTATACAAGAAAGGTAACAAAATGCATATGCAATTCACAAGAAATCACTGATCTAGCTGATATGAATGTAAAATAAGCAAAAAGGGAAGCATCACAACAATTTTTACAAAAAAAGATGATGTCTTGTAAATATATTAAACAGTATTTCACTAAGATAGACAACTATCATGTGCTCCTTATTGCATAATATAGTTAGAAACTTTATTATGAAAATATTGCTACATAATTAGCAACCCTCATCTGAAGAGTCTAGAAAATATTGTCTGATGTTTGATTATTTACATAGTGATTCAAAATTGAAATAAATTTACAGTCTTCTCTTTGAACAACATGGAATAAAGTAAAAAAAAACTAGTAAATATAATACAATCCTGACTAACATTATAAAAAAACACTAACACTAAGTCAGGTTTGCTACAAAACAAAATGATGTTTTATGAAAAAATGTGAAATTTAGAAAGTTGGCAAAAACTATGTTTTCAAAACAGATCTCCGGTGTATTATTTCAAATTTTTACTTTTAACGTACAGGTGTTTTTTGTGGAAATACTAATTATGTTTTCAATATACGTTACTATGATATGTTACTAACTTACATAGCAACGTTGTCGTTAGAAACAAAATTGTGTCCGAAGAATTGTTAATATATAAAATCGTAAGATATGTCATATTCTTTTAACAAAAATGAATACATGGAAGATTAAACCACAACAGTCCACAACATTTGGGCATTCAAAAATATCTTATGCATTCTTCATATACCTTAAAAGGCACTTTTTACAAGGTGCTTTAACAAATACCATCACTTTACCTTCACAGAGCAATTAATTCAATTACGAAATTAAAAGTAAAGTCAGATCCTTTACTGATTCAATGATTCACAAGTTTAATGAACAACTAAATATCTTTAAAGATTTTTTTCATAACAAAATGTGCCTGTATGTAGCTCCTTTTTGAACAAGGCATATACACAAAAAGTGCTGCCTTGCATTGTTATTCATAAATACATATTTTTGCCTTACATTTGTACACTGCTGCTTAAAGTGACTTGAAATTACATTTACTACAATTCATTGTCATCACGGTACTCGTCATTCATTGGATCGTGGGTAAACGGTGGTAGAAGCTTCTTTTTCCGTCGGAAGATAATACAGGCTATCATCAATCCTAGCATGGTTCCAAACAGGAACATCCCAACTCCCACTCCTGCTACAGTGGCTGAAAAAAGATTTAATTATGATGTAACTTGAAATCAAAAACAAAATGTGTAGTTGTTTTTAAATTTCTACAGAAAAATAAAGATGTTTACACATTTTTAGTAATAAATGATGCAAAGCCCAAGATTCTACAAAAATAAAATACAAAAATAAAATATGTTTGTTTTTAAATTTCTCCTTAACATTCATTATTTTTACACATTTTTATTTATAAATGACACAAAGCCCTAGATTGTAATTGAAATGTGTGAGTTTTTAAGTTTCTAATTGAAAAATTAATATTTACAAATTTCTATTTATGAATGACACAAAGCCCAAGATTGTGCAATATTAAAATGTGTTAATTAAATGTAGTTTTTTAAATGTCTAACTGAAAAGTCAAGATTTAAAATTTTCTATTTGTAAATGACGCAAATTATTTATTTATTACATGCCCATAAATGGCCTATTAGATTATTATATAATAAAAAAACAACATAAAAAAGTGTGTAAGTGATTGTATTTCCCTTTACTAAGCAAAACTAGAGATGGTTCTGAAAATCTAAATGATTGGCTCTATTTTAATGACACTGTAATAACAAACATCACAGTATAACAGTTTAGTTTTGTTCCTAACTGTTTGCTATCTTTTCTCAATCCATCAAATAAAGAAATTGGCATTTACCTCACATCAGTATTTCACTCAATGTCAAAGCTACATACAGACTGCATTCTCATGACAACTAAATGGTATAAAAACTTTTTACCATTTGTAACACAGTCAAACTTATATTAAGCAGCCAGCCATGGACAACTTACAATTGGCTGCTTAAGACAAGTTGGCTGCTTAATAAAAAAAAAAGACGACATTGTTTGCCTATTACTGTGGGCATGCACATTTAAAGAAAGTATTAAATAGTACATCTACTGCAAAGTACTGTTTTAATCATCATTGAATACCAACGCTCGACTATTCTGTTTAACTACATTCGTTGACTGTGGGTTTATTGGTAAATTTCTATCATCTTATCGACCTGAATAGAACAAGAATTGGCCAGTCATAATACTGCTTACAAAGTCCATACTTTTCAGAGTGGAGACTAGAAGTATATGGATTATGTTTAATAAATGAAAAACTAAAATAGTGACAGGGCCCCAGTAGCATACAGATACATACCAGGCTGGGTCAGAATTACGATATACGTATATTGGTAAACAAAACAACTGTAGTTTATTCAAATGTGTATAAGTAAAACAACCAAGTAAGACAGATACAGTTGTGGTTCTTCACTACTTCCACCATTTTTCTAATTTTAAAGTCAAGTGAATGTGTTAACATTAGTTAATACTTAACATGCTTAAGGTTATATAGCCATCAAATCTTTTATGATGATGCCCGTGTTCATAAAGAATATAAAGATATTGTTTAACCAACTAAACTTATTGCTTAACCCTCCAGAGCAAATTGTGTAGAGCCTGATCAGACAGCTCCCAGCAGGAGCTAGCGATCTAGATTCACACCATTTTGTATTTAGACAACTAATAGATGAAATAAAATATCTTAAACAATCTTTCAATTACTTGATTAAAAATATTCTTTATTGAAGCACATGAGATGTGCCAATTAATAACAAACTAAAATCCTGAAAATCTTGTAGTTGCTATTTAAAGACTGTTCTAACCTGCCATGTTGTAGGCTTTCCTCTCTGTGATAGGTGTGCCTGTGACCAGGGTTGTATGGATGAGCCAGGACCACATGTGCTGGTTAAACTCAGTGGTCAGCTTCCCATACGTCAGATCCTCTCCAAAAAACACGGCACAGCCTGCAACATGATGTGGAGTAGCTACATGTCATCGACGACAATTGGTTATGGAGAGGAGGTAAGTTCAACAGCTCGTGTTACTGAGACAGCATGAAACATGTACCCATAAGGTGATGGTAAATATGTAAAAATATATTGTCTATCACTAAATCCATGTGCATTCACTAAAATATTGCTCGAAACAATAGGAATGCATAAAAGAAACTTGTTAATTAAGCTCCAATTTTGAAAAGACACCCTGGTTGTCTTGAAATAAAGTAAGCATTTGTTTGGAAAAGTATGACTTTATTTTTTACTTGTTAAAATTTTTAGGTACAATGAAGAGTTGTGACATACCTCAGACATAATGGTACCAGATAATCCAGGGTAATAAAACTTGGACATGGTCACCTTATGTTGTTTTACATTCGATCAAACCAGGGTAATAAAACTTGGCGTGGTCACCTTTTGTTGTTTTACATTTGATCAAACCAGGGTAATAAAACTTGGACATGGTCACCTTTTGTTGTTTTACATTTGATCAAACCAGAGTAATAAACTTTAATGTGGTCACCTTATGTTGTTTTACATTTGATCAAGTCAGGGTAATAAAACTGTATGTGGTCACCTTATGTTGTTTTACATTTGATCAAACCAGAGTAAGTAAACTGTATGATCACCATATGTTGTTTAACACATGAGTGTACTAGAGTAATAAGACTAGATAAAGTATTTTATCAATCGTACTATGTAAAAAAATCAGAGTAAGGGCAGCACCATATATCCATCAATTGAACAAAACCTCATTCTGCCTGAAAGGAGTATTAGTAATAACACCCTTTAAGAGACATACCTACCTTTCAACTTATAGTCAACTACTGCCCTGTACTTAACCTGGAGACTATCCATATCTTCAAACCAGGTGACGTAGGACTGGTTATTGTCACCTGTCCGGTACTGAAACAGTGAAATGTTTGACCTTGTATACTGGCAGTTACTGTACATTGCCCACAAACAAGTACATGAATATGAACATATAAAAACCAAAAGATGAGCAACATGATCACAGTTGGGTTTCAAATTTACTAGTATAAAAGTTAGCAGTTAGATTCTAAAAAACACCCCCTGGACCAAGAAGATACCTGTTTATGGATGAAAGGATGAAATGAATCAATGTTAAGATTACAAGATTGATCCTTGTCATCAGCATGCAAATTATCCAGTTCACTTAACGATAGAGTGGGGATCAGTTAAAAATGCAGTCATATTAATTTGAATCGCATGCAGGAAATACCAGGTGAATAATGCTAACCCGTATCTTGCTGAACTATTAATACTCATGCTATTTTTAATAAGCACTGGATGAAGTTTTAAGAAGTACTGCATTAAAACATGCAGCAAATTGTGAAGATTCTCATTGTGGGAGATGGTCGATCTGGATTTGTATTTTTGATCATGTGCTAATAAATCATAAATACATACCCTGCCTAGAGTCGAGTATAAACAAAATGTAAGATAAATTAAGATCATACCACTTCCACTCTCCAGGGAGCCTGTTCAGCACGACTGTATTGTTTATCACTGTAGATGAGCTCAGGGTGGTCAAGGTCGATGGAACCAACAGTCACTACAGTTCTGGATGCCTCCAGTTGACATGTGCCATTCTCAACCCTCAGCTGGCACACTGGGAAACTGGTCTGGAATAAAATGCACATGCATGTTTACTATATGTAGTTGGGTGATAGGGAGAGAATGTGTAGGCAGAGTGTTTAGCTCAGACAGTAGATTATTGGCCCTGTTCGTGTAGGGTCCCAGGTTCGAGTCCCTGACTGGCGGCACATTTTTCTCCCTATGTTACAATAGCGCCCATTGTGGGGCTGTACATGTGTTAGTTATTATGTTATAGTAAAAATAATTGCCAAGATTTCCAAAAAGTAATCAGTTGTACAAAATCAGTGCATTACCAATTGACTAAAAGTATTTCTGAATTTTTAAAAATAGCCTGTATTAAAAAATGTATGCCTTAAAACTGTAAACTGTGTGCTTGTAAAGTGTCACTTTCTGGCATTGTTTTCATTTATGTATTCTGTTTGGTATTTGAATGTTTCAGAAATAATCTTAAGATTACATGATAAAGCACTTTTTGTCAGCAATGAATGATAGTGATTATACTGAGAGTGATCAGAATAAAAGAAAAAAACATGTAGCCGGGGGGTAGGGAGAGAATGTGTAAGCGGTCCAGTTAGCTCAGTCCGTAGAGCAATTGCCCTGTTAGCAAAGGATCTTAGGATTGAGTTCCTGACTGGCTGCACATTTTCTCCCTATGTTACATACACATATGATAATAGTTCTACAAAAATGTTTGAAATGGCTTTCAATGCATATTTTCATCCATACCTTTAAATGTTATTCGGGTCTGTGTTGTCTAAACAGCTATTGATATTTGGTCAATTCCAGTTATTAGAATGGAAGGATCGGAACTAACTCCCAATTAATTGACTAGACAGAATCAATAATGGCCATGAAGATACTGACAGTCAAAACTTTGGATTTGTTTGTCCCTTGTTATCTTATACACACAGCTGTCAGAGAGTGGGGGGACTTAACTGTGTTGCGAGATCTCTAGAAAAAAAAAGAGCATGAGTAGCCTACAAAGAACATGCCAACTTAGATAACTGTGTGGAAGAAATTCATGAACAAGAAATAAGCTTATAATGTTATAAAGAAAGAGTAGTAATACTTACGTCTGGAGATACATAGTTCTGACAGGTGTAGTTGTATCCAAACCATGGAATCCCCAGAATTATCTGACTTTGTTTGAATCCAAAAGATGTATATTCGGTCATGCCTTGAGTGAAAAAATAAGAATGAGGAGGAATCATTTTGCTGTAGAGTCTAAAGAATCTTTGTGTAGAAATTAGTTTCAGGTATGGAAATGACATTTCTGAAAAATATTTTAAAAACCTTTTTTTAATGTTTCACTTTAATAAGCCTAAGTATTTCATTACACAGAAAACAGACCCAAATCATACAAGTATGGCATATACAAGAATTTTAAAAAATTGGGTAAAAAGAAATATACCCCAGCAAAAACAATAATTTGCGGACTTTTCAAAAACATATTCTGTAATTAAAATACAGAATAGTTAGGTTAATATTACTGCTCTTACATTATTTTTGTGTGCATACAATTTTCTTTTTAAATTATATCATTGCTTTTACATTTGTATAAATTTTATTTTCATGAAGATGGAACTTTTTTCCTGAAAATTGGGTAATAATGTACTTATATGACCACGATATATTTGCCCCCCACCTTCTAGCTGCCTGGTTTCACCCAATGATGCACACAAAAAAAAGCATGATCAGGGTGGCTGTGACTGTTGCACCAATCACAGTCACTCATTATGACCAATGTAACATGTGTGGGGAATATGGACCTGCGTGCTCTCTAGATATCAGTTAGAAACTAGAATCATGTTGAAGGTTGCTGTAACTTTGACCTTTTCACCACTACCCAAAAACCAATAGGGATCATCTACTCATCATGAGCAATGTCACAAGTGGAATTTTAGACTTATAACATACCTAGTGTGACCCTGTTGTATGAGGCTGTAGCCTTGGCCGTGCAGGATTCTTCACATGTGGAGGTGAAGCTCAGGATAGCAGCATCACACACATCTGCCAGACTGGCAGTCAATGTACAGTCATTGTCATAGCAGGGGGGCTTCCATGGTATGACACACAGGACCTGCCATTAGCAGTATATTATTCATTATTAAATTTTAGTTGTTTTTATAACAATTGCTTGCAAAAAAAAATGACAATACATATACATAGATTGTTAGCAGCAAACAGTGTGGATCCTGATCAGACAGATACTAGTGGAAGCTGGCTGATCTGGGTCTTTACTTTTTACCTCAAATCATGCTTTATAGAAGCATAAATGGGATGTCAATGGAACAATTGCAATGTTACAGTCACAAAGTTTTGGACTGCACTCTGGATTATTACAAGAAAAACTTAAATTAAAAAGAGAATAACATTAAAAAATCTTTAATCTGCCAAACTGATGTGCAGTTTTGTGCAATGCAATCTGGCATGATTGTGGACTGCAATCTGGGAAACTGAAAAAAAAATCAAAGGGGCATAACATTAAATATACAAAAATTTACATGAGAGTAATGACATGTGTGTAGAAAGGGGCGTTACTCAAAAAAAAGAAAAGGAGTCACGGATCTTGTGCACTGCACTCTGTTTCAATAACATCTGCCAACGCATGAAATTTCAAGTGAATAGTTTTGTTTATGTAGGAGTATGGTCCAGACAAACATCAAGTATGAAAACTGAACTGAGGGGAATAAATCATGAAGTGTACAGTGACAGTTCTTGTACAGTGCACTCCAAAGTTTCAAGTCAATAGCTTTGATAATGTAGGAGTTGTACAGAAGATTACAGATGCTCTAAAGTACAGAGCTGTGGTTCTTGCGCACTGCAATTTGTCTCAATAAGACTTACTTATGTATCAAGTTTCAAATCAATAGCTTTGTAGCAGTTATGCTCTGATAAAGAAAAATTAAACAAAGGGCAATAAATCCAAAATCATGAAGTGAACAGTGATGGTCCTTGTGCATTGCACACCATCTCAATAGTTTCCACATCAGTGAAGATCCCGTATTGTGGCAGCCACCTTTGATGGCAACTTCAAGGGATTTTCAAATGAATTGTATAGAAGCTTAAATTTTATTTTCTTGTCATTTCTTCATTTATGGCCCAAAAATTAAAAGCTTTTCACCATTGGAAAGCTCTTGAAATTCATATTTTTAGATTACAATATTTTAAAATTGATAAATGCACAAAGAATTAATACACAGCAGTAAATCCTTAAACAAAATGAACAGTGTATCCTTTCGGGTTGTATTTATTTTTCTACCTTTTAAACTACCGTATTTTATCACTTATAAGATGGGGATTTTTCCTTTAAATTTCATGTTCAAAGTGTGGGGCTCGTCTTATAGGCGGGGTCTAATGACCTGGCAAAAAGTTTTCACGTTGTTTTAGAGCGACAACATACCCCATAAACTTGTTAGCAGTTATGCAATGACCTGATGTGCCGTCATTATCGACAGCCGATAACTTACCTTTATTGAACTTTGAATTCTGTCGGTCAACGATTAACTGTCTTACATACATTTCCCTTTGTTCTGCATGAAACACAGCTTATTATCCGTCACTAAACACTGAAACAAGCTTTCAACTTCGGTCTGCTAAATACACCAAGCTGTAATTTACTTGGCGTTTCTGTGTAGACTTGCCTCATTACCCAGGTCAAGTGACTGACTCAGAGATAAGCTGTTGTCAAGGTGATATTGATTGGAGCAGTTTGACAGTGAGGGAGTGAACGATGTGTTTTTATGAGCAGCTGCCGATTACATTTCTCCATGAAATTATTGATTGGTGGCATGTACACAAGGACAGTGCACTGTTTCCCGATATATCGTGTACTGTCATACCAGACTGGGTGATGTAGATAAAAAAAAATAATTTCATGTCACCTCGAGCTACAGGATCGCAGTGCAACTGAGACTAGATACATCCCGCAACGTGTGAAAATTACTGTCACTGTTTACAAATTAACCCTTTTGTTGAGACAGCATGACTGGTCGACGCTCCAGTTCATTTTTTTGCCTCGTCTTATAAGAGGGTCGAAGCAGATACCGGCAATTTCACAGGTGAAGTAGGGGGTTCGTCTTATAAGCAAATAGTCTTATAAGTGAGTAAGTACGGTATCACAGTATACTTTTGATATTTAAAATACCTCATAAAAGCTTTTTAAATATGATATAAAATTCAGTAAAATAGACTGAAAAATAAAAACACAGTGGTGAGTTTAATACAGCACATATTTCCAGATTTTGGCCTGCATAAGCTTCTGCCTTCAAAGATGACTGCCTTGAAATGTCTTATAAGTGCCTATGACATCACATGAAAAATATATATGAGATCTATCCACCTAGGAAATTTCAAGTCAATAGCTTTGATAGTCTTGGAGTTATGCTCCAGACAAGAACATTAAACAAAGGGGAATAAATCCAAAATCATGACGTGCAAAGTGATCATTCTTATGCACAGCACTCCATCTCAATAAGATTTATTTACTTAGGAAGTTTCAAGTCAATAGCTTTGATAGTCTTGGTGTTATGGTCCAGACAAGAAAATTATACAAAGGGCAATACTTGAACATCATGAAGTGCAGAGTGATGGACATAATGCATTGCACTTTGCCTCAATGAGATCTATCCACCTATCCAGTTTTAAGTCAAAAGCTTTGATAGTGTTGGAGTTATGCTCCGGACAAACTATGCAGCCTGCCGGCCCACCCAAGCCATAGGTGATCCCATAATTTGTCCCATCTTCGATGGGTGTATAAAAAACAGTGAAGAAGATAGTACCAAAGTTAACTTAAGTTAAAACTAAACCACCCTAAATTATTATACACTCCAGGGATAAAGCTAGGTACAATATGTGCACGCACTGTTGCAAGAGGGATCGAGCGACATGCTCCTCCAGCAAATTTTGTATTCCTAGACCATACTTGATGGCTTTTGGGAAGGTTTCGTTATCAAGATATAGCCAGATTTTAAGTAAGGTGTTATGTTACAGACCTCTAAATATGAAGAGAAACATTGTATTTAATCATACTTTATTTCCAATAGAGATGCTACTCAAACACAAGTTTCAATTTTCTGGTTATGACCATTTATATTAAATTTAATCCACACTTTTTATTTATACAAGAAAGGAATCACTGGTTTTTATACAGTCATATTTTTATTACAATGTTTTCACGCAAAATGTAACGATGTGAGAAAATGAAAATTGTATTTATGCCATTTTGAGAAATCTCAATCGACAAATGGTTCACATGGACTATGTCAAACTGTAATAAAGCAAAAGGAAGACCAAGGATAATTGTATTACAAATTGTCTTTAGGATTTATGTCTGTAAGTCCCCTGACTACTCAAATGTAAATAACTATGACTTTGCGACTGGCACATCATGCTAACAGCAAGATAAATGTTTAGTTCTGTTAATGAAATGCAGTTACCATTGTATATATAACAAAACATGAAAAGTAAAGTATAAATCAAAAAACAAAAAGTTGCAATTTTGTACATATCCTTCCACTAGACACTAACAAGGTGTGATATTACTGGGGCTGAAATATCTGAGAAATTCGGATTTGAGATATAAGAGTATAAAGATTGTGCCATACCAAGAGCTATAGGCAAGTTACTAAATCGTTCAGTAATTTTACATCTTTTTTTTTCATGGTGCAAATAGAACACTAGTTGAACGCAAGAAATATATACCTTACCCCTAAAAGGAAAAAAAATTTTTTTTTTGATGATTTCATTTTTTATATTTTTATTCTGGGGACCATGTATACACAGCTGCGTAGTCTGCATATGGGCAGCTAAGTGCCTGTAATCTCAATCACAATTGTTTTTACATAAATACATAAAAACATTATGTAAATAAATGAAATACAAGATTAAAATATATAACCTCATACCTTGATGTTTGTGTCATTTTTTATTTCCTTAATGACAGTCTTCATTACAAAACTGATGCTATTTATCTGATCCTTTTTGATGCTACAATCTGACAGGTAGCTGTCAAAATCTATTGCCACAACATCTGCTCCCTCTGTTTTTATGGCCTGAAAATTATACCAAAACAATATTTTAAATATAGATGCCAACATTTACAGTTTATAAAATCTGTCCCAAATGCTGATTTAAAAGATGATGACCAACATGTTTAAAACTTAATGTTGTTTAAATCTAAAGGTTTCTTCTTAACAATCATGAGAAAAAGTCACCAAAAGATTAACTGGCTTTGTTTCTTTGTTTAAATGTCCTACCAATACCATTATATTGTGACCACAGGGATAAGTAGAGTTTTTGAACATATATATCTATAATATTAATATAATAGATTTATATGTTCAAAAACTCTACTTATCCCTGTGATTGTGACTGTTCAGTCAGTCAGGGACCACAATGGATTTAAGAAAATACTGTTTCTCTTTTATGGTGTTACCCCTGGTATCGTTGTGCATTTATGGCTCAAACATATGTGTATAATGTTAGGATTAATGTACCTTTGCTTATAACATTATGTACACTTTTACCAAAATAAATATCTGTCTGTCTGTCTGGTCTGTCTGTCTGGTCTGTCTGTCTGATCTCTCTGTCTGATTCATTCACACTCACCCTGACAAGAAGGATCTCATGCTTTCTGTCTACAAATATCTATCATGTGTTTCATTACCTATTAAGACTAAACACTATCCAATACTGCGGGTATATGACCCACTTACAGAAAGAATAACCCAGAGTTAGTTGGTATATAAGCAAACTGCCTAATAAAGAACTTACTAATACAATGTATAATTTACCTCTAAATAATATCAAAGATAGCAAAGGTTGGAAACAGGACTTGGGATTGTTTTCAACATCCACAAACACAAACATCAATCTTACCTCTTTAACAATTAGAATGAAGTTTCTCATTGCCTGGCTCACACTGTAATCATTTGGGATCTTGTCAGCTGTAAAGACATTACAACATTTTAGTTTGTCACTAATGCAGCTAGAACAGTTCATCATTTCTGAATTTGAAATGATTTAAAATTAATTTGTAATACATAGGAATGCACAAAATTATAATGTTCTGTAGCGTGCATTAAATCCAGTCTGATACGCAATGGTACATTGTTGGGGCCGTACCAAATATTATACCTGTTCATTTATTTTCAGTATAAATGTGTTGTTAAGTGTATATAAATGTATTAACTGTTTTATGTGTCATTCTCTGTCTGATTATGGATACCGGTAATAACCATGTCAATTCATTTTGCAAACCTGATGAAATGAAATGAACGATCATATTCAGCAGGTGTATAGACTTAGGCAGTTCTTGCAGCCTCTTGGTAAGAAATGGTATGCCTCTTTGAAAGGACAAGAGTTAATTTCAATCTGCCTTTTTGTAAAAAAAAAAAATGATAAAAATATTTTTATTTATTTTTTATTTAAATAATTGTTATTACAGAGAAAAACCCAGGTGTAGATGCAAAATAAACACTGATAAAGATTCTAAGAATTTAGAAGTAATTACTTTTAAGACAGATATATTGTACTTTTTTGCCAAATGTCTTGTTAAGTTTATAATGTATACATGAATCAGTTCAATGACCTTAAAATGTGGCAAAATGTTGTTTTAAGTCCATTTTGTAATTACCTGATAAGCCCATTTAAATATATATTCCTATCTTCTTTAGGTTATTTTTGCAATATGCATCTGTTTTCCAACATGTTAAAAGTGAAAACATACATTTTCTGTTTACTTGATAATTTGCTGATAAGCCTATTTCATCTTTAATGCGGAGTTAGTTTTGGTTAAAATCATAATATTGATTCACAACACCAACTTATGCATCGAAAGATATTTTGGCATTTTTTTTTTTAAAAAAAGTTGATTTTAAAACAAGTTATTTCAAAAGTGGTTGGATGTTATAAAAATTTTGAAACAAAAAAAACAAACATTTTGAAGTAATTATTTCAAAATTGTTTTTTGTTTCTAAGCAGGTTATAACAAACCAAACTTCCTCAATGAGTTTAGGGGAGATAATAAGTTCAGTTCCATCTGAAGAAATAGAATACAAAATATTTAAGTTAAAGTCTTCAAGTAGGGTTGATAAATTATTATTAATAGTGACACCCAACATCTATTTCCACTACAATAGTTTTTAACAAAGATTAAGTGGAAATATATTTTGGTATTAACAACTTGTACTTCAAGTTGCTTTCAGTCACATGCAACATAAAGGGTTCTAATTGCTTGCCTGTATAGAACAATCAACATATCGCAAGCTAAAGTGAAATGTGTAACCCATAGCCTGCTATTCATGTATTTGACGGTTTAGGCAAATAATGTAGATCCAAATCAGGTCAGCTACCTCTGATCAAGACTGACACTATTTGCTGCTCAGTCTCTGTTTATAAGTATATCAACCCTGACATGTAACATATACAATATTACAGGAAAAAAAAAACATCTAAGAATTTAGGATGGGTTTTTAACAAAATGTAGCAAGCTTAGGGTTAAGTGGGACAGTCTGTGGTGAGAGAAAGGTGGGATATTCTGATAAAGCTTGGAAAAGAACGAAACTCCACTAGAATACTTAACAATAAGAGCCGCAAGTTTTATCACATCATATTTTTAAAAGCATAGAAATTGTTAATTGAACTTGAGCATAGAAATTGTTTTTAAAATTCTGTATTGTAATCACTTCATAGTTCTTAAACCATGTGCAGTTTGTGAATAATGAACTACAATATGCAAACAGAAAGTACTATACCATTACATGACTACAATGTCATGCAGTTAAATACGTATAATTATAGATCTCTACACAGTTGTAAATGCCATAGATCCACTTGCTACAGAAGATTTACCATGCATAAACATGTTTTCTTTTCTTAGACTATAGTATTACATTGTATTATATATAAAGCGAAATTCTTCGTTTTGGTTTCGCGTGAATCATTTATTATCTATATGTATATATGTTGTAAAGATGATGTACACTACTATATGTGCAAATCCTAATTTAAGTTTCTGTTCTGTTCTGTTCCTAAACACTGCTTTAAACTTTGTTAACACGTAGTAAACCACGATAAAACTGGTGAGTTGAAGGAAGCAAGTTTAAAGTAATGAAATAAGATACTCACTATAGAAGCCATATTTCTTCCCCATTGCATGGGTGTAGCACATGAGATCATGGTTGGTGGACATGTTGTATGAGATAACTGTGGTAATAGACTCCCACATCCACTCCTTGTAGGATGTAGAGTGATTGGTCATGATAATCACCTGCAAGAAACAATGGACATACAATAATGACAGTGTCAATGTATTAATTCCCACCACCACCCCAATAAAAAAAAAAAAAAATAATTGAGCTTTGCAAATTTAATATAATAATTTGAAGCTGATGTGTCTGTAAGAAACCTTGATCTGCATACAAACTAGTGAATAGTCGAGCTGCTCTTGCATAGTAACAAAACTGCTCTGTGACAAGGCATTAAGCCATAATGCACTGTGGTCTTCCTAACATTAAAATCACAGCATACAATAGGAATTTATGGATGCAATTAACACCTGTGTGCCTGTTTATGAAGTCACTGTAATGCGATGTGTTTGTCAATCATTAACAATACACTGATAGGATAGATAATGGTAATAATGTAAATAAATTTAAATACCTGTAAAGCATGTAGCAAAGATGTATATTAAAACTAACAATATGAAGGCATGAATGCATGTTGAAACATATTTTATTTGTTGTATTCCACCAGTTTTGGCAGACCACCAGATTTGCTGGCACAGCTCTGTGATGGATAAGCTATGACTGCTTGCTCAAGTATAACATTTTTATAGCATCTCCCCCTCTGTACACAATTTGAAAGTTCACTGTGTTGACTGAGGTGGTAAGAAAAATTATTAATGATATATTTTGTGAGCCATCCAGCTACAACATTATGACTTAGTTCACTAAAACACATTGCCCTATATAGCAGCAATAATGTATGAATTACATATGAAATGCTTACTGCTGTCTAAATAACAGTAACATATTATTTGACCTTTTGCCACTATCATTTGGAATGGTCGGATTTTATCTATTTTATATTGCACTCAACCCTGTGATAAAGTCTGTTTTTTCCAAATTACATAGTATAAACCTTGCTTCAGATTTTGTTTCCTAATCGACACTTCTTACATCCTTAAATATTATAAGTAGATAAAAACCGACCTCTTCTCTATTAAAACTGTATGGGTATTCAGTTATTAGAATGGGGCAATGTATTTTTTTTCTTAAAATATCAATAAAAGGCAAAAAGAAAGGGGTACTTGCTGCAGCTGGTTAGAGTACTTAAAATCACAAACTATGAAATTGAATTTGCTAAACAGATATGCATTAATATTGCCTATATATAGTTTTCTGTTGGGTGTTCATGAACGTGTTGTACACAATTTCGATGTAGAGTATTTATATAGGTAAGTTACAACTAAAACTTGTCTTATAAAAAATACCAAAATTTCCAGTGAAGCCATCATTAAATGGTATGGCAAACAAAACAGTATTGGTTTGCTATGAAGGCCTGATAAAATACAACTATCAGTAATTATTGTAAAACAAACAAAATAACAATGAAGTTTGGAGTTATAGCACCCAAGCAAGCAAAACGTTTATTAAAACTTGGAACAAAATATGACAGACTGTGCACATATCGACAAACTACCATCGTGTTCCAGTATACTGTTCATTTGGATTTTAAAACAATAACAATTACAATGTGTCAAAGTTAATTGAAGCTGTGTTTAAATGCTTGAAACAGCAAATATTTTGAGCCAACAAAAACTACACAAATTGTTAAAGGTGGTTTCCGACAGTTTGCCTGTATCTATATATGCAACAATATCTTATCTCTGTTTGGGGTATTTGTACATGATTTCTGCATTTAAAAAATCTTTCTTCAGTCTAAGCTTTGATGATTTTCAACAGTATTTCAAGTTTAGGGCAGTAAAACCTGTTAATCAACACTTATATGCTCATGCTTTTAAAATCTATAAATAAGAACAATAGGGATTCCTGCTTACAATAGATATCAACGTCATAAAGTATGACATGGATGAGCTAAAACATAAGTGGTCTCATAGTTTTCTTAGTTTATAAATAGCTAACAGACAGCATGGCTCAGATAGGAAATACATGTTTGAAATGATGATTGTGTCGTTATGGTTCACTTGTCAGACAGGTGTAGGATATACAATAAAGAGTATTTTGCATATGCACTTTACGCACACGTGTAACCTCTGTTTGAAAATTAAAAATCTAAAATTGACAAAAACACTTTAAAGGTTAGGCATGATATTATTTCTTTCTGTAGTTTCAAGTTATTTTTCGTCTGAAAGTACTTTTAATCAATACCAAACAAAACAATATATTTGTTTTTCTTTTCTTTGTTTTTTTTTGCAAAAGGACCTTAAAATGCTCCAGAGCCTTGTGCACCTGGCATTTTGCGAGATCTGTTTAAGTAACAATGGTTTATTATGATGTTTAATGAAACTTTTTTTGGTCCAAACTGGTGGATATGACCTTTAAGTTCTATTGCTTCACATGGTACTTCCTATAGCTGCAGATCACTAAATTATAAAATTACCCAGCCCTGGGTTATTTCTAACAAGAGGGCCATGGTGGCCCTTAATTGCTCACCTGATGACACAGGCTTTAAAAAGGCTTCTGGCATCAAGTAATTAAGAGTTATTTACTTTGGAACTGTTTGGTGAAGATTGGACCATTAGTGAGGCCACTGGGTTGTTAACATTTTCTAGAATTTTACTAAGTAACCTACTGAATCCACATCACTTCAAAACATATATAAGATTTCATACTGGCAAACATGCTGGTCAAGTTTGGTGAAGACTGGGCCATCAATGTAGCCTCTTAAGTGTTTTCACAAGGTTTTTCTAAAATGTAACCTAGTGACCTACTTTTTGACCCCACATGACCCAATAATGAACTCATACAGGAATCCATGTAGACAAACATTCTGACCAAGTTTGATAAAGATTGGCCAATAAATGGGGCCTCCAGAGTGTTCACAAGCTTTTTCTAAGATTTGACCTAGTGACCTACTTTTTGAACCCACGTAACCCAGTTACGAACTCATCCAGGATTTCATGCAGACAAAACATTCTGACCAAGTTTAGTAAAGATTGGGCTATAAATTTGACCTGGTGACCTACTTTTTGACCCCACGTGAGCCAGTTACAAACTCATCCAAGATTTGATGCAGACAAACATTCTGACCAAGTTTGGTGAAGATTTGGCTATAAATGTGGCCTCTAGTGTGTTCACAAGCTTTTTTTAAAGATTTGTCCTAGTGACCTAATTTTTCACCCCACGTGACCCAGTTACGAACTCATCCAAGATTTGATGCAGACAAACATTCTGACCAAGTTTGGTGAAGATTGGGCTATAAATGTGGTCTCTAGTGTGTTCACAAGCTTTTTCTAAGATTTGACCTAGTGACCTACTTTTTGACCCCTCGTGACCCAGTTACGAACTCATCCAAGATTTCATGCAGACAAACATTCTGACCAAGTTTGGTGAAGATTGGGCTATAAATGTGGTCTCTAGTGTGTTCACAAATTTTTCCTAAAATTTGACCTAGTGACCTACTTTTTGATCCCAGGTGACCAAATAATAAAATCATCCAACGATTTCATGCAGACAAACATTCTGACCAAGTTTGATGAAGATTGGATAAAAATTGTGGCCTCTAGTGTGTTCACAAGGTAAAATGTTGACGACGGACGATGGACAACGGACGACGAACGATGGACGAAGCGGTATCACAATAGCTCCCCTTGAGCACATTGTGCTCAGGTGAGCTAAGAATGGAGTAGGGACTAAATCTTTCGACAACACAATTCTTCCTGTTCATTTTAGCAAAGGCAGACAAACACCCTGCTGTAATGTTTCCAATGCGGATAAATCACCTCCTGTAAATTTTCCACATTTTGCAAGAACGCTTATTGGTTTGCACAGTTAAATCTTGTAAATGCATTGATAATAGCATCAAATATTTTTCTGATATAAATCTAACTTCAAGATATAGTTTACAGTCATTAACTGAGGGGAGTGATTTCTCTGCCTAGATTTTTCTGGGAGGTATTTTATCCGAAAAAAAACTATTCTACTGTTTGTGTTTTTATTTTGCTTGGATATAACTTAAATTTGCACTTTTGCATTATTCTATGGCAGAATCATTCTCAAGCTGTGACTTCAATATATTTTTACAAAAGAATCTCCTTATTATAAAACAACAAAATTTTTGTAAGCACCTTTCAGCCATTTTGTCATGAAAAAATGACTTTAAGTACACTGTAAATCTACTGTGTACCTTGATTGGGATGCAAGGTGACAAACAATCGGAACACTTCGGCTACTAACATCTGCATCACCGCAGAGGAGTGCCGATAAAGCTCGTTAGTGGGGCTGTGGACAGTGAATGCACACAGCAGATATGGTACATGTGTCAGATGGCCTCAGGGGTCTGGCTAGCAGCAGGGTGCCGTCCAAGTGGCCTTAAGTACCGCTTGGGCAGATTAAGCATATGACAGCCTGAAATACCCATGATTATTTCTACACGGTTTACACAATTTGTGTGATCAGGCCATTGCTCAATAAATATGGTCGAGAAAAAATGTACAACCGGGCTGACTGGAGGACCCCCCCCCCCCCCCCCCCGCGCGACTGAAGATATACAATGTGACATTAACAATAAGTATTTGTATTGGCTTAATCACAGTGTCTTAAAGTAAACTACCAAGACTTATAATAATGACATGAAAGCATAAATGTATATGTAAAATCAGTTTGATTTGTTGTTTTCAATAATAATGGAACAAGATCTACTACCTAACAGACCAAAATATACCTCATTTTCTACACAAAATTGACACACATTTACAATAAACATTCTTTTATGGCACGAAATGTCACAATATGACTTTTATCATTCACAATAAAAAGAAAAAAAAACATTTCTTCCTGTCAGGTATGAGATTAATCAAATTATCAAATTATCTTGGGCGATATATTTGGAGATGCCGGGGTAAGTCTGATCTTAAAAACAAGTAGAAGTAAACTGGTAGGAACATTTCTGGCTACCAAACTTAATGGTATGAAGCTACTCCAACGTGACACACCTGTCACCTGGCCCTTCCCCTCCCACCTATCTCTATCACACAACAGTCAACATTGAAAATCAAGACTTACCTCGCGTTCATTGTCATTCCAAGAAGTTACTGGCTTGCACTGTGACTGACTTGGACACTTACAATCAAGCGCATAGCTGTTAAATACGTACAATATTAAAATAATAGGTAAAACATGCAAGGAACCCATCTTGTCATTGATTAATAAAACAGAACCAAATATCAATAAACAAATTCACTCATCCAGGTAACCGGTGTGCGTGAGAACATCAGTATTCGTGAAAATACGTTGAGCGCAGCAGACGAACTCGCGCCACTATTCTTCGGTACATACATAAGATTTCTTTAAGATTATGGGGAAACATGAGGTTAATGCATTTATTTAATTTAAGAATGCGCATTCAAACATTTTGAACTGAACTTCATTTTTAAGACTAGTCCTCTTAAAATTTACATCTTTCTGTAGCAAGTCGAGCTTGTGTCCTCCTGTCGAGTCAATTGGATTTGGCATCCTCCTGTGGGTTGGTACATCTCAAGAAGAAGTAGATATAGATTGCTAAAATGGGAACCGACAATGTCACTATTCTCGGACACCTGAAGGGTAATATTTGACAAACAATGAATTTTACAATAATTATTTTCCGTTTATTATGTGCAATGTTCAGTAGGTCTGTACAGAGATATTTAGTGCATGCATGCTTGAAATGATATACAGGTATTTTTAGTTCGCCAGATCAATATACTCATTGCATTGCAAATGCCACGTCAGTGCTATTATCCATAATAATCAATATGTTTTAATGTAACCTGGGCTGGATAAATCCTTTTACCCAGCTTTGTATCAAAGCATTGGCCGTCTTTGGAGTTATTAAAGTTGACATAATCTTCCTAACTGTGCCATCTGGACCACCAGATCTTTGTTTAATTTATGCATATTTACGCACTTTTTTTCTGTCACTCTGCAGCCCTAGTTTTAGACCTCCTAAATGAAGCGACAATGGGCACAAGCCAGTGGACCAAGACTCTTGACCAAACAGTGACTCTCTGTGACCAGTTGACCCCCAGCCTTCCAGAGGACAAACCAAAATCTCTCTTGGACTCCCTGTCCAGTGTAATGAAAACTGTTCGAAATTTATATAGTTTAACAAAATTTAACCCATTTAAAACAAAACATCAACAGCCTCAGTGTAAAGCATTACTAATTAAGTTCATTGTAAGACATGTAGGTAACTATTATAAAATAAATTAACAGCTTCTAAATTAGTTTTCAAATACAATCTCAGCGAGCCATATTTTAGTTCATGTTTTTAAGGGATAACCTGTTTTATGTTTACATAATCAACTTTTGCTTTTTATTTCAGCAAGGATTTCTAGCTTTACAGAGTAAATTGAATCATCTCCCTTGTCATTTGCTTTCTCTTTAAAGACTACAACACAGTAAGGAATAGGGTAGGGGCTAAAATTTTCAGCAGCTACATAAACTAAAATATATCGGTTCAATTTAAAAACTAATATGATACTGGGTTTAGTTGTGATACACATCAGAGTTTATCTACTGCATTGCAGATATCCACATTTTTTAGGAGCATGCCCCTGGACCCCTAAAGTAGCAGAAAATTATGGGCAAAATTAAGAAATATGCAGTTAAATATCCAGCAATTTCTGGCAGATGTACATTGATTAAACTGATAAAAATATGTTGATGGTACTGCAATGAAACAAATTAGTTACTTGAAGGTCAAGATCACACTTAAAGGTCAAAATCATAAACCTTGGTAGTGCACTGGTGGTTGTGTCCACTCAGTAACTCTGTCATTGCTTGAGGGATTTTGAAATAACCTGGCAGAAATGTGAAACACATGAACACGACGTGTCATGCACAAGATCCAGGTTGGTTACTTGAAGGTCAAGGTCACACAGGTCAAAGTCATAATCCTTAGTGGTGCACTGGTGGTCGTGCCTACTCAATAACTGTCATTTCTGGAGGGATTTTGAAATAACCTGGCAGATATGTCACACACATGAAGACGATGTGTTGCCCACAAAACCCAGATTGGTTACTTGAAGGTCAAGGTCACCCAGGTCAAAGTCATAATCCTGAGAAGTGCATTGGTGGTTGTGTCCATTCTGTTAACTGTCATTTCTAGAGGGATTTTGAGATAACCTGTCAGAAACGTCAAACACATAAAGACGACATGTCGCTCACAGACCCAGGTCACACTTACAGGTCAAAGTCATTAATCCCTAGAAGTGCACAGGTGGTTGTGACCGCTCAGTAACTGTCATTGCTTGGGCGAATTTGAAATAACCTGGCAGAAATGTCAAACACATGAAAACGACATGTCGCGTACAAGACCCAGGTTGGTTACTCAAAGGTCAAGGTTACACTTTCAGGTCCAAATCATAATTCCCTGGTGGTTGTGTCCACTCAGAATACTGTCATTCTGGAGGGATTTTGAAGTAACCTGGCAGAAATGTCAAACACATGAAGACGATGTGTTGTGCACAAGACCCATGTTGGTTACTCGAATGTCAAGATCAAACTTACTGGTCAAAGTCATAATCTCTGGTAGTGCTCTAGTGGTCGTGTCTGCCCAGAAACTCTGTCATTTCTGGAGGGATTTTTAAATAACCTGGCAAAAAATGTCAAACACATAAAGAGGAATTGTCTTTCACAAGACAGCCTTTATTTTATTTTATTTTTATCTGATGTATTTTTTGCCTATTGAAAACAAATGATAGGAGGTAAAAAATTCAATATGGTTATATACATAAATCTGATGCTATTGTTTTTTTTAATAACTCAAATACCTCCATGACAGTTACAAAATCTGCTTTACTAAACATGTCTGTTAACAACGACATTTCTTGTTGTAATTTACATCTAGCTTGAAAGCATCTCAGTGTCTGTGTGGAACTTCTCAGTTGCTAACAAAGCAAGGCTGTCCCATGCTCCAGATGCTCATGCCAAATGTGAGTTTTATAAGTCTTAAAGTTAATATCTGACAGTTTGACTATATGGGCATACTTGATATATAAATTTATACATTAGCTTAAGTAAAGGTTGTTTAGAACATAACCACAAGTGTCAACATTCCAAATCTATATATAAATGTGATATGGATTTCAGCTAAAAAATAGACATTGACTTCAAAGCTTATTACCTTGATGAGTATTTAACCTGATATTAAAAGTAAGTAGTCTTGTGGTTTTCTTAAGTGTGGCTCGGACAGAAAATACCTGATTGCAAAGACTAGTAGGGATTCTTGCTTCATTGTTCACACAGATCTAGGGCATCAATGAACAGCATTTTGAAAGACCTTTTCTAGTAACAATGACTTATTTGATTATTTGAGAAGAAAATCTTTGGTCCAAATTGTCATCTGATCAAATTTTATCCTGATTGTTGAAAAAAGTCTCTATTTACATTGCGATGATGGGCCCAAGATGGAGCAGATGACTCTCTTAAGTCAAGATGGGGGGCACACTTAGTCAAGCTGTTTGAGTCACTGATTTGAAATTCTTCAGCCCCTCAACATGCGGATTTGAGTCCCGGTAGGGGTGAGAACATTTTCCAGCTGACCTGCGGTGCTTCCCAGACATAAGTCTCTATAAATGATTAGCTGCATGTTGTCAATATGACCATAAATGTGTTACTGCGATGTAAAAACAACAAACAAACTAGTCAAAGATAGACCACTTTATAAAACAAGAAGAGTAAAATGTTAATAATCTTTGATAAATATAATTAAGGTACTGCGGAATACTCCTCAATCATAGTTTTGTCATGGTTACTCAATAGTAATATTTGTCATATTGATCTGTAGAGATGGAGAGATATTTTTAACTCATGACACAATAGCTGTTCATCTGTTAAGAATATTTTTAAAATGTTGACTCTTTTTCTATACATTAATATTTTGTATTTGGTGTTTGTGTTTTTGTACTACTTTTGTAGACAAGAACAAGATGGCACTAATTATTGTTTGTCATAAAGTAATGCAGACTTTTACCTAGTAGCATGTGTGTGTCATGCTTCGAAATAGGCATTCTTTTTATTCACTAGCCACTATAGTTAAAAAACTTTATTGGCAGTTGACTGAAAGTTATGTCATGCCATAATTATAACAAATTATTTTTTAAGCAATAAAAACTAAGCAAAATTAATCAGTAAAATTCTGTAAGAAAAATAAAAGTGCAACCAATTATATTTTGATATTTATGATTCTTCAGGAAATTCTCATATTAATATTTGCATGGATGACTGATATTGATGTGCATTAAGATGAGACATTGCATTGTTTTGTTATTTTATTTTCAGAGTTATTGCCCTTTGTTTTATTTTTTCTTGGCGGACGACTTTGTTATTCATTCAATGTTCTTCATGCTTGTATAGATAGTGACAGTTATGTGTAAGTTTTTGTAAGTAAGATTACTTCAATTGCACTGTTAATTCCAAAGTTTTTGCCCTTGATTATAGTTTTGTTCAATTCAAATTCTTGTGCAGGTAACTCCTTCATTATTTATCAGCAGACTTTCTTCTCATATCCTTCGTATTATTTTGTATTTATGGCTTGATCTACGGGCATTTAATGCATTGCCTTCCAGTGCTCTTGTAAAAGGAATCATGACCAGTTGATTATTTCTTGTCTTAATAATTGATCAAATGTGTAATATTTCAGTGCGCCATGTTGCCTTTTGTTGCCTTGAAAGCTACTGCCATGTTCGAGAGACAGAGAGCACTAATCGCAGACTAGTTATGGTAAAGCATAAAGTTAATACCAGAGTTTAAATTGCTTTAGAAATGGTAAGAATATAATGAAGTCTGGTGAACGGCTCTACAGTGCTTACAGCTACTATTACTTGGCTAAAATCTATTAAGATGGTAATATCTGTAATTCTAGTCTCACTTTTTATGTTTTTTGTCTTTCATTATTTAGTTAGCTATTAAATTAAATTGTAGTTTATAATAAAATTGTTCATGTTAATTTTTATTTTACTTTAATTATAGGCATTAATCCTTTTTTCCCCTTATATTGTAGATGGGCCTTAAAACTGGAAGAGCCTGGCTTGGTAAAGTTTTCACTTATTTTATATAATATAGTATCTTCAATGATTTCAATTTATTTAAAATATTGAATTCTATTGTTTAACAGTATGTTTTAATGTTATTTTTGTATGACTGCATTAGCAGCAAAATTAAAGTTATTGAAAAACATAAGAAACTGTCTCTGGTGCTTCAAAAAGTAGTTTCACATATTTCAGTGATAGGCAGCCGCACAACTAGATGCTGTAGCTGTAAAAAAAAACACAAATGGTTTACAGAACAACATTATATTTTCTATAACTTGAACATATAGTTCATCGTTATTATAAAGCGATAAAAGTTGTGCACATGCACATAATATATGCAAGAGTGAACATGCATGTACATAAACAAAGCATGAAATCTTACTTGATCAAACAACAGCTGATAGAATGATAAATGACATATTGGTATTTAAATAGATTTTGAATAAGATAAACACTTTTTACATCACAAAGCGTGATGAAAAATTGAAAAGTAGACATTGAACACGAAGAATCTTTTCTTCGAACAATCTTATTACATTTTTTCTACAATAAATATAAATAATTAAAATATATATATATATGTAGTTATTGCTACTTAGTTATTCTTTCTATTAACTAGTCTTGAATTTAATAAGCCTGGTTGAACTAGATGCAAATGTGATTATTATAAAATGCAACACTAAATAAACTTCTAATATAAGTGAACCACTCTCCGGAGTAAGAAATACAGCATCAAGTAAAACGTGTAACATATGGTGTAACCAGCATAGGGCCAGAGCGATAAAATGGTTCAAGCAGTCTTATTTACTCTTAAACTTCTGCCTATTACTTTGTCTACTACAATGTCATATATGTTATGAGGTCGCTTTGATGCAGCGACTAACGCACACTACTTAGTATTTCCATTTAATTTTGGGCATGGATGCCTACGTCTGCAAACACAGAAGACAAGCTGTTGTTGACCATGACGTTTATTCTTTACTGTCCAAGTTTCTAATGATACTTGGACAGAGTCAAACAGCTCTTTTATACTCAGGTTCTGTGTTGCACATTAAGGCAAAGGGATTACTACCCAATGGTGGAAATCTAGTTATAATCCTAGAGATGGCCACCAAATCAGTCACTATCTATAAGATGTGAAAGAGACCAAAGGATGGCTTCATCCTTCTTTAAGTTACTAATCAAGAAGGGTTGCTGCTTATCTTGCAGGTTGAAGGTATAATCTTAGGGATGACCACTGTATCTGTCATAGGATTGTTTCATCCACACTTAAGCTAGTATGCAAGTTAAGTAAAAAACTTATGATTATCTGACAGGATTATAACCTAATAATCCTACTAGGGATGGCCTCTTTACTGAAGGTACCTTTGTAGCAAATAATTGAACAAAATATTATATTATCCAAATTAGAGTTAATATTCAATTTTAGTTTACTTTTGACCTAACTTCTAAAATAGATGAGTTATAGTTAAATACTTGAAATCTACATGAAAATACCTTCATTTTGATATAAAACAGTATATGTACATTATAACTCATTTTTGAGATATTAAATATTATGAATTTGTATACAAAAACTTAAGATTATTATAATGCTGCATTTCCACATGGAAAAGCAGCTTCATAATATATACATTGAAAGTAAAGTTTTATAGTTTGAGAAGGGATGGTTTATCTAACATGAAAAAACTAAACTGTTTATCTACACCAGTTCTTGTGTCAAAATTTGTCTACTTTTCCTAAATTGGATACTACAGTGCTTGCAGCACTCAAAAATTTGTTGCTTAGCACATAATGAGATAAGAAAGAATGATTTGGCTGGTTACAAATATGTTGTAATTTCTGTGCGTTTTTTTTTTTGTTTTTTTTTTCAGATTGCAAACAGGCAGCTTATGCACACACAATTCTGTTGACCACAGAAATGGTACGTGCCATTCTCAGTTCTTTCCAATGCCAGCATTAATTTAATTTGTACTGCAGCAATTGTTTTTACTAGAAATGCTGACTTATTCTATTGAAAAATTCAAACCTACTACAAATGATCAAAAACTTGGAACACCAGAGTAGAAACACCAAGATCTTTCTTCACAGGATGTAGCCATTATCGTGTTATATTTGTTAATAACCTAATCTTAAATTCTTAGTTATCTGCTCGCAACTTCATGCATTGGTAACACTATGTATTTCAGTTACTAATTAACAGATTCTATTTTCATTATTCTATAATGCTAAACAATTAATGAGGAAATTCATGTAGGCCCAAATATAGCCTGAGACATCTGTGAATTTATGAGAAAGATTGGCAAGATCAAAGGCATCAAAACTGCCCACAACAAACAAAAAATCCATTGCAAACAATACCATCATCACAATGTCATGCTTACTGCATTGTTTGTTATTAATATAGATAAAGTGTATCAATGTCTGTGGCATAGCCATTGAAAATGATAGCTGATTTTACTTAGCAATTGTACCGTTGTTGCATCACAACAAAATACAGAAAGTTCACAATTGAATAAACACTGTCCTGCTATTCATCAACAGAAGACACTTATTGCTGTGATCCAAACTCTTCCCTGAAACTATGGTAATGCTACCTGAGGCTGTGTCCAGCTGGGAAGACCTACTCCCAATGTCCTTGTGCCGTAAACCTCCCACTATGGCAGCCAGATAATGGCAATGCTTTTAAAGGCATAAAAAATTGCCATCTTTATAATGCCTCTTACCATAAAAATAAAAAAAAAGCACCATGCTGTAAGATCACAGTGCACTGGGTTGAAAACCAGTAAACTGCAGTGATATATGTTACAACTAATGTTGTATATCAATTGACCTTTTCTCAGGTAATTGCTGGCAGACTATTTGCCAATCAGCTTAAAGGATTTCCCCAAAAGTTTGTGATGACCAGCCCATGTCCCAAAGTTAGAAAGTACTTAGGGAAGCTGTGGGTATTGAGTTAACTGTATTTAATGTTTTGAAAGAATTAAACCCTTTAATCACTGATGTTTTCATTAGCCAACAAATATGATGGTATTAGGTATAGTGTAAGTATATTTGTGCATTTGGTGCACACTAGCCGTGCTAATATTGTTGCTTTTCATGTTAAGAAAATTTACAAAATAGATATCTTTTCAAAGAATGTTGTTTATTTTCTCTCTCTATGAAAACTGTATTTTGGTTTCTTTTTTTGGTTATCAGCAAAACATGGTTTCATGCTACAATATTTTCTGATATTTTCATGTGTATGTTTTAACTAACAAGCAATAGTTAGAAAATTGGGGGATTAAACATGCACATGTATAGTGAAAATGTGTATTTCTTTCCTAAACTTTAAAGATTTTTTAAACATTATAAATTAAGTAAAAATAGACCATGCATCTTGTTTTTTTACAAATACATACAAATGAAATAACTATATACTGACACATGATAATCTCCTACTACCTGATTAAAACATTACACAACAACATCTGGCATACCAGTGTAAAGCAAGAGGTGGCAGTTTTATACATTTTGGAGACCAATCAACTTTTCAAACATTCCTGGTCATTGCTAACTGACTCATTAAAAAGACTAATAAGTAAAAGCATATACCGGTAAGCACTTAATAGTAATTGTCCTATTTTGTGTTCCAATGTGAGAATCTTTATGAATGGTTTATATTACTGATGTAAATAAAAGCAACAGTGCAAAGCCTCCCATTTTAATACTTAACTCAATTTGTAAAAAAATATTGAGCCAATAATACAAAAATATTTTCAAAACAACACAATAGCATCTCTTATATTTATAAAAATGTGAAGCTTGACCCAAAATGTCCTTCGCTATTTATGCCTCAACATTCATGCCACTGAAAAGCTTTTTGTATTACCATATGCTGCTGTGTTTAATGCGCATATTTTCATGTTCCTGATCAAATCTCTAGTCTGTGTCCGTATACATCAGGAAAAAAAAGAGAGTTTTTTTCTGCTCCCAAAGTCACTATAAATGACAAATATCCTCAGGTGAATGTTCTATTGGTTAATTGGTATACAGAGACTAGTAATTTTCACACATTGCTGGATGAATTTAGCAGGTGTTAACCTACCATCTACCAGAGCTTCCTGCATCGCGTGGGTGCATGATACTTTTCTTATTTCTTTGATCTACCTTCAAAGTGGGAGTCACTAGCTTTAACATGTGCCTAAATCTCTACCAGAACAGTGCATTGTCCTTGTGTACATGCTGCAATCACTTATTTCATGGAGAAATTTAATTAGCCGCTGCTTATAAAAACACATTGTTCACACCCTCACTGTGAAATTGCTCCGATCGATATCACCTTGACAACAGCTTTTCTCAGAGTCCAATCAACTTGTAATGAGGCAAGTCTACATAGACCCAAGACTTGATGATGTAGATAGGGTATTTAAGACTTACAGGTATTTTATTCAGTTTCTTCACATTTTTCCACTAAACTCTGATAATATGACTGGACATGTTTTATCAGCTAAAAAGTTAGTTGCAAAATACACATAACCTGCATACGTTAATGTAAGCAACTTCATCTTAGCAATTTTTTTTCTGAACTAGCTACAGCAAGGACTCATCCCTAAGGTAGGTGTGGCTACACTTGGTTAACAGGACACTAATCCCCACCTCTTCTCTGAAAACACTGCAGCTTGAGGCTGTGTCCACTACCCCTCCCCCAACGATTTAACCTCCCACTGTCAAGTCAGTAAGGCCCTAATTTCTACTTTATAATTTTCAATGCTAATTATATTGGTCTCAGTAGGGTCCTTTTATTCATTACAGTGTCTTCAGAAAAGTATTGCCCAGTTGATGAGTGGGTCAGGTGATGGTAACAAGGACACAGAGAGGCAGAGAACTGAACTGGAGCAGGACCACTTCACTCTCCTATCTTACCTAACAGAGGCTGTAGGTTGAAACTTCTGTAAATTATCTGCCAAGTAGAGTAGATCTCACAGCAAGGTGTTATCTTTGGGGTGAAGTAGGTTGTGAGGTTGTCATCAGTTTCCATGAAATTTTTAGCTTTCGGACATGATAGATTTCTGCATGCACTTTGCTGCCTATGCGTTTCTTTCATATTTTGATTGTATATTTATTTCAAAATTTTACTTCATTGGTTTGTACACATATTTTGTATTTCTCCCCAAAGTACATATGTTCTGAAAATACTTTTGTTGTAAATGTAACCTCTCGGACATTGGGAGTTAAAAACCACTGTTGTTCTCGGTTGATTTAGGTTCCTTATTAAAGGGTTAACAAATTTGCCTAAAAGTAATAAAACCAATATTGAACATCGATTGAACATATTACTATGCACAATTATGCACAATCGATAAAACATTTAAATACAAAAATAAATGACACAGAGAAAACCTATAAATTCAATACGAATTACAATTGATTAGTAAAGATAAATGTAGAAACATACCAGTCCAGCTTATAAATCTTGTAAAGGATTCAGTGTGTATATATTTATTGATCAATCATGATGCTTCAAGTGAGGGGTTCAATGGCAGAATGAATGGGAGTGAGGAAAAAGGTATAAAGAAAGGCGGGAAATCTGTTGTTAGTAAAAACAACTCACACACCAGACAAACCAGTTTAAAACCATCTGACTCCATGACCATGACGCTTTAACGATACTTTTATACAAGACACCACAGGGTAGAACGATGTACATGGACAACATGAAAAATGCGGACAAAATACGACACAATAACACACAAACACACCCTGGTTACAAAAAGAAAAGACCTTTAGGCTTTTTTGTTGTTGTTTGCAGTGCATTTCTTGTGAGAAACCAGATGATGCTTTGCAGCATTTGACAATGGCCAAGGACATCCTTCCAAGGTTCCCTGAACAGGTATTAACTAAATTCATCATCAGACATTTTAATCCATACACCATGGGATAATTATTTGTCTCTTCACTGTTGTAGCCAAAAGCTAAAGAGGTTAAATCATTGGTGGCAGGACAAAATTGTCCTGCACCTATCATCCAGTCTTTTCGGCTTTCCTTCCAAAATGACATTATTAATGCAAAAAGAATTCAAGTTTCCAAATACTTAGCTACCTCCACACGTACCAGTAGCGGAAATGTAAGCGATGTTTTGATTGGATGATATCTATTTAACTCCCAATACGGTGATAGCATAGATAAAAATCCCACAGTGTATGAAAGGTGTGAAACGTATTCAGTAGCTGTGGGCTCCGATGATGTACTAAATCTAACCTTGAAAATTATGATTGTCGTTACTGAGGCTGGGTAGATCTTGTGTTGTTTTTATTTTTTCTTGTGCGTTTTGTTTGCTTATCGTCAGGTTGACAAGTTCATATACAAGAGCATTTTAATAAAATTGGTTTAACTTTGGAGACAAAAGTTAACTCTTTGATAGATTTTATGATCCTCGAATAAAATTTGGGGAAGCATATAGTCTCCGCATTGTCTGTTCATCCTGCATTTGTGTCCTGCCCATAACATTGTTATTTGAAGTCGCATTTTAAAATTATTTGACAGAAATGATAGTCATATTGAGACGATGTGTTGCACACAAAATCCGAGTTTCACTACCTAGGTCATAGCATAACCTTGAATCAAAATTGTGTCCCGTCCATAACTTTGTTATTTATCGTTGGATTTTAAAATTATTTCACAAAAATGATTGCCATATAGAGACGATGTGTCACGTGCAACATTTGGGTCACTATCCTGAAGGTCAAGGTCACAGCATGACCTTGAAGCAAAATCATGGTCCATAACTTTGTTATTTATAGTTCGATTTTAAAATTATTTCACAGATATGATCACCATATTGAAAAGACGTTTCGCAAACAAAGTTAGGGCAGCTACCTTGAAGATCAATGTCACAGTGTGATCTTAAAGTAAAACCATGTCCGGGCCATAACTTTGTTTTCACAGAAATGGTTGTGATTCCAAGACAAATTGTCACAAAATAATGATTATATAGCACTACTCCATTAACAAAATTCACCTTCGTAGTTAGTTATACAACATTTATGTTTAGTTTTCTTGTCACGTGTGTCTTAATTAGTCTATTATACTATGTATGTTCTACTTAAAACAACACATTTCAGTACCAATAGATCTGTTGTTGTTTTTTACAATCCTAAGGGTGCCTTCCTTTGTATGCTGTGTTACAACATTGGGGTTGAGCTTTACCAGGCTTGTCAGTTTGATCGAGCCATTATCTGGCTCAAGGAGAGCTATGATCTTGGCAAGGGTCACAACTCTGTAGGAGCTAAAAACCAGGTAAACATTTTCAACAAGGTTTTTTCAGATGAAAATGTTGGCAGGCAGGTATTAAACATTTTCCACACTCAATTCCTCCTACATTTTTTTTCACCACAATTTCACAGGATGATTGCTAACAAGTATCTCAGTAAATGTTGTTTTGACTTTGTGATTCAGCTAAAGTTTGCTATCACCATCATTATACCCATGGTGATGCTTGTCCTTAAAAGTCTGCAAGACTAAAACATTGTTAAACAGGCTAAAACTCAATAAAACTTTCTTGATAAAACATCCAATAAAATTAGAAATGATCAGAAACATGGATATAATGTACATTATTCATTCGCTGTATTCATTTGTATAAATCTGTTTCTTGGCATTTTGTTGTATTACTAGTACTTGACTATTTCATATTGCATATAAATTAGTAATGAAGAACATTACTTGCAACATTTGATAGGCTCGTACTCTACGTCTTCTTGCCAATGTGTACCTGGAAGCTGATGCTGACAAGAATAAAAAGAGTGCCCTTAATGCTATCAGTCTTGCTAATACTGTAAGTAAAGAGTGCCCTTAATGCTATTAGTCTTGCTAATACTGTAAGTAAAGAGTGCCCTTAATGCTATTAGTCTTGCTAATACTGTAAGTAAAGAGTGCCCTAAATGCTATCAGTTTTGCAAAAACTATAAGTAAAGAGTGCCCTAAATGCTATCAGTCTTGCAAATACTGTAAGTAAAGAGTGCCTTAATTGCTATTAGTCTTGCAAATACTATAAGTAAAGAGTGCCCTAAATATTATCAGTCTTGCTATTACTGTAAGTAAAGAGTGCCCCTAATGCTATCAGTCTTGCAAATACTGTAAGTAAAGAGTGCCTTAATTGCTATTAGTCTTGCAAATACTATAAGTAAAGAGTGCCCTAAATATTATCAGTCTTGCTATTACTGTAAGTAAAGAGTGCCCCTAATGCTATCAGTCTTGCTATTACTGTAAGTAAAGAGTGCCCCTAATGCTATCAGTCTTGCAAATACTGTAAGTCAAGAGTGCCCTAAATATTATCAGTCATGCTAATACTGTAAGTCAAGATTGACCTAAATGCAATCAGTCTTGCTAATACTTTTAAGTACAAAAAAAAAGCTCTGTACTAAAACTATGTTTATTACCAAAATTCAAATGCAAAATGTTCCTGAAGCAAGTCGCACCATTTTCAGTTTTTCCTTTCTTTCAATTTTACATATATTTTTCCTCATTTGGTACTTTTAATTAAAATGAAAATACAAAAATGAAAATACAAAAAAAAGTATGCATAGGAACTCTTTACTTGTAACTTTATGGTAATCAAGCACTTTGCACTAGTGTAAAGACATAAATAAAGTTACTATTTTGCTTTAGCAACATTCCCATCCATCTGGAATATTTCTGAAGCTGAAGATTCTGCTCCTAAATAATGATGAGGACAGCAACATCAAACAAGGTACCATACCTGTTATGTCATCACACTACAAAAGGACTTCTTGTCTTTATTTGGAAAATGTTGTAGTTACTTTTAACTGTACAATTTTACGTTATTCACAAACACTGACAATAAGTTTGTGAATATCTGTAAACTAGCCATATGAAATTTTTAAATGACATGTCAGTGTTCACGATCACAGCACAATTATATATAAATCAAACTGAAATTGTCTGGGACGCAATTTCGAAAGGTACAACGCGTCCTGGAGACGCAGCATAATTATTCCTTAGTTGCAGTTCAGTCTGTTTTCCAAAAATGTAAAGCAGTTCTCATTGAATTAAAATTAAACTGGGAAATACTACTTGTGGTTGTTATGTATGATAAACATATCACTTGCTCGACTAGTTCTTCAATAAGTTGAGAAAGTTTAGATGTCTGTATTTATGTGCTTTTTCTGTCATGTTCACAAAGCTGATTGTTTAAGATGAAATTACATGCTGTACATCATAACAATAAAATTGAGTACAATTACATAAAGACTTGGTGGATTTTGTATGAGACCCCACATTTATCCAGGTACTGGGTCCCAGGGACCCAACATTTTTCATTGTAATCACAAACACTGCATGTTTAGTAAAGAATCACAATTTTTATAAAAAGTTGTACCAGTCTTTTCTAGATGTATTGTTACATATTGTTCATAACCATTGAACAAAATTCTTTGTGGAAATTTAATGTGTCAGGGTACTTTGCTGTTTCCTTTTTTCTACAGCTGCTGAAGACCTGTTGAAATTACCAGACCTGACTATTGATCTTTGTCTTCACACACTACAGATTGTCAATAACAGTGACAGGTATTTATGTATCTTGGTTATTTATTTATTTATTTTGGAAATAAACTTTTTGAAATTCACTTATATATGTTACATTCTCTTAGTTTTTGCTTACAAATGTAGTATTTCTATATTGCAAAATATGCTCAAAGGCTGACAAATATAGTACTTAGGTTGCACAAAAATATGCCCAAATGCTTACAAATAAAGTATTTGTGTGGCATGAAGTATGATCAAAGGCCTACAAATGTATTAATTTTGTGTAGCAACAATATGCCCAATGGTTTACAAAAATAGTATTTGAGTAGCACAAAGTTATGCTCAAAGGCTTGCAAATAAAGTAGTTTGTGTAACACAACAGTTTAGTAAAAGGCTGACAAATATAGTGTTTGTGTAGTACAAAAATATGCCCAAATGCTAACAGATATAGTCTTGTAGCACAACAATATGCTTAAAAGGCTTACAGATGTAGTATTTGTGTTTCTGAAACATATTATCAAAGGCTTCCACATGTCATTTGTTTAGCATGAAAAAAAAATGCACATCAATTTTAATTGTTGTTAGAACAATCTACCTGTATTTCAGCATGTGACTGTTACTGTGTTACAGGGTGCCACTGTTGCTATGGCTGATTGAGGAGATGCTGAGAAGGTTTGAGATGAATCCAGATATTGGCAAACTTCTTATAGCCAACTTAGAGGCTTTGATGAAAGCTAACATGCTTCCAGAGGCTAAACACTTTGTGGAGTACTGTATTAAAGGTAATACAACTGCTATGCTCACATATTGCATGCTTTTTTATCTTGTAATGTGCAAGTCTTTTGATTACCAACCAGCATAAACTTAAAAATGACATACGAAAAATGTGACCTTTAACTTTCTAATTGAACTAAACAAGGTGTGAAAAAAGTTAACTTTACATAAACATTTTTAAGCATAATGGCATATTTAAGGTGAAAGTCACACAGCTTAAGTTCACTTACATACAATTTTTGTTTAAATATTAATTATATCAACTTAAAACTGACTGATAATAAACATTATGTATATAAGTCAATTTGAAAGTCACAACTGATTCCTTAACCTGTGTCTGTTACAGCCCACCACACTGGTCAGAAGATGGACTTGGCAAGCACCCGAAGGTTTCATGTCATCTTGTGGGAGCAAGCTGCACAGGATTATAATGTAATGTCATGCTTTGGATAATGGTGGGAAGATTTATTAATTAATTTACAAAAACACAACAAAAATCATATGTTTTATGGCTAGTTTAAAATAAACAGTATAATTACCATTTTTCTCATATTTTTAGCTCACCTGAGCACAAAGTGCTCAAGGGCAGCCTTTGTGATACCGCTTCGTCCGGCGTCTGTCAGTCGTCGTCCGGCGTCAACATTTTAGCTTGTGGACACACTAAAGGCCACAGTTTTTATCCAATCTTCATCAAACTTGGCCAGAATGTTTGTCTGCATGAAATCTTGGATGGGTTCATTGTTGGATCAACTGGGGTCAAGAAATAGGTCACTAGGTCAAATTTTAGGAAAAACTTGTGAACACACTATAGGCCACATTTATGGACCAACCTTCACCAAACTTGATCAGAACGTTTCTCTACATGAAATCTTGAATGAGTTTGTTATTGGGTCACGTGGGATAAAAAGTTGGCCACTAGGTCAAATTTTAGAAAAAGCTTGTGAACACACTAGAGACCACTTTAATAGCACAAACTTGATCAGAATATTTGCCTGCATGAAATCTTGGATGAGTTCATAACTGGGTCAAATGAGGTCAATAAGTAGGTCAGTAGGTCAAATCTAAGAAAAAAGCTTGTGAACACACTAGAGGCCACATTTATAGCCCAATCTTCACCAAACTTGGTCAGAATGTTTGTCTGCATAAAATCTTGGATGACTTTATTATTGAGTCACGTTGGGTCAATAAGTAGGTCACTAGGTCAAATCTTAGCAAAAGCTTTTGAACACACTAGAGGCCCCATTTATGGCCCAATCTTCACCAAACTTGATCATTATGTTTGCCTTCTTGAAGTCTTGGATGAGTTCATAACTGGGACATGGCAGGTCAATAAGTAGGTCACTATTGCAAATCTTAGAAAAAGCATGTGAACACACTGGAGGCCACATTCATAACCCAATCTTCACCAAACTTGATCAGATTGTTTGACTGCATCAAATCTTGGATGAGTATATTATTGGGTCACGTGGGGTCAAAAAGTAGGTCACATTTTAGAGAAACCTTGTGAAAACACTTAAGAGGCCACATTGATGGCCCAATCTTTACCTAACTTGGCCAGCATGTTTGCCAGTATGAAGTCTTACATATGTTTTGAAGTGGGTCATGTGGATTCAGTAGGTTACTTGGTAAAATTCTAGAACCCAATAGCCAAACTAATGGTCCAATCTTTACCAAAGATTTCTAAACTAAATAACTGTTAATTACTTGATGCCCGATTTGAGCCTACTAAAAGCCTGTGTCATCAGGTGAGCGATTAAGGGCCATCATGGCCCTCTTGTTTATTTATTTTCTTCGAACAGCACATCTTACTGCAAGTGTTAAGACTTGCACAGTTTTTAGCATCTATCCAATTGGTTGATTATAGCATCTTGTTGTCTGGCACATCATTAATCATGATAGATATGCACCAGGAATGTTTTAGTCAGTTTTATAGCTGCTATTTGATCAAGTTCCAAATTGGGGAAAATGATACTTTTTGCTCATTTTTTACATACAAATTTACAATTGGGATAAAAAAATTCTCATCTTAATAAAAAAAATGTGATTATTTAGCAAGAAATAAATAATTAATGTGCTTGTTGTTTGCCAGAATTTCTATGTAATGAGAATGTGTCATCTTTCCAGTTTTTCAAAAATTTCCCTGTGTATTTGATTATATTTCTTTAGGCCAACCAGTTTGGAGAGTCTCTGGACTGGTACAACTACTCTCTAAGTCTGTACACACAGACTGGTGGGAAGGACCCAACACTTGCAAAGCTGCATAGAAACAGAGCCAACTGCTACATGGCTCTCAACAAACATGACAAGGTGAGGGCAAGTAGTGGTCTCTAGCTGGAAACTCTGAAGCTTTATATTTAATTGTAAGACATACAGTACTTTGTCTTGAACTTTGCTAACTTCCATGACATTCAGCAGACAGTATTTATGGACTTCCTCCCATTGTGGCAATAATTCTGGAAGCATTGCTTTAGTTGAGCTTTTACACACGCTTACAAATACATTGTGGTATTTTTTTAATAATAATTTCTCCTACATAAAGCTAATTAAAACTCTACCTTGTGATATTATTGGCACTCTCAGTGTTTCTATTTTCAGGCTCAAGAAGCATTGGACAAATCTTTGCAGTCTGACCCATTATGCCTGCACACACATTTCTTTTTATACAAGCTGGCTGTGCTAAAAAATGATGACCAGACAGGTAAATAGTATCCTAACAAAATTCCTTCCTGAAAAAAACCAGTCCACTATTTTGAAAGGGCCAGGAAAAAATCCTTCTGCTGTTTTTCCTACCTAGACAAAATCCAGTTGATTTTCATACAGAAAACCATCCCAGCAATTTTTCTTCCTGGACAAAAAAACCTCCCCATGTAATTTTCCTGCCAGAAAACAAACCCTAACTCTGATTTTCTTACTCAAACAAAAGCTCTCTGCAGTTTTCCTGCCGCGACAAGAGCCGTCCCAACATTTTCTACCCAATCAAAAACACACTCAGCAATTTTCCTAACCAGGCAAGTCCCTCCCAACAATTCTTTTACTCAGACACAAACCCTCCAAGTAATTTTTTCTACACAACGAAACAGCTTTGCAGCAATTTGAGTTTAAACAATATCTATTTAAGACTAAGCAATTTTCCTACCCAGACAAAAAACCTTCCAGCAGTTTTTCTACCTAGACAAAAGCCCTCTCCACAATTTTCCTACCAGTACAAAAGCCCTTTTTCCTTCAAAGACATAAACCTTTCCTACACACTGTGTGTATTAGTCTTTTTTCTAAATAAAATAATGGAGAGAAAAGTTATCTGGATAAAATGGTGAAAGGTTACATCATCTGGATAAAAGGGGGGAAAGTTTCTTTGGCATATCATCTTTTTGTTTGGTTGATCTGACCTGTTTGATTGAAATCTGAAAACAAAGATGTAGCAAATGAAAAATCAATAAGCAAATCAAAAGAATACTAAAATATTTATTACCATTTATTAATAAAATGATTTTAAAAGCACATTGAAAGAACAAAAACATTTTATTTGTACAATGAACAATAAATCATGTTTAGGTGTTTATGCAACTGGAAGACACTTTCCTGTAGAAATAAAAAGTTAAGCAGAATTTTTTTACCTGGTAAACAAAAGTTTAAAGATGTTTTTTCTTGAATACTTTCCATACTTACGTGAAGAATTTTGTTCAGGGCATTTTTTTTCCAAGCCTTTTAAAAAATGTGTCCGGTTTTTGTCCACAAATTGAGATGAATACATGGATACATTTATTTTTTTTAACCATTTTTTTAAACCCTTATGCTGTTAATTTACCATTGCTCAGCACAAATTGTTACATGTTTTGGAAAAACTGGTTTCTGATGTCTTCCTTATATTGGCCTCTGATAGTGCATCATACACACAATAAAATTCTGCTAATGGCCATATACATATGACGAATGTTGCTGCATACATTGATTGGAGCTCTACAAGGTTGTCCATCTTCAAATAGCTAAATAAAGTTGAATTGCATTTGGGTCTACCAACCTAACATCAACAACTTTTTGAAGGACTGCACTGTTGCAAGTAGTCTAGAGATCGGAGCTATTACTTGAATTAATTATTTTCTGGAGTTTACCACAGGGTTTTTTCTTCAAAAAATTTAAAAGTCACCAATTTGTGACTATAATGCTTATTTTATACCTGTTTTGTTTGTTTTTAAGGTGTAAGTTGACCAACTTCTTAGGGAATTGGTTGGTATCTATGTTTTGTCAACAGAAGAAAACCCAGTACACTTTTTTGTAGGACCATAGATGTTCCACATACATGTTTGCTCCAAAATCAAGCTTTTGTAATTTTCTTTTTAGCCAAACTTGATTTACTGAAAATATAATACTAAGATGGACATGAATAACTAGATGATATTGTAGAAAAGACGTGCAATTGCTGTTTTTGTTTTATTTAGCATTTGTGATGTTGCAACAGCTATGTGATCTGGCACAAAAGGAGTCAACTGATCAAGACTTATCACTTTCCCTCATTGCACTGGCTGGACAGATGGCTCTTGAGGTAAGAAACAATTGTGATTTTTTGTATGAAGATTGTGTGATAAGATAAACTTTACTACTTTATAGTGATGTTAGTACGGTGCTGCCTTAACTGGTGTTACAGTTACTGCTACACAATGCCACGTCTATGTTACAATATAAAATAACTAGGCAAATCACTTACATTATTTAAAACAGTGTTTAAATCAGTTGTTTTTCGAATTTTTTTTTACCGAAGTGTGCCTCAGTAAAGTTAGTGGTATAAATGGTATTCTTACTGTGTCAAATATTACTGACTTTGTTTAAGAAACATTAATATCTTTTGGTAAAGGAGGTCATACTATCCCTTCTTTCATTATATAATTGATCAATAGCCTTGTAATCATTAAAGCTTATTCCAGGCTGCATATCTGTTTACAGATATTACTTATTTACTGTTACAGATACTTCATCTTAATTCTAGTTTCTTGTGATTTCATTTCTATTTGTGTCTGTCATTTGATTGTTTCAGCAAGAGAAGACCCAGGCTGCCTTCCTGTCTCTAGAACATCTGAGTGTCCACAGCCATGATGATGAACAGGCGTTAACTGCTCTCAGGTGCCTCATTAGGCTCAATTTGGACAAGCTGCAAGAAAATATCAGGTCTGCGATCCTCATTTAATGTACAAATATGCATGATATTTTGGTATTGGAAAATTTTCTAAAAGATAAAATGTTTTGACATTTAAAAAATCATCTTTTTTTAAGTCAGCAAGTTGTGAGCAGACAGAAATCTTCTGTGAGCACTTTTTTATCAGAAGACCTTATTATTTGTGAGGTGTTTTGAGTGCATATCACAGGAAGTTTTCAGTTTTACAAAACTTATCTTGTTTAACACATTTTGACGTGCACCAAAGTGGATGGATATATGTAGGTTTCAAACATCAAAATCTAACAAAATCAACAAAAAAACAACTACAGGAGGTAGAAGGTTTGGTAGGAGTATAAAGACCCTGTAATCTTGGGTAATGTCTTTAAAGTATGGTAACTTTTTTTACTCTTTATAAATGGATTACTCATATATATTACTTAGGGATGTTGCTTTGTTTTTGTAAGAATTTATTTTATGCAAGTAATCAATTTCTTGATTAATTTCATTTATAAAATGACAATCGAAACTATACATAATAACTAATTTTACTATTATCTTTATTTTGATAGTTCCGTGATAGGATATGTAAAAGCTGGTAAAAGTTTCTTTTAATTTGTTTTGTATTGGCTGTTCTCTGTATATGTTTAAAAGTATGTTTATTATTTCTCAGTTAAAAAAGGCACTTAAAGTTCTCATCCATACACTTATTTTGTTTAACCAGGTCATGACAATCTCATTTTTAGAATGGGATACATCTAAGGGTCATTTCTGCTGAATATCTCCTATTAGGATGTAGCTATTATTACCAAATATGGTATAAATCTTTGTTAGGAGAATAGAAAACTAAGGTCTAAACCTTTTTTGGTTCAGTCAGGTCAAGGACACAATTACTGAAGATAGATTTAAATGTTCTTTGTCAGAATTGAGATATTTTCACCAAATTTGATACTCTGAATATAGCTTAAAAATAAGATTAGGATGCTTAGGATTATTTTGGGGGGTCAGTTGGAATCACTGTTGCTTAAAATAGATTTATAGGTTATTATTACCCAATTTTCACATGAAGGTTCCTTATGGGAAGAGAAAGCTCTGGGGGTCACCTGAATCAAGGTCATTTTTATTAAAGACATACTTTTTTCTTCGAATATGCTTTGTTAGACTTGATATATAATTACCAAATTGGGTTTATAGCTTCGTCAAGACAAGAGAGAAAGCTGGTAATGCCTTTGTGGCCATTCAGGTCAAGGCCACTGGTTTTAATTGAATACCTCCTGTATATATTGAGATATTATAACCCACTGTAGTATTTCATTTTTCCTATAGAAAGAGAAAGTCTGGGTTGCTGTTCTACATAATTTTTAATGTAATTCATCCATAATGTTGGTTAAAGCCATCTTTTATTTTTGCAAGTTTGGACAATTTGACCAACAGTCAAACAGCAGTTTTAAACATCAATTTGCTAAAAGATATCCTTTTTTTCATACACTCATAAACACTAGACTTTTTTTCATCTTGCTCCTTTTATAAGAATTTTGTAAACAGTTCACTAATTTGCTGGTAAGAATTGGGTTAGTATTTCTTAAAATATGTCAATGTTTGCTAATGTTTGCTTAGTTTGTTATTTTTATCTATTAGCAAGACTGATAATTGTCTGCTTCTATGATTTTGATTTGTTTGTTTGTTTATTATTTACAATTACTTGTGTATTTATTTACCTTGAATGTTTAGATGATGAATGGTAATAAAAAAAACACTACAGTTTTATTATTTTTAGGTTTTTACAAAGCAAAACCTTCTGCAATAAGCATCATGTTCAGATGTTCACATTTTTTCTTTTATTTTTACCTTCTTACCTACATTTACACTGATTCGCATTGATTGGTGCTAACATTTATAGGGGGAAAAATGGAATAAAATTGAAAAAAAACCTTTTACATATCGGTAATAATGTACAGTCAGAATACTGTCCAAATCAATGTACACCTATCAGTGAGATGTTATTCAAGTCTCGATTAATGTTGGACACAATTACCACATGTTAGTGTTAATTGTTCATGGATGGGTTGTGTCAGAGTTGGAATTAATGACTGCCATTTTAATTGGTTTAATAATATTGATCAGCATTTTACTTTAGGTGAATGGTGTCACTGCAAATATTTGTTATAACAATGTTAGTATATTTCAAATCACTGCAGACATTTGTCATACCACCATTACCTTGTGTATGTTGTATACAATGTTGTCCAGGTATTTTGATTATGTTTTTAATTTTCATAAAAAATGTGTATTTTTCTCTATTTTTGATATTGTTAGCCTGCAAAAAGTTAGACGACCTCCACAATGTAGATAAGGGATCACAGGTCATAGTTCAGAGAGAAGCTGCTTGGTTCATGAAGATAGGTATGATAGATTCTCAACTCCTTGAGTACTTTTAACCCTTTCATTCATAGTAAATGTATAGGGTTTTAAAAATTCACTTTAATTTCTTGATTTCTTTTTGAAATATAAATAAATATTTTTAAACACATTTATTTTCGGTAATAATTATATAGCCTAGATTAAACTAGTCTACAAATAAACCCTTAGTTGTGTTGATAAAAGGAATGATTGTGAATGCTTTACAAAAGCATAAAATGGCATACGCATGAGCTAAAGGGTGAAAACTTACCAGTACCTCTTCTCCATTTATTTCATCTGAACTGGACCAAAGATGTCCCTAGTGAAAAGATGCGTGAATTTATTTGATCCTTTATCTACCAGATCCATATATATTTAGAGAATCGGGAGACATTTTAATTAATTGTTTCAATTAAACTTTATTGTCTTTGTAATTTGTCTTTTCTTTTAGAGGTTGAGAGGTACACGGGTGTTTTAGTGTCAGATATTATGTAAGCAGTCTTCAGTTTTAATGCCAAAAAAATGGAAATTTTAAATGGATTTATTTTTTATTTTTAGCCTGGAATATTGCTCTAAAGCTAGGAGAAGAACCAGAAAAAATGAAGGATTTGTACATATTGTGCTATAAGGTAAGACAAAAAAGAGACATCAAAGAAACCATGAACAGTTATTCACTTGAAGTTGTTTTTATAAAAAATAAGTAATAGCCTTCTCTCAAAAAAAACAAGAAGGTAGTGTACTATCATTATCTGTAAGGTAGATAGATATCATATTTGCATCATACATACAAAAATGTGCTTGTGAAGCCACTTCTTTCCTTTTGTCTTTTCAAACAAAAACAAAAACTATGCCCTGTCTAATTATACTTTCTTTATCCATCTCTGATTGATTACAGTTTCTAAAGCTGTGTGTGCAGGATGATGCTGCTGTAGCCCGTCAGATCACATGTCTCCTCATGTGTGCAGCAGCATGTCTCCAAATGGCACGGACACTGCCTGCAAGGGACCTCCAGATTAAGGTTAAAGTCTTGCTAATATTTGGTTCACTGTTATCAAACATCATAAAATCTTTATCATGCTGGTGTTATGGTTCTATGTAACACATTGCCTTATTGCAGTCTTCCACCTGTCTCTGTTCATAACAATGTATGTTCTTACCATCAGATACAAAATCGGCGCCGTATGACCTATTAAGTGTCGGTGTGCCGTAAAACCCAAATAAATAAATAAATCAGATACAAAGTATATGAAGGATATGTTGGATTACCTTTACTGGTCAATCTGTGCATCTGTAGACAAGTTTTTGTTTTATCTTTATCTCAGCTACCTTTGGTCTTGTTTGATTACCTATCTAGTTGCCCATATTGTTGGCATATCCTCCTGACTGGCTTGATTTTTACTGAATTATGGCCCTTTGATATATTTACTGACAATATTTTCTCCATGCCATTTCTTGGCTACCTTTGGTCAGATTATGATTTACCTTTACATGACTGGTTAATACAAAGTCTAGTTGCATATATCTTAGGCAGTTACAATTGGCTTAGTTGTAAATAAGTAAAGACCCTTTACTATCAAAGTTAATGAATAAATTGTATTTGTGTCAGATTTGATCGGCTTAAAGCTAGATTGAGTTATGACCCTGTGTTATAGTGAATATTTTTGTCTGTGACGTAGCAATATCTGGTGGGTATTCAGCACCTTCAATATACGCTAATGGCAGTATTTTCTTCTTTGGGCACCCATGACCATGTGATCCATATGCTTCATAATATTTATAAAGATTATGAGTGGCCTAATTAAGATGTGACATGATATTGTGTATACTAAAAGTCTGAAAGTTTTTTATTTATCTTTTTTTTTTTTTTTTTTAATATAAGGTGGTGATTCCATTATTTATGATTTCGTTCCATCTCTATTATAGCACAGTTTCAATACAAAATGCTTGTCATTTTTCCACAGAAAGCTATAGCTGCAGAATGCATAAGGCATCTTGACTCATGTGTTGAGGTGAAGGATGAAGCCAGTCAGCAATCCCTTGGTAAGATTTATATATTAAATCTTCACTGTGTACCTCAAACACAAAAATGAAAAGAATATTCAGCAGGGCTTTTTTCCCCCACAAAATTGGAGAAATTAGGTCAAAAAGCAAATATTAATAGTGTTTTTTTTTTGGTCTTCTCTAAATATGTCAATGCATGGAAATAATTAACAGGTAAGGTTTGTTACAATAAAAATAATCATTTGGCTTTAGATTAGGACTTGGAAATGTTGTGTGCTTGTTTTTCTGCATTAATTACAAATTATTGTGTTAAAACAGTGAAAAAGTATATATTTTTCTATTATGAAAATGACCCAATATTGGCCATGAAATTGATCAAAACAATGCTATGTTTATGTAGACTTAAACATAAAGACATATGCTAATTTATCTTGAAAAAAGAGCATCATATTTTTCTAACCTTCATATGCACATGTTTTATATCTATGCACATTTCAAAATCCTACAGACACAAAATTTTCAAATAATTTTGAATCTTAAAAGCGGGAGTCTCCCTCCAAAAGTGGGAGAGTTCAAATATATTCTGACACAATTTTGATAATTACGTAAACTTACAGCCGTTAAGAATTAGAGGAAGAAGACCCTTAGGGAATATTTGGGTAGAACAACCAGCACTTTTAAGTCCAGGCGGATATTTTGCCCTGACTAGAACTGGAGCCGATGCAATAATGAGCTGAAAGACCCTTAAGTCAATGACCCTAAATTGCTAAGATTTAAACTCTAAATGTGCTCCCATTTGGCTTTTTTCTTGTCTCTTGTCAAATATTGTCCATCAAAGATAAGATCTTATATGTGATTAAATGTACTTGGACTCTTGAAGGGCACAGGGGTCATGAGGCAGATGTGCTAATGTTGCTGTACGAGTTTGAGGCTCGAATCTTGCTCGAGGACCCATCTGTGGAGAATGTGCTGGAGAGAGCCCTCACAGTCTGTGGATCAGATCCGAAAGTCTTTGAACAATTTGCTGGTGAATTGTGTATTGCTTTACCTTGATCATACATACATTCTAAAGTAAAAAGAAATCTCAAGAGTTAGAATTTGAATAATTTGTCAAATGAAGCACAAACACAAATTTAACTCTGTTTTATCAGCCGGCCATTTTTGTTTTGAAATTTAAATATTTACATCATTTGAAGCAAAACAGTAAACAAAAGTTAAGTTTGCCATCCACATGTTAACATTAAGTAATAACATATATGCATTACACATGTAAATGAAAATGTTTACAAATTTTCTTTTACTTCTTACTTGTGCAGCTATAGCCTTTGAGCCGGGCAGTGTAAATGGCAGTATAGGTGTCCGAGCCTTGAGAGTGGCCATCAGGAAACACATCAACTTACCACACCCTGACATAGTCAAGTGCAGGCAAGTCCAAATACTAGTTCATAACTTACTATATAGTGAGAAAAGGTTATACTTTGAAGACAAGAAACAAAGTGGCAATTTCTTGCACACTGAACAAAGAATCTTTTACCATCGCATTTCAGTTGGAGAATATATGTAAAAATGTCTTGTGCAAACAATAACATTTCAAATGTTATATACATAGCTTCTTACATTCTAGAGTGTTTGATGCCCAAATATGACGAGAGAAACTGTTCCTTCAAAATACTTTTGATGTGTGTGAGGTTGCAGTTTTTTTAAGAGAATGAATACTTTCTTAAAACTTTTTTTATCATTTTTGTTTAGGTGTATTATTTACTTAATTTTAGTCTAAAGGGCCTTCATACATTTGTCATCAACCTTTTATAAGCTGCATAGGGTAATTTTTACTTTTGTGCCAGTCTTGAATAAAATTGACACTATCCCTGCTATCTGCTATATTACTGATATGGTGTCTTACTGATATCAATTCTTTAAGTTTGTTACCAATTATTTTTATATAATATTTGAGCAGTAAGCTGTACCACAACCTAGTGCAGTTCTACCTGGGTGATGGAGGCAGTGGTGGAGGTTGTCAGAGAGACAAGGAAGATGTATGGCAAGTGTACACAGAGCTGCTCCAGATCCTTAGTACAGTCAGCCAGGTCAGCATTCAAACATTATACTATACTTACAAGAGAGCATTGATGCTAAGCATCAAAGGTCACCATCGAGGTCCTGTTCAACAATGGAATACTTTTGCTTAACAACAAATCAATCAAGAAATAGGAAAACCTTGTTGATAGTAAAAGATTTACAATGCCATCAAATTTCCATGTCTTAAAATTATGTGTGTAACAAATGGTCCTTTGATGCATGGGGAGATCTGGATACAAACAACAGAATAGTCTTATAAAGCATAAGATCGTCATAACAAATGCAGCAAATCATACATACACATATAGAATATTAATGATTTCAAGTGACATGTAATGTTGTAGCAACATTTTAAACAACATCTAATTTTATTCAGATTTTCACCAAAGTTATATAATAACCAAAATTCATTGCATGAACTTGATGCACTTTACTTATTTACAGAACAACATGGCACCATCTATATGACTTTCCAGGAACAATTACATATAGATGCTGCGTGCATGCACTGTGACTATAAAAATTACATATTTGGTATTACAAATTTCCCATACTTTAAAAGATTTGTTCAGGCTGTTCACATAATAAAGAACATATGTATAAAAATTTTTTTACTGAAGACTTAAAAGTTCTCACTTCCAGCAATGAAGTCGGCATGTTTGTACTATTTTTACTTAACAATTAGCATGGTGTGTGTGAGTCAGGTTTGAGTTGCTGACTTAGAACGCTCAAGTCCTAATCCCCTTAGTTCTTGTCCTATTCCGGCTAAATATGTATGTGTGGTTGGGGCATTATTCTAACTGATAAGCAGTGCACTGATGATTTTGTCCATTCATTCATTTGTAGTCTCCACTTCAACAATAGCTGAATGCTGCATACTAATCATAGCTGACCTAGTGTCATGTATTACAAAATAACATTTAAAATAAAAATGTAAATCATAGCATACTTGGATCAGAAGCTGAGTTGGTCATGTTGTACACCTTTAGTATATTTGAAGTTTATATTTTAGACCCAGTTGTGGATGGTGCTGAAGGCAGAAATTTTATTTATCATTATAAAAACACACCTTTAAATGAAAAAATAGGAAAAAATGTGTACAGTGACCAGTTACTGCTTTGTTTGTTATATTTCAGGGTCAGTACCCTGAAGAAGAGGTTGTGTGGCTGATGACTAAGGCCTGGAACCATGGGATCAACTTCTACAGGCAAGTGGTACATCAGACTTACCACAGTTTAGAAAAAAATAATTCTGAGTACTCTTAATTTAGCAGGTATCAAATAATTTAATGTCATTAAATATGAGAGCTTTGAGTATCCCAGTGATGTGTATGATAAATATAATGTTAATTTGTGCCTTTCAATGGCATGTTCACAAGGGGTCTAATCAAACTTTATTAAATCATAATAAATAATGGATTAAACACTTATCTCTTATTACTAGGAATGATACACTTACAGTAAAACCTCACTAAGAGGGACACCTGTGGTTCTTTTTAAAAGTTTCCCACTTACTGAGGTGGTCCCCTTAGTGAGTTCATACAAATCTATTCATTATTCTGCTGCTTATATCTAAGTTTTAATATAAGATTGTAAATTGTGTTAATTTTTTTAGTGCACCTATTGTGTTACAACTTATTTGTTTTAAATGTCTTTTTATGTTTTACAGTATATTTTATAATATTAGAATCTTGTCATTTTTACAAGGATACAATTTAACATAAAACTAATGAAGATTTATGGTATTTATTATTTAAAGTAAAACAAATTAAACATAAAGGTCAGTCCTAAAAGAAAAGTTCACTTAAAATATTTTTTTTTTTTTTTTTAAAATGTTATGCCCCCTAAAAATCAAGAAATGAAAAGATGATATCTATAATGATGCTTTAGAAGAAATTTAACATTATGGTCAGCCCTGAAAGGAAAGAAATGTATTAATAATGTTTTCGGTTTAAATTTTATACTTATTGTTTTTTACTCAACAGAAGTGACATCATCTAGTAAAGTGTGAAAACAAACTTCACTCAAGCGTTGTTTGAATAAACGGATAAATGGTACTTGTATAACTGGACTACCTGGTGCTCTCTCATGTAGGGAGGATTAAAAAAAGGTGTTCATTTGGTTCTGAAATAACTGTCCCGGGTAGCGGGGTGCCCCATTTTCCGAGGTTGTGGGACATTAAACTAAAGAAAGTAATAAAAAAAAGTGTCCTGCTTAGATGGGTTGGTCCTTTAGTGATTTTTTTCTGCATGTTGTCTTTCAAAGGATTGTGTTGGGAGAATCATAAAAATTGTGATGATTTTACTGTTTTGTTTACTTTTTCAACTCGACAACCTTGTATATCTGTGAACTGTGCATGCCGGAATATATGGCATGTGTTCATGTTAATCAGAACAGTACACTGATTGGCTCTTTAGTAATGGCATTGTTTAAATAAATATATAAAGTGTAGATCATAAGGCTTTCTGTGCCATGTATATGCTCAAAAGTGTCATTTTAATTAGCATTTATCAAATTAAAAACATGATGTTTTGTACTCATTAAAAGTTACCTAATTATAGACTTTTTATTCTTTCTGATCAAAGCACATAAAATTGACAGAGAGCAATAAAATCATTGTTTTTAAATTTATTTCAAAAATGGTAAAAAGTTGCTTTATAAGATTGTAGTTTTTTTGTTTTGTTTTTATATTCTTCTATATTGATTTGTAGCTATATTCTTAAACGGAGACTTATTTAAATTGCTGCCTTTATAGATGATTTGTTTGTGTATTCATTAGAAGGTTTATTTTTGCAGTTGTGAGAAGTTGACAGATGCTGAGAGGTGGTGTGGAATGAGCATGACCTTTCTGAAATATCTTGACAACTACAAAGGAAGCTATGAGGAACATGTATGTAATTCTTTTGAGCATATGTTATAACCCACTGTCCAACATCAGCGATAAATGATTATCTTTTCAACGTTCTTTAAACGATATCTCCTCCAAAAATTACTGACACAAATTAAACCAGGCATATTGGACTTATATGCCTATGTAGACTATATAAGACTTAGATGCCTATATAGACCATATTGCACTTATATGCCTATATAGACCATATTGGATTACATGCCTATATAGACCATAAAGAACTTATGTGCCTATATAGACCATATAGGATTTTCATGCCTGTATAGACCATATAGGATTTTCATGCCTGTATAGACCATATAGGACTTATATGACTGTATAGACCATATAGGACTTATGTGCCTATTTAGCCCATATAGGACTTATATGACTGTATAGACCATATAGGACTTATGTGCCTATATAATAGACCATATAGGACTTATGTGCCTATTTAGACCATATAGGACTTGCATGGCTATATAGACCATACAGGACTTATGTGCCTATATAGACTTTATTGGACTTATGTGCCTGTTTAGACCATATAGGACTTATATGCTTATATAGACCATATAGGACTTATGTGCCTATATAGACCATATAGGACTTATGTGCCTGTTTAGACCATAGGACTTATGTGCCTATATAGACCATATAGGACTTATGTGCCTATATAGACCATATAGGACTTATATGCTTATATAGACCATATAGGACTTATGTGCCTGTTTAGACCATATAGGACTTATGTGCCTATATAGACCATATTGGACTTATGTGCCTGTTTAGACCATAAAGGACATATATGCCTATATAGACCATATAGGACTTATATGCTTATATAGACCATATAGGACTTATGTGCCTATATAGACCATTTAGGATGTATGTGCCTATATAGACCATATAGGACTTATGTGCCTGTTGAGACCATATAGGACTTATGTGTCTATAAAGACCATATTGGACTTATGTGCCTATATAGACCATATAGGACTTATGTGCCTGTTTAGACCATATAGGACTTATGTGTCTATAATGACCATATTGGACTTATGTGCCTATTTAGCCCATATAGGACTTGCATGGCTATATAGACCATATGGGACTTATATGCCTATATAGACCATATAGGACTTATGTGCCTATATAGACAATATAGGACTTATACGACTGTTTAGACCATATAGGACATATGTTCCTATATAGACCATAAAGGACTTATGTGCCTATATAGACCATAAAGGACTTACATGCCTATATAGACCATAAAGGACTTACATGTCTATATAGACCACATATGACTTGTATGACTGTATAGACAATATAGAACTTATGTGCCTATATAGACAATATAGGACTTATATGACTGTTTAGACCATATAGTACTTATGTGCCTATATAGACAATATAGGACTTATATGACTGTTTAGACCATATAGTACTTATGTGCCTATATAGACAATATAGGACTTATATGACTGTTTAGACCATATAGGACTTATGTGCCTATATAGACAATATAGGACTTATATGACTGTTTAGACCATATAGGACTTATGTGCCTATATAGACCATAAAGGACTTATGTGCCTATATAGACCATAAAGGACTTACATGTCTATATAGACCATAAAGGACTTACATGTCTATATAGACCACATATGACTTGTATGTCTATATAGATGACCTAAGACTTATATGTTTATATAGACCATATAGTTATAATTGTCATTAATAATTATTGTTTTGATAAAATGCAATACAATGTTTGTATGTATTTGTTTAACAAGTGCATGTTTGATGAGCCTGTTTTCAAACGTTTTAAAAAGGTTTTAAAAGCAAGTCTTACATCCTAGTTGTGTTATCTTTAACCTTTTTTTTTTTTTTCACCCTTAGATGACCAGCGTGTATGCTGATATTCTTGCCAAGATGGAAAAGAGTGGGGTTGTTAAAACAGATACAGCAAATTAAACAAACTGTGACTTTAAGACATAATCAGATCCAAATTTACAGTAAATTGTTCAAGATATAACTCACTTGTTCAACAGTTGATTAAAATATACTATCAGATCAGATGACTTCAGTTGTGTTAAAATATAGTCTCTTTGAAAGTAACAAACACTGCTAAGAAAAATAAGCATTTTAGAAAAAATCAATTACTAGTAATTAAAAAAATCATAACACTTTTTAAATAATTACTAATTTATTTAGTTCTACTGACAGATTGTAGCTTTTTACTTTGTACCAAAGTAACAGATTATCACAATGCATACTAATATTTACTTTAGTCTTGTGTCAACTTATGTGTAAGATTTAAATAAATTTCAATGATTCTTTCATAGGGAGTACACACAAAAGGGTCCTTGTTATTTAACAATTTAAAGTCTTATCCAAACAAGAGCAAAACCAAAGCAGTCTTTTTTTTTCATGAAACATTTTTATTTTTAGAAAACTCAAATCTGTCACTGGCATTGCTCATCCCTCACCAATACCTGACAGGTTTGTTAAAGAGATAATCCCTTTGCTCACTAGTTACCTTATTTGCTTCTCACACTGTTATTTTCAGGCAATGATATAGTCCTCTTATTGGTGCCAAAATGTTTTCCAAGCTATGCTTTGTTATGGCTGTCAGTAATAAGATGGGGGCTCGTCTTGGAATAATCACATTTGTTCAGAAATGGACATTACATGTAAAAATAGCTTTATGTTGTTATAAATGATAACTTTCTCAAAATGGAGGAGTGTTATTGGCATCACTTAACCTATTATATGTATTGTTATCTGTGTGTATAACAACTGAGTGATTTGACTCTATACAGCTTATAGATTTGTTAATGGCTTTGCACTCCAAGTTCTTTCAATCTTAGATTGAGGGTTTTTCTGATAACATCAAATTAAACAAACAAAATTAATTGCAGCAATGTATGCCACCATTTTGACTAAGCTGGGCCCAACAGGCTCAAGGTACTGGTTCATGCCAACCTTGCAACATTTACAATTTGTTTATGAACACTCAGAGGCTGCAGTTTTGATTCCATATTCACCAATTGGCCTGAATCTTTGTTTGCATAGTAGGAGTTTGTAACTTGGTCAAAAAGTAGGTCATTAGGTCTAATCCTAGACAAACGTTGTGCACAAACTTGCGGCCACAATTATGGACAAATCTTCATCAGATATGGTAGGAATATTTGGCTGCAAATTGGAGAAGTTTGAAACTGGGTCATATGGAGACAAAAACTATGTTACTAGGTCAAATGCTAGAATAACTTTAAATTGTGAACACCCTAGAGGTCATGTTTATATCCAATCTTCACCAAACTTGGTCACAATGTTAGTCAGCATGGAATCTTAGATGAGTACATAGCTTGGTAATGAGTGTCCATAAGGTAGGTCACTAGGTCAAATCATAAGAAAACCTTGTGAAAACCTAACAAGTCACTTTTATTCACCAATTTTCAGAAAATGAGGCCATATTGTTTTTCTGCATGAATCTTAGACCAGTTTGCAACAAGGATACAGGGGGTCAAAGTTGGGTTTCCATGATCAAATCCTAATACAACATGGTCAACACCCTAGAGGCCACGTTTGTCTCCATATCTATACAACTCCTGATTATTTGTCTGCAGGCAAATGAGTTCAAAACTGGGTCACATGGGGTCAATATGTATGTCACTGTTAAATCGTTGAATAACCGTACCCGCTAAAAGATTTATTTTACACCAAATACACACAGAACTTTATCAGGATCATTGTCTAGAACCATGCTTGAGATCATTTGTGGTCTCAATGTGATTACTAGATTTCATACATGGATTGGTACATCAGGTCTTTTGATAAGATTGATTTGATTTTATTAGATCCTCAGGTGTTGGATAAAGGGCAGTCATGAATCTCATGTTCTTTTTCTTATTTTCACTTTTTGGTGAAAATAATCAGTTGTTGGCTAGATTCATTCTATTTATCCTTTTTATAAAAACAATGGTTATCATGCCAGCTTGTAAATGCATAACAACTTTTAAAAAAGAAATAAAACCGGTGGACAAGGCCTTTAAAATATACATCATATAATCAACCTTTAACAATGGTTAACAAGTAAACTTATAGAACTTATAAGAAACATTTATATTCATAAAGAATACAGCTGTTTAAAAATTGAATTTAACAGGGTTTTACCTATTTAAAGATGATGTGATGAAATTTAGTGTGAACGTCATGGTTTGGTGCCATTCTCCAAAATGCACAGATATGTCGGCGACCAAACTCCACACAGGGTTTACAACATCGCTACGCTCGCTTAAAACGCCTTACTGAAAGGGGGAGATTACTGCGTTGGAGATTCGTCGGAGACATTTGATACTAGGTTCAGTATTTAGTAAAGACCCCAATAATATCAGGTAAAGTACATGAAAATAACTAAAATTATTAATAGACATTTGTGCTCGGATTCACATACTATGTGCTCAACATACAACACACAAGCACTCCTCAAGTACTTTACGTAACGGTTAAAGCCTAGTTCACACTGACCCGGTATACTGTCCCGGTTTGGACGCCAGGACCATAACCGTAGCGACGCCGGAAAGAACCTCACTGAATCGGGGTAAACTGTGTTGAACCGGCCACACAGCGGAGTGGCCCCGGTGGTGTTTAAAATTTTAATACAACCGGGACTCACCGGGGAACGAAACCAATGCCGGCTTATTCCGGGGCATCACCGGAGCTCTTCCGGCATGATCCGTCTGTCCACCGTAAGACCACCGTGTGAAACCGTAGTAGACCGGCATGGTCTGTGTCCAAGAATCGGTGACTCTCGGTTTGGCCACGCTGTGTCAAGGAGGAGAGCCGACGTAGTCCCCACTCGTGCGGTTTAGCAAGGTTAATGGTGGTCAAGTAACGGTGGAGCCTCGATTCAACTACGAAAGCCGTATTTTAACCATGATTTAATTATTTAAAATTCATTTAAGGTTTAGTTTTCATGATTTACTACGCTATTCATCAGCACCAACATCGTCTGCAGTTAGTCGAAGTACAACTTATGCTGGCTTATAGACAAACGGCCAACGTCACATTAGCAAGAGCTCTTGAAATAATCCGTCAAAGAAGAATCGTTTGAGTCCGTCCTTGGCTCGGACGACGCCTGCAGTATGGACAATACTCAAAACTTCTACGGGAATTTGACGAAAATTCTTTTGGTAACTTTTTGCGAATCTATCCACGAATGATCCACGAACAGCACCAACGACTGGAACCCAGGCTGTCCACAATGGATACTTGGTTCAGGAAGAGTTTAGACACCGGACTAAAACTGGCTGTAACTGCGTTACTTAGCAAGCGGCAACAATTACCATTTACTGATGTATGCATTCCGAGTAGTGCATAACAGCTTATCTCTGTTTATTCCAGAGGTAAGATTAGAAATTCATAATGTAATTTGAATATCATCTGATATTTATTATGATTAATTTGTCACAATTAGTATTGTTATTATTATAAATAGTTTTGTTGTTGCAATAATCATTTCAGGTAAGCGAAGCAATTTTAGCCGTACTTGCTGAGCAGGTCATGGACTTACCTACAACACCCCAAGAGTGGAAAGCGAAAGTGTTCTCGAAAAAATGGTAATTTCACAACCGCATTGGTGCTCTTGACGGAAAAAAACTTTGCCATTAGGTGCCCTCCTGGCGGTGGATTAAATTGCTTCAACTACAAGAAGTTTCATTCAATAATTTTAATGGCATTGGTGGATTGCAATTATCGATTTGTCTGCGTAGATGTTGGCCTCCCCGCCTCCGCAGGCAATGCATACGTTTTTAACAGATCAGAGCTCAGGGAATATATAGAAGATGGATCTGCAGGTTTGCTTGAACCCAAATGCCAGCCTGGTGATAAAACGGAGGTCCCATACTTCGTCGTGGCAGGTGACGCCTACACATAGAACCAATTCGCCGAGTCCCCCAGACAGACTGTTAGTCATTTTAGGTTTTCGGGGGATAGTGCAGGATACAGAACGTTCCTGGTTCTTTTACTTGTATAGCACCCTTACAAGAGACATCGGTTTAAAGTCTCCTTCGAAAGACCGTTAGTAGTTTTAGTTTGTAAGCCCTGGGGATCGAAGCCACAATCTCGAGATTACAAGTCCCACGCTCTACCTATTGAGTTAGCCGGGCTGACACTGTTATAGCAACAGCAAATAATTGGCATACATTTTGCAAATTATTTCCTTCTTTTGTAAGAGACAGCTTCTCATACTTGAAACAAAAAATTGTTCTACCAATTTCTGTAAATAATACTTTTTTTGCATTTGAAAGTATGAAACAAGTATTTACATGTAGTGTTTCAAACTATGATTTATATGATAGTTCACTTTAGGGATCGAACTCCAGACTATGGAATTAATATGTGCTAGCTTATTTATCCAGGCCGGCCATTTAGAATTAGATACAATGCAACAGCTCAAGCGAGCAATACGTCTTATGCCCGTTGGTGACAGGCATGGGCAAACGTTTATGGCTGGTAAAATGTTGGAGATTCGTACAAAATACTTACTCCACGACAGGGGAATGGTGAATGATTTTTTTTTTATTTATAAAAGGCTTACAGACCTAATATGATTTTTGATGTGAAATTAGTAAACATAGTACATATTTACTTAGGACTTTCTCTGTCATCTAAAAACAAAATCGAGCAAAAAACAACGTTTAAAGAAAATAAAAAGCATATGATAGAAAGCCACTGCTTCTAGAAAAGAAAGATTTCATTAATTTTTGTCATCAACGAACGACAATTACTACATTCCGAATTTCTGAACTTTAACCGTCATAATAATCATTTTAAAAGACAGTTTTCTCCTTGAACATGAAAGAAATTTGTGTATCACTATCATCGGTGCACATTAGTCAGTCAATTATTGTTGATGCAGTCTAGCAGATTGGATATGTTGAAGTCTGTAGTGAGAGATTGGTATTGGGTACCAGATGAAGAGTAGATCAGACAGTTGAGTCCTGACATCTGTAAACTGGATGTTAGCAGATGGATGTTGCTGGCACATGGCGTAATGTCAACATTCCTGCAGTTGGTGTCAGTGTGCCCCAAACATTTCTATCAACCGTCTGACGGTGCGAACTGGAGTTGAATTGATGTTGGGTGTCGTTGGCCTGGTTTATGTCATTGACAACAACTGAACGTGGATTCTGTGTCGCATGTGGAAGTGTTGGGTGGGTGGGCACAGGTCCAGGGTCCATATTCTTGCTGATGAGACCGCACTGGCTGAGAAAATCGTTTCATTACAGAGTGAGGGAAAGATTCAGCCATAGTACCGATCCACCACCCCCAAAGCTGTGGTGCTGAAATCTGGGACGGGTTATTAGACTTTTAACCTGCATTTGTAGCTTTGTATGTTTAACTTGCTGAATCTGTAGACTTGTCATTACGGTATAAACGTCTTGGCGTCGACTTGAACGACCTTTGGTCGTTTTATATTTCTGTAAAATAGTGTGTGTATCTGAACATGCTTCCTTCTGCACAGATGGGGAATGGGAACAGCCTCTTCCTCACACTCGGATTCCGAGTTGCTATTTACGGAACGATCCTCTTGCACGTAACGATCCTCTTGTTCGCTTGTGCTGCTAGCTGTCCTATGCTCTTAATCTAAAATACACAGGAACATCTTTTATGAATAAAAAGTAAAACTTGCATCATAGTCATATTTCAAGCACATTGTTAGATGTCTGTTTCAGTAATATTTTAACTTAAAATTAAGTATAAGTTTTGTAAAGTTTAACAAAACTTATTCTAAATTTGAAGTTAAAAATCTAACGAAAAAGACTTTTAACAATGTGCTTTAAGAGCTATGTTTACGCGGTATTCATAAAAAAAGTTCAAATACATTTCAATACACGGGTTTCTAGTTTAATCTTTTTTTATATTGAATATTCCAATAACTGACTTAATAAAGGACTATTACATAAAATATACATTTACTGTTACGTTAATTAAATAATCAATTCAATTTACTATTAATAATAAAATAATTCCAAATTAATTTGCCATTCATACAGTTATTAATAGAACAAGTTTCATTTAAAACTGCTTTGTTGCTACCTAAGTGTTTTACGATAACGTTTTCATATACACGTGAAATATATTTTTTTTAAACATTAAACAAGTGAAATGACTCGCACTGACAGCTAGTCTAGATGGCATTCGAGCAATCTGTGACACCAAGCAGTTGAAGTCTCTCAAAATAAACTGATCTCGATCAGTTAAAAAGATTTGGCTGATGATCCACTAGGCTGATCTGTTAGTTTTCAAATCCTGGTCCTGATAGACCAGGTTGTACCAAGTGGTTAACAATTTCCAAGATATACCAAGCTTATCTGCCCTTTCTCCCATAACTCCTTTTTAACGTATTTTTGTACTCCGGTTTTACTTGAATGTAGAGACATTCATTTGACTTTCTCCAGTCTGCGGGGTCTTCTTGTTCCCCTGTTAGTAACAGCGGTGCATTTTATAGGCTTCTTACTCAGTTATTTGTGTTGTTCTTAATAATTTCTTCCTGAGACTGAGGAGGGATGTGGGAGGTAAATGCTCGTTGCCAACGTCATTACCTATCTTCTCCGCCACCCTTGTGGCTTTCTTTTTTTTTCTTTTCTTTTTTTTTTAGCTCACCTGAGCACAACGTTCTCAAGGGGAGCTTTTGTGATACCGCTTCGTCCGTCGTTCGTCGTCCGTCGTCAACATTTACCTTGTGAACACACTAGAGGCCACAATTTTTATCCAATCTTCATCAAACTTGGTCAGAATGTTTGTCTGCATGAAATCTTGGATGAGTTCATTATTGGGTCACCTGCGGTCAAAAAGTAGGTCACGAGGTCAAATTTTAGAAAAAACTTGTGAACACACTAGAGACCACATTTATAGCCCAATCTTCACCAAACTTGGTCAGAATGTTTGTCTGCATGAAATCTTGGATGAGTTCGTAATTGGGTCACGTGGGGTAAAAAAGTAGGTCACTAGGTCAAATCTTAGAAAAAGCTTGTGAACACACTAGAGGCCACATTTATAGCCCAATCTTCACCAAACTTGGTCAAAATGTTTGTCTGCATTAAATCTTGGATGACTTCGTAACTGGGTCACGTGGGGTCAAAAAGTAGGTCACTAGGTCAAATCTTAGAAAAAGCTTGTGAACACACTAGAGGCCAAATTTATGGCCCAATCTTCACCAAACTTGGTCAGAATGTTTGTCTGCATGAAATTTTAGATGAGTTCGTAAATGGGTCACGTGGGGTCAAAAAGTAGGTCACTAGGTCAAATCTTAGACAGAGCTTGTGAACACACTAGAGACCACATTTATAGCCCAATCTTCACCAAACTTGGTCAGAATGTTTGTTTGCATGAAATCTCGGATGAGTTCGTAACTGGGTCAAGTGGGGTCAAAAAGTAGGTCACAAGGTCAAATCAAAGAAAAAGCTTGTAAACACACTAGATGCCCTATTTGTAGGCCAATCTTCATCAAACTTTGTCAGAATGTTTGTCTACATGAAATCTTGGATGAGTTCCCTATTGGGTCTCGTGGGGTCATAAAGTAGGTCACTAGGTTAAATTTTAGAAAAAGCTTGTGAAAACACTTAAGAGGCTACATTGATGGCCCAGTCTTCTACAAACTTGACCATCATGTTTGCCAGTATGAAATCTTACATATGTTTTGAAGTGAGTCATGTGGATTCAGTAGGTAACTTGGTAAAATTCTGGAAAATGTTATCAACCGAGTGGCCACACTATTGGTCCAATCTTCACCAAAGATTTCTAAAGTAAATAAGTCTTAATTACTTAATGCCAGATTTGAGCCTACGAAAGCCTGTGTCATCAGGTGAGCGATTAAGGGCCATCATGGCCCTCTTGTGTTTTTTTTTTGCTTTGATATGTTACGTGAGTTCTTTTTTTTTTTTTTTTTTTTTGCAAACGACAGCTCTGTTATGAATGCCACAGTAATTTCCTTGCTTTTTATATGCTACCGTGTTATACCGGGGCTTTTTCCGCCCGCCAACACCGGGGCTCTGCCGCAGATGTCCGGGTCTGAAACGTGGCTTACCGGGACACAACGTAACGTCACCGGGGCTACACCGGGATTGTACCGTCGCAAACCGCAGAATTAACGGGACAGACCGTGATAAATTTTACAGTAATGTTGCACCAAACCGGGTCTGGTCCCTAGCATTGTCGGGAAGATATGAATGCTCTCGATTTTCTTCACGAATCATTTACAAATAACCGGGGCATACACCGGGACAGTGTAAACCAGGCTTAATAAGAATGTGCAACCAGTCTGGATCCTTTTTAACAAGGCAAATGCTCTACTGAATGTGAATGCTGGACTGTTGATGCAATCTCTATCACCCGGCGACACGAGCTAGTTTGAAAAGAAAAATCCCACAAAGCTCAACAGTAAACATGCCCCACCCCCAGCCTCGCGCCACACACAAATAAAGCAAAGATATGAAGTAGAAAGGACAACAGTCAAGTGTTAGTTTAATGTTATTAAATATGTTAAATATTTCTCACAACAACTACATTGTGACAGTTTAACCGCAAAGTCGATCTTCGGCATATATAACGACCATACAAGAGCTATCAGTGCTCTGCTGATAATTAAATGACACGTGTGTGTGCAGGGTTTCTGTGATCGATAGGTCCCCATTGGTACTTTGTTACTATAGCGTCAACGTGTTGCACATATGAAGGTAAGTACTGATTATTTTTTTGTATTTTGTAAATATTGCAAATATATATTCATGTTCTTTAAGTATATGTAACTCGTATCGTTTTATACAAGCAAATCATTTAAAAGACAACAAAGTGTGTATAATGTTCTCTAGAATTTCTCCTTAAATATCGATCTTTTTATGTTCACCTGTGGGAATATTTCTTGTATCAACTGATGGCCACATAGATCGAGCCCTTCAAATGAATAAATGGTGTTTACCCACTTTGGCAGTTAACGCTTTTTAGCAGAAAGCTTGTTGGACAAAATTATTTTATTTCTTTGTGTGTAAACTATTGTAAATGATAGGCCTACGTCTACTGTCTATGTAAGTCAAGAGACATAAAGCATTCTAGATCTTCACTATTCGCCATTCGCAGCATTTTATTCGCCCTATACATTTAAAACGAGACTTGGATTGAGAGATACTGGCACATTAATGAATTTTGTGTCCCGTGTAATTTATCTATTTAATCAGACCCTACTAAAAACTAACCACCGTTCAATTTAATCCAAAACGCTTCCTTTCAAACCTCATAGATGCCATATATATTATATCAGTATAACATTGGAGGTGGCACTCAATCGAAACAACTCGAATAATTCACGATGAATCCCCAATATGGAACTCCTCGGGTCCACGGGACAATCATCCCTCGGATGTATCTGGTGCAATGACACTTAATGAAATCACGATCGTATTGTTCGCCGGAAGTCGGAAGAAGGATAAGCCTAAAATGTAGTTAAGCCTAAAATGTAGTTCGAACAAAACCTGAACAATAATTCGTTTGACAGCTGCATGTCTGCTTCGGTGGGTAAATTAAACCTGGATTATTTAAAATTGAAGCCGCCACAAATTCAAGTTTAACTGGCATCGTACAGGAGCGGAATAGTCCAGTGGTAGGACGCACGACTCCGGATCAAGGGGTCCGTGGTTCAAACCCCAGTCAGGTCACCGCTAATTTCCTTGAGCAAGAAATTTACCTCGAATTGTTCCACTTCATCAGGTGTATAAATGGGTACCTGCGAGGGTTATTCGGGTCAGTAATATGACTTCCCAGCGCCATGTGTCGGCTGCCATAGTATGAGATTAACGAATACACCCAGTGACCAGGGGGTAAACTGTAAAGTCGGCTGAACGAGCAGTAGCTTGAAAGTAGACTATAACCTACCTACCTACCTACCTAGTGAGCTGTCATCCGAGCTGCAATCTTTGTTTTGACGTCTGTCACAAAATCATCCAAGTTTAATTTGCAAAGCGCAGCAAACAAAACAACTGTCAAACTACGCCATTGATTATGTTTTGTGCGAACTACATTTTAGGCATATTCTTTCGACTTCCGGCGGACAAAACGATCGTGATTTCTTTATGTATTATTGCACCAGATACATCCGAGCGATCAAACTCCCCGCAGTGATTACTTCCCTTGACAGTACATTATATCACTGCCACCAGCAAGTCATTCGCCCAAATACAGGCGGATAGTGTTTTTTTTTTTTTTTTTTTCTGGACTTATCTCCTCAAAATATAGTATCTTTCCTTTAAAAATATTAATTTATCATATTAAAAAATAAAAAGTTACCTTTAAATATGAAAAAATATGAAATTCAATCTACTCACAGCGATTACGTCATGCTACTTAAATAATAATATAATGTAGCAACGCGTGACGTAATCGCTGTGAGGAGATTGCCGAGACGAACGACAAGCTGGCAAGCAGTTCCCAGCAAGCAGTTACTGTGTAAACTTTACACACGAGCGGCGAGCCACAACGATACCCGATACTTATTTTTAATGTAGCCGGCAAGCTGCTTTTTATGTAAGAAATCTAGAATAATAAAGTTATTGCCCAACAATAGTTATTTTATTCATTTTAATATTGAATCAGTTCGCAAAGCATGCAATGAAGGTATCTTATTTTAAAAGATAAAAACCCTGCTGATTAAAATTTAGAACTGAACGTTAAAAGGTGTAAACGTTAGTTCAACAAGTTAACATAAATGTTCAACAAGAATAATATTTCCTCAAATAATATTACTTTTCAGAGTTATTAGGCGAGGGGTGAGTGTGTGTGTGTGTGTGTGTGTGTGTGTGTGTGTGTGTGTGTGTGTGTGGTTTCTCTTTTTAAAACAATGTAGAAGTATATTAGGTTACAAAAGAAAATGTAGGTGCAGACAGGTTTTTTTTTTTTTGGGGGGGGGGGGGGGGGGAAGAGGGGAGGTGCTGGGGGCCGCTGGTCGAACTCTTTCCGACCCAGAGTAGGCCGACGTAGAGGAAATGCGACAACATTTCAAGGGGATCGAACGATTCGACTCCTAAAGTAGCTTGGACACAATCTTGGGTCTGACTGCCAAAAGGTGTCCCCGAAAGTAGTAAAATATCCGCAATTTTTGGATGCAGAAATGACGCTTTTCGAGCAAATCAGGGCCGACACATAGGAAATGTGACAGAACTTCTTCATATGCATCCTAAGGAGGATCGAAGCGGCTTGCGCATCCTCAAGAGAACTGCCTGAAAGGAGTGTAAGAATTTGGTAAAATAATCCGAAAAAATGGATTTTTGGTCGCGGATAGGCGCCTTATTCCGACCGCAACAAGGCCGACATAGAGGAAATGTGACACCACTTCTCATATGCATCTAAAAGAGGATCGAACCAGCTTTTAATTGGCATAGAGCGTTAGGCTCTATCTTGGGGCTGATTGCCTCAAAAATGTCTCTGTATGTGGTAGAAAATCTGCAAAAGAATGGATTTTTTGTCGCGTATAGACCTCATTCCGACCCCTACAAGGCCGACATAGAGGAAATGTGATAGCACTTAGTCATATGCATCTAAAAGAGGATCGAACCAACCTTTAATTGCTGCAGAGCGTTTAGCTCTATCTTGGGGCTGACTGCCTCAAAAATATCTCCGTATGTGTTAGGAAATCTGCAAAAAGGGGGGATTTTTGGTCGCGTATAGACCTCTTTCCGACCCCGACAAGGCCGACATAAAGGAAATGTGACACCACTTCCTCAAATGCATATGAAAGAGGATCGAAACAGCTTTAACTGTTGCAGAGCGTTTGGCTCTATCTTGGGGCTGACTACCTCAAACGTGTCTCGTAAGTGGTAGGAAATCTGCAAAAAAGTTGGATTTTTGGTCGCGTATAGACCTCTTTCTGATCCCGACAAGGCCGACATAGAGGAAATGTGACACCCCTTCTTCATATGCATACGAAAGAAGATTGAACCAGCTTTCGAGTCCTGAAAAGTCTTTGGCTCTATCTTGGGGCTGACTGCCTCAAAAGTGTCTCCTTATGTGGTAGGAAATCTGCAAAATGGGGGATTTTTGGGGGCGTATAGTCTCTTTTCGACCCTGACAAGGCTGACAAAGAGGAAATGTGACACCACTTCTTTATATGCATATGAGAGGGGATCAAACCAGCTTTTAAATGCCTCAGAGCGTTTGGCTCTATCTTGGGGCTGACTGCCTAAAAAATGTCTCTGTATGTGGTAGGAAATCTGCAAAAAAATGGATTTTTACTCGCGTATAGACCTCTTTCCGATCCCGACAAGGCCGACATAGAGGAAATGTGACACTACTTCCTCAAATGCATATGAAAAAGGATCAAACCAGCTTTTAATTGATGCAGAGCGTTTGGCTCTATCTTGGGGCTGACTACCTCAAACATGTCTCGTTACTAGTCGTTAGTGGTAGGAAATCTGCAAAAAAAGTTGGCTTTTTGGTCGCGTATAGACCTCTTTCCGACCCCGACAAGGCCGACATAGAGGAAATGTGACACCATTTCTTCATATGCATACGAAAGAAGATTGAACTAGCTTTCAAGTTCTGAAAAGTCTTTGGCTCTATCTTGGGGCTGACTGCCTCAAATATGTTTCCTTATGTGGTAGAAAATCTGCAAAAAAAATGGATTTTTTGTCGAGTATAGACCTCCTTCCGACCCCGACAAGGCCGACATAGAGGAAATGTGACACCACTTCTTTATATGCATATGAGAGAAGATCAAACCAGCTTTTTACTGCTGAAGAGCGTTTGACTCTATCTTGGGGATGACTGCCTCAAAAATGTCTCCGTATGTGGTAGGAAATCTGCAAAAAGGGGATTTTTTGGTCGGGTATAGACCTCATTCCGACCCCGACAAGACCGACATAGAGGAAATGTGACACCACTTCTTTATGAAAGAGGATTAAACCAGCTTTTAGCTGCCGCAGAGTGTTTGGCTCTATCTTGGGGCTGACTGCCTCAAAAATGTCTCTGTAAGTTGTAGGAAATCTGCAAAAAAGTTGGATATTTGGTCGTGTATAGACCTCTTTCCGACCCCGACAAGGCCGACATAGAGGAAATGTGACACCACTTCTTTATATGCATATGAAAGAGAATCAAACCAACGTTCAACTGCAGCAGAGCGTTTGGCTCTATCTTAGGGCTGACTGACTCAAAAGTGTATCTGTATATGGTAGGAAATCTGCAAAAAAGTTGGATTTTCGGTCGCGTAAAGATTTCATTCCGACCCCGACATGGCCGACATAGAGGAAATGTGACACCACTTCTTTATATGCATATGAAAGAGGATTAAACCAGCTTTTAACTGCCGCAGAGCGTTTGGCTCTATCTTGGGGCTGACTGCCTCAAAAATGTCTCCGTATGTGGTAGGAAATCTGCAAAAAGGGGATTTTTTGGTCGGGTATAGACCTCATTCCGACCCCGACAAGACCGACAAATGTGACACCACTTCTTCATATGCATCTGAAAGAGGATCAAACCAGCTTTTAACTGGTGAAGAGCCTTCGGCTCTATCTTGGGGCTGACTGCCTCAAAAATGTCTCCGTATGTGGTAGGAAATCTGCAAAAAAGGGGATTTTCGGTCGCGTATAGACCTCTTTCCGACCCCGACAAGGCCGACATAGAGGAAATGTGACACCACTTCTTTATATGCATATGAAAGAGGATTAAACCAGCTTTTAACTGCCGCAGAGCGTTTGGCTCTATCTTGGGGCTGACTGCCTCATAAATGTCTCCGTATGTGGTAGGAAATCTGCAAAAAGGGGATTTTCGGTCGCGTATAGACCTCTTTCCGACCCCGACAAGGCCGACATAGAGGAAATGTGACACCACTTCTTTATATGCATATGAAAGAGGATTAAACCAGCTTTTTACTGCTGAAGAGCGTTTGGCTCTATCTTGGGGATGACCGCCTCAAAAATGTCTCCATATCTGGTAGGAAATCTGCAAAAAGGGGATTTTTTGGTCGCGTAAAGACCTCTTTCCGACCCCGACAAGGCCGACATAGAGGGAATGTGACACCACTTCTTCATATGCAAATAAAAGAGGATTAAACCAGCTTTTATCTGCCGTAGAGCGTTTGGCTCTATCTTGGGGCTGACTGCCTCAAAAATGTCTCCGTATGTGGTAGGAAATCTGCAAAAAAAAATGAATTTTTTGTCGCGTATAGACCTCTATCCGACCCCGACAAGGCCGACATAGAGGAAATGTGACACCACTTCTTTATATGCATATGAAAGAGGATCAAACCAGCTTTTCACTTCTGCAAAGCGTTTGGCTCTATCTTGGGGCCTACTGCCTCAAAAATGCCTCCGTGTGTGGTAGGAAAGGGGATTTTTTGTCGCGTATAGACCTCCTTCCGACCCCGACAAGGCCGACATAGAGGAAATGTGACACCACTTCTTCATATCCATACGAAAGAAGATTGAACAAGCTTTCGAGTCCTGAAAAGTCTTTGACTCTATCCTGGGGCCGACTTCCTCAAAAATGTCTCGTTAGTGGTAGGAAATCTGCAAAAAAGGGGATACTTGGTCGCGTATAGACCTCTTTCCGACCTCGACAAGGCCTACATAGAGGAAATGTGACACTACTTCTTCATATGCATATGAAAGAGGATCAAACCAGATTTTAACTGTTGCAGAGCGTTTGGCTCTATCTTGGGGATGACTACCTCAAAATTGGCTCGTAAATGGTAGGAAATCTGCAAAAAAAGTTGGATTTTTGGTCGCGTATAGACCTCTTTCCAACCCCGACAAGGCCGACATAGAGGAAATGTGACACCACTTCTTTTTATGCATATGAAAGAGGATCAAACCAGTTTTTGACTGCTGCAGAGCGTTTGGCTCTATATTGGGGCTGACTGCCTCAAAAATGTCTCCGTAAGTGGTAGGAAATCTGCAAAAAGTGTGGATTTTTGGTCGGGTATTTAATAAATAAAAGATAAATACTATTTATCTTTGAGCAAAATATGTAAAACGTACAAAGATACATACTACAGCATTCAATCAACTTTTGTATTCTGATATCATTAAGTTTAAGAATTCTCAGGATATAACCGATACTGTTTTATCAAAGTCAAGTTACTCAACATAATGAGTAAGGCAGTGGATAGCCACAGAGAAGAGGATTGAGGAGAAAGTAATGAGTAAGGGGGTGGATAGCCATAGAGAAGACGATTGAGGAGAGAGTAATGAGTAAGGCAGTGGATAGCCATAGAGAAGACGATTGAGGAGAGAGTTATGAGTAAGGGAGTGGATAGCCATAGAGAAGACGATTAAGGAGAGAGTTATGAGTAAGGGAAAGGATAGCCATAGAGAAGACGGTTGAGGAGAGAGTAATGAGTAAGGGAGTGGATAGCCATAGAAAAAGAGGAGTGAGGAGATAGTAATAAGTAAGGCAGTGGATAGCCATAGAGAAGACGATTGAGGAGAGAGTTATGAGTAAGGGAGTGGAAAGCCATAGAGAAGACGATTGAGGAGAGAGTTATGAGTAAGGGAGTGGATAGCCATAGAGAAGACGATTGAGGAGAGAGTTATGAGTAAGGGAGTGGATAGCCATAGAGAAGACGATTGAGGAGAGAGTAATGAGTAAGGGAGTGGATAGCCATAGAGAAGACGATTGAGGAGAGAGTAATTGAGTAAGGGAGTGGATAGCCATAGAAAAAGAGGAGTGAGAAGAGAGTTATGAGTAAGGGAATGGATAGCCATAGAGAAGACGGTTGAGGAGAGAGTAATGAGTAAGGGAGTGGATAGCCATAGAAAAAGAGGAGTGAGGAGAGAGTAATGAGTAAGGGAGTGGATAGCCATAGAGAAGACGATTGAGGAGAGAGTTATGAGTAAGGGAGTGGATAGCCATAGAAAAAGAGGAGTGAGGAGAGAGTAATGAGTAAGGGAGTGGATAGCCATAGAAAAAGAGGAGTGAGAAGAGAGTTATGAGTAAGGGAAAGGATAGCCATAGAGAAGACGGTTTAGGAGAGAGTTATGAGTAAGGGAGTGGATAGCCATAGAAAAAGAGGAGTGAGGAGAGAGTAATGAGTAAGGCAGTGGATAGCCATAGAGAAGACGATTGAGGAGAGAGTAATGAGTAAGGCCGTGGATAGCTATAGAGAAGACGATTGAGGAGAGAGTTATGAATAAGGGAGTGGAAAGCCATAGAGAAGACGATTGAGGAGAGAGTTATGAGTAAGGGAGTGGATAGCTATAGAGAAGACGATTGAGGAGAGAGTTATGAGTAAGGGAGTGGATAGCCATAGAGAAGACGATTGAGGAGAGAGTTATGAGTAAGGGAGTGGAAAGCCATAGAGAAGACGATTGAGGAGAGAGTTATGAGTAAGGGAGTGGATAGCTATAGAGAAGACGATTGAGGAGAGAGTTATGAGTAAGGGAGTGGATAGCTATAGAGAGGACGATTGAGGAGAGAGTAATGAGTAAGGGAGTGGATAGCCATAGAGAAGACGATTGAGGAGAGAGTAATGAGTACGGGAGTGGATAGCCATAGAAAAAGAGGAATGAGGAGAGAGTAATGAGTAAGGCAGTAATAGTCAGATTAATTAACCTATTCAATAGAATTATTTCATTGGTCATGATTCAGTTTCTAAAAATATTGGGGACATTTTTTCGCTATTTCGCTAATAAAAATGCACTGAATATTATGCTTGGCCATTTTTAACATAAAGACGATAACGACAATTCGCACTGGGCTTTCATTTTGCGCATACAGTGTTAGTGCTCTTCAGTTGAAAGAAGTAGTTAAGTACTATTAAGTAATAGTAAAAAAGGGTTAAAGCGCTTTAAAACTGGGTGTTGATGGTTCGAATCCCGTATGGACACGCATGGTCAATTCTTTTTCTTCCTACTCTTTCACTTCGACAATTATTTCTGCCATATTCTGCCAGATAAAAAGGAAACATGTGTAGTTTTTAGTTTTAATTTTGTATATAATTTGTATAATTTGTTTCCAAGCAATACTAAATAACAACACACCTCTCTTAAAGAGGATATAACATAATATCTGGAGTTTTCTTATTTCTAAAAAATATATATTTAATACCAATTTAGAAGAAAAATATCCATTAATTCCAAACTGAATGGAGAAAAATGAGTTTGCCGACTATGCATGATAGATTTCCATATAGAGCCATTAATTGATCGAATTTGTCAAATGCTTAACGAGCATATGCTTCAGTTGTATCCATTTTACAAAATAAATAAATTAATTAAATAAACCGTAAGTCATATCATGTTTTTCTTTTGACGTGTTCAGCATACAAAGAACTATAAAATATGAGGAAATGAAAAAATATGAAACTGTTTTTAAAAAATGTGTCAAACAAACTGAGAAAAAAAGCTAATTTGCATAATAAGTTGTAGTCAAATTATCATATTGTAGTGAAAATCGAATATATTTTTTACTTTACAGTGTGTATGCTATCTAATCATGTTTTGGTAACAAATCGATTGTTTGCAACACATTAAAAGAATTCTTTTAAGAGAATATTGTTAGTCATACTATAATTGTGTGTTTAAATCTTTGTAAACATGGAGAAGTTCTGGAAAAATACACAGCAAAACTCTGTGACCCTATGGTCAGGGTAATGGTGAAAACGAAAACAAAACAACGAGCTCGTAAACCCTCTGTTTTGTCTATGTTTAAATGGAGCATAGTTTTAAAAAAAATATGTAAAAATTAAGAAATCAATTAAAGGAAATAAGATATAGGAATCGTCTTCACAACGCGTGTTGTCCTATTCCTAAATTCGTATAAAATATACCAATTATTCTATATTTCAACTACTATTAAAGTGTGTTATTAAGTAATATAATCAATAAATCAACAATGTTACTTCATTGCTCTCTCTCTCTCTCTCTCTCTCTCTCTCTCTCACTCACTCACTCGCTCGCTTCTCCCTCTATCTCTTCTCTCTCTCTCTTCTCCTCTCTCTCTCTCTTCGCTCTCTCTCTCTCCTCTTTCACTTCTCTCTCTCCCTTTCTTTCTTATGTCTATTCTCTTCTCTCTCACTATTTTTTCAATCTTCTCTCTCCTCCCCTCTCTTTCTTTCTCTCTCTTTCTCTCTCTCTCTCTCTCTCTCTCTCTCTCTCTCTCTCTCTCTCTCTCTCTCTCTCTCTGTCTCTCCCTCTTTCCGTCATTCTTTTATTGTCAAAAATGGGATCTACAAGTTCATTATGAGAAATCTAAAGAGTATGATATCAAAAACGACGAGACTTACATAAACAATATTGATCAGGTGTGTGCATGTGAACTGTGGTTAAAGAGTTAAATTAGACGGGAACAATAATTGAAAAAAACAACATAAGGATCTAGCATTAAAAGCAATATGTCCTTACTCCTCTGGGAAAGTATTATGGCCATCAATAATAAAAAGACTAGATATTTGCACTTAACACCTAGTATCCTAAGTCAGTTCAATTTAAGGGTTTTAAGATATCAATTACGCAAGTACTACTTCAACTGACCAATATAGATGCCCATTATATTTCTGTAAATTGCTGCTGAAAATATTTAATTACGTCACGCATACTATTGTTGAATGACTTTAATACAGGTTTAAGAAAATGACGACAGAATGTAAGATACCTTCCTAAAGACAGTCGGTTTCTACTAGGTATGGTTAGGCCATTAGTACTGATTGTAAACAATAAAAAGACGCTGTTTTTTGTATTAAATCTTTATCGAAGAAAAATGGGTTGTGTATTTTGTTTAACAACCTATAAAATTTTAAAGATCGTTTTGAATTAATAAATATTATTATGATACATTGCCTTTTACGTATTGAGTATACTTGTCTAAAATAAACTTATCTGCCGATAAGTTAAGGATTGTAACAGGAACCATCGATAGAATTATTATTTTGTGATATTTTGTTCATTTTCTCAGAATGCATATTAGTTGTATTAGAAAAATACAATGGTGCTATCATTGAACACATTTGTCGTAAAATCGGAATAATTTAACAAATTAATAATCAGTATTATTATAAATATTATTACTTGTTTTAATTAACTTGTTAAATACCCATTCCACACACTTGGTATTTTTCCTAAAATTACGTTAATTTACCTTAATGAGAAAATTTTGTTGTTTATTTTATCATTTGAAACATAATTGTTGTTAATTTGAATGTGAACACATGTATTTAACACTTTTTGAGTCCTTTTTAGTCAAACGTTAGCGTCTTAGGATATAAGAACAATTTGCAAATATTTAATTGTTCTCAGATTTATGTCATGTCAAAAACAGTTGATATTTTCCAAAATCGAAGCAAAATAGTTTTCCATGTATACCCACTACAAGATATTTGCGAGTACACATTTCGGAGCGGCTACTTAATTTGATTGTTTTTAAAATGAAGTACGGTTTTAGAAATATTGAAAAATACCATCTTTCACCTTTACCTTTACCTTTACTTTTACCAAAGATCCATATGTCGATGCTTTTACGAGACTTTGAAAGGCAAATTTGATATACTAGAAATAAAATGTAACATCAAAGAAAATGCAAAAAAGATATTGTTCGCTTAGAAGGTCTTCCTAAAATGTGAAGTGGTGTCAGATTTCCTCTATGTTGGCCTTGTTGGTGTCGGGAAAAATGCCTCTCCGCGACAAAGAAAATCCGCTTTTTTCGGATTTCCGACCAAATATATATATAAAAGCCTTTTTTAAGTGCAGATATTTGACCAAATACCGAGACATTTTCATGATAGTCAGCCAAAAGATAGAGCCCAATGCTCTTCAGTAGTCGGAAGATGGTTTGATCATCTTTCGGATGTATACAAGGAGGTGGTGTTTCCTCTATGTCTGCCTAGTCGGGATCGGAAGGACTCTCAACGACCAAGAAAATCCGTTTTTTTTTTCGGATTTCCGATCAAATATATACAGACTATTTGGCAGTCAAGATAGAGACCAGGAAAGGAAAGCTAGTTCGATCCTCTTTCAGATGTATATGAAGAATTGCTGTCACATTTCCTTTATGTCGGCCTTGTCGGGGTAGGAGTGAGGTCTACACGCGACCAAAAATCCCTTATTTTGCAGATTTCCTAATTCATACGGAGACATTGTTAAAGAAGTCAGCCCAAAGATAAAGCCAAAGTCTCGTCAGGACTCGAAAGCTGGTTCGATCCTCTTTCAGATGCATATGAAGAAGTGGCGTCACATTCCCTCTATGTCGGCTTTGTCTGGGTCGGAAAGAGGTCTATACGCGACCAAAAATCCATTTTTTTGCAGATTTCCTACCACATACAGAGACATTTTTGAGTCAGTCAGCCCTAAGATAGAGCCAAACGCTCTGCTGCAGTTGAACGTTGGTTTGATTCTCTTTCATATGCATATAAAGAAGTGGTGTCACATTTCCTCTATGTCGGCCTTGTCTGGGTCGGAAAGAGGTCTATACACGACCAAATATCCAACTTTTTTGCAGATTTCCTACAACTTACAGAGACATTTTTTGAGGCAGTCAGCCCCAAGATAGAGCCAAATGCTCTGCTGCAGTTAAAAGCTGGTTTAATCCTCTTTCATATGCATATAAAGAAGTGGTGTCACATTTCCTCTATGTCGGCCTTGTCGGGGTCGGAAAGAGGTCTATACGCGACCAAAAATCCAACTTTTTTGCCGATTTCCTACCACTTACGAGACTTTTTTGAGGTAGTCAACCCAGAGATAGAGCCAAACGCTCTGCAACAGTTAAAAGCTGGTTCGATCGTTTTTCATATGCATTTGAGGAAGTGGTGTCACATTTCCTTTATGTCAGCCTTGTCTGGGTCGGAAAGAGGTCTATACGCGACAAAAAATCCTACTTTTTTCAGATTTCCTACCACATACGGAGGCATTTTTGAGGCAGTCAGCCCCAAGATAGAGCCAAACGCTCTGCAACAGTTAAAATCTGGTTGAATTGCCTTTCATATGCATATGAAGAAGTGGTGTCACATTTCCTCTATGTCGGCCTTGTCGGGGTCGGAAAGAGGTCTATACGCGATCAAAAATCCATTTTTTTGCAGATTTCCTACCACATACAGAGACATTTTTGAGTCAGTCACCCCTAAGATAGAGCCAAACGCTCTGCTGCAGTTGAAAGTTGGTTTGATTCTCTTTCATATGCATATACAGAAGTGGTGTCACATTTCCTCTATGTCGGCCTTGTCGGGGTCGGAAAGAGGTCTATACACGACCAAAAATCCAACTTTTTTGCAGATTTCCTAACATTTACCGAAACATTTCTGAGGCAGTCAGACCCAAGATAGAGCCAAACGCTCTGCTGCAGTTAAAAGCTGGTTTAATCTTCTTTCATATGCATATAAAGAAGTGGTGTCACATTTCCTCTATGTCGGCCTTGTCGGGGTCGGAAAGAGGTCTATACGCGACCAAAAATCCAACTTTTTTGCAGATTTCCTACCACTTACGAGACATTTTTGAGGTAGTCAACCCCAAGATAGAGCCAAACTCTCTGCAACAGTTAAAAGCTGGTTCGATCATCTTTCATATGCATTTGAGGAAGTGGTGTCACATTTCCTTTATGTCGGCCTTGTCTGGGTCGGAAAGAGGTCCTATACTCGACAAAAAATCCAATTTTTTTCAGATTTCCTACCACATACAGAGACATTTTTGAGGCAGTCAGCCCCAAGATAGAGCCAAACGCTCTGCAGCAGTTAAAAGCTGGTTTGATCTTCTTTTAGATCCATATGAAGAAGTGGTGTCACATTTCCTCTATGTCGGCCTTGTCGGGGTCGGAAAGAGGTCTATACGCGACAAAAAATCCCCCTTTTTTGCCGATTTCCTTCCACTTACGAGACATATTTGAGGCAATCAGCCCCAAGATAGAGCCGAACGCTCTGCGGCAGTTAAAAGCTGGTTTGATCCTCTTTCATATGCATATGAAGAAGTGGTGTCACATTTCCTCTATGTCGGCCTTGTCGGGGTCGGAAAGAGGTCTATACGCGACCGAAAATCCAACTTTTTGCATATTTCCTACCACTTACAGAGACATTTTTGAGTTAGTCAGCCCCAAGATAGAGCCAAACGCTCTGCGGCAGTTAAAAGCTGGTTTCATTCTCTTTCATATGCATATAAAGAAGTGGTGTCACATTTCCTCTATGTCGGCCTTGTCGGGGTCGGAAAGAGGTCTATACGCGACCAAAAATCCATTTTTTGCAGATTTCCTACCACATACAGAGACATTTTTGAGTCAGTCAGCCCCAAGATAGAGCAAAACGCTCATCAGCAGTTAAAAGCTGGTTTGATCCTATTTCATATGCATATGAAGAAGTGGTGTCACATTTCCTCTATGTCGGCCTTGTCTGGGTCGGAAAGAGGTCTATACGCGACCAAAAATCCATTTTTTTTGCAGATTACCTACCACTTACGAAGACATTTTTGAGGCAGTCAGCCCTAAGATAGAGCCAAACGCTCTCCTTCAATTAAAAGCTGGTTGCATCCTTTTACAAATGCATATGAAGAAGTGGCGTCACATTTCCTCTATGTCGGCCTTGTCGGGGTCGGAAAGTGGCCTATCCGCGTTCAACGATCCCCCTATTTGTGCAGATTTTTTTCCAGTTACGCAGACATTTTTGAGGCAGTCAACCCCAAGATAGAGCCAAAGTCTCTTCAGGACTCGAGAGCTGGTTCGATCCTCTTTCGGATGCATATGAAGCACATTTCCTCTTTGTCGGCCTTTGCGGGATTGGAAAGAGGCCGATCCGTGGCCAAATGTTTAACAAAAACGTTTTAAGCATAGCGTTTATTCTTCCTGGAAAACGAGTATATTAAACTGATAACATAATTTACTTCTGCATAATTTTAAGTAGTTACTTTAGTTTATAATTTCTTGCTCTTAAATGAAATACGAATTTAAGTATTGTGTATATTATCCATTTGGGAGTTTTATTATAACCAAATAACATCAAACTTGTCATTTTTTAAGGTAAAATGATGAAACCACTACGTAAAGAATATGTCACGTAACAGTTCTTTAGCATAGTTAGGTTTTGCATTAAATCTAAATGCCTAGATAGACAATCTATATCCTCCATCAGAGGTTTCAATTCGCATTTCGCACCAGCTTTACTTCGTACCAACATTAGACAACTCGCCCCTTGTATACGCTGTAGTGCGAGTTAGTGTTAACTACGCACGAGTGCTAATACTGGCGGTTAGGTGTTAATTGATATGGTGTGGTGTTAATTGCTGTTTACCGTTTGTATTTTTTCTAGTTATTCAATATTGGTACGAATTTTCCCTGACGCGATTTGATTTGGTGCGAGTTATGTAGCATTCTTCGGCGAAATATATATAAAGCATGAATTCACGTAGAAATCAAATATATTTTTTTCATTATATAACATAACAGATATAAATATGACCATGGCCATTTATCATACGTCGAAGACATTTGTTACTGTCCACTTTAAACATTTCCTAGTATCATACTTTGTGAGTATTAGTGCCTGCTGTCTTGAATATTTTCACTACACACGCTGTGTACTACCGCTTGACTATGTGCTTGCCAGATTGGTTTTAGCCGAGCGATGATTGTCCCGAGGACGGAATTGCCCGAGAAGTTCCAATTAGATTGTCCCGTGGACGGAATTACCCGAAGAGTTCCGATTGGGTGGCACAGTTTGTGCTCCATGATAAAAAGAAATCGTGACAGATTCGTCGTGAAAGCAACACCAACTGTATTTGTTTATTCACAATTTGAAGTAGGCATTATGTTTTCAACAAATGGTCAAAACATCAACTGTGCTGGTTTAAGTAGTAATATAAGTACAGGTTGTATTTATTTCTCCACAGAAAAAAGCAATACATACATCATTTTTTACTTCCGCTTTGTTAATGTATTCACACAGCTATAAATGTTGCCCCATTAATTGTGAACTAAACGATTTGTTCTGCTGTTGATATTTTCCCTGTTTTTCCTTATTTTCCTTATTTCATCATGATAAACTTACATGACGCTACATATTATAAATAACCAAGCCACTCGTTGTACAACACATCGTGCAACAGCCGGTAGCAAAAGACTAGAAAATATTGTTTAGAGCAATCCATGAACTTTCTGTTGTTAAGTTTAAGTCCATTCCTTTCACGGTGAGAATGAAAAACAAGAATGTTATTTGTTAAACGACTGAATTGTTAGGGTTCGTGGACATGTTATAATGTTCTTGAACTTTGGTGTAAATATTGGGCGATCTGTCATCGAGCTATTAGCAAAATGGAAAAAAGTGTCATTTAAGAAAAAATTGACTTTTGAAATCATCACCCCATAACTTGCTAGACTTGGTATTATATGGTGCAGATCCCGCGTAGACAGTTTAAAGTGTGACACGCATCATAACATAAGCCGATATCATTGATAAGATTGCTGGCGACTCAAAAACGACATCGATTTGGCAAACGTTCTTCGTCAAATGTAACTGATTCGATGTAAACTAAATACGGGTTCTCCTTCCGGTAGCCTAGGTTGAATACACATCAAAACCAGACATAACAGCTACTATAAGGTAAAATACTCTGTGTGTGGAGAGCAAATGCAGCATACATGTATAATCGCATTGCGTTCGTGTATGTAAGGAGAAACTTGTCGTGTTACAGAAAACAAGGTCAAATTATGACTTTTTTATTTGGATAATACATGAGCGGGTAGGTTTGTTCGTTATTTTTATTTTGCATTTTATTAGACATTATGAACGTAAGCTGTGTTTGGAATTTTGATCTTGATTAATTATGATTTAGCCTTAAACCCCCATACATATATGCTCATGTATAATATTAACTGTATGGCGGTTTTTTACATAAAAGTAGGCTATATGTAGTTGTTCAAAGTCTGTTGATGGGAATGGAGGTTGTGTGTACAGTCATTCACTGCAACTTACCACCTGGTGTTGTTAACAGAAGGTGTAAGTATTTGAAACGTTGAAAACAGCTTTACATTAACATCGATTTATTTTCCGCAGACTAGGTAAGGATGGACATCTTGGTCATAGGCAGTCCCATTATCACATTATGGATTATCTGCCTTATGAATCACATACGCAACTCGTCTAGCTTGAAGTGTCTTAGCGATAAACAAACTATAGCACAGATTATCGAACAATCAAAGCATTTACAGCGATAATACAGCCAGCGTGTATATATGTCATTCTCAATTGAATTCTGTCATTATCCACATTATCCATTGTCCTTTCTGTCCTTCTTAGCGGAGGTTTGTTTATTAGATTTATCGTCAAACCAACAGTATTTCAGTTAACAAGAAACGGCGTCCACAGATATATAGTGATGCCTTGTGTCAGGCATGCCGTGAACACCTGACATGATACCACACCCAGTCACAAACAATATCCTGATACTGGGTCGACCAGTCATGGAGCTTTCAATACATTTGCTTTTGCATTAGCAGGGCATCTATACCAGTACCATTATTAAGAACTTTGGTACGTTGCGGCTCTGGATCAAATCCGGGGCATCCCGTACCTGGAGCCGACGCTGAGCCGATTGCACTGCCAGGTCCGGTTTTCAGCAGATGAATGTACGGTTTAAACTACTCTTGTTACAGACAAATGTACCACAAAGTATGTGCGTGTTATCTAGAAAGGACTTGAAGAAAGACGTGGCAGAAATATTGCGATCGTAAGTTGACCATGCTCAGTACTATCTGTTGGTGTGAGCTTTAATATATAGTATAATTGTTAAAAAGAATCTAGTCATTGAAACACTGCAACTTCAGAATGAGATAAAATACCTAATTAAGTTGTTTATTTGTAGCTTTCACGAAAGCATATTTATTATGTCTAATTAACCTTGCATTGCAATTAACATTTGCACTTTAGTTACATCGTGTTCAACAAGCTAAGCCACTTAACAAATGATAGTATTTGCTCTATCTTGTAAAAAAGAAATGAGAGAGAATTTATACACAATTTGCGTTTTTCTGTTGTCCTTGTTCCGGCGATGGGAAATTGATATCTACAAGCTAACGTGCAGCAAATGCAATTTCACTTTGCATATTTGTCAATATGTAGGTCTGTCAGATTTGTATTTAGCCTTATTTACCAGTGTTACCGCAGCCCACTGTGTAACCTATGTTGAACATGATTTTCGAAATGTGAACCAGATCGCAGACAGCATGACTAACAAACATGAAGTCTCGATGCCAAGTAATGAAACTATCGTGAGTTGTGACAAACAAAGGAATGTGACCTTGGATCAACATAAAATTGGATCTCGGGGACCGGTAGTCAATAAAGCCATACCGGAAGTGTCAGTAGACCCAGATGTCTCGCCAGATGGGGGCTGGGGGTGGCTCGTGGCACTTGGGTCGTTCATGGCTCACGTCCTTGCAGGTAGGCCACAGCTATACATACATACATTTGCTCTACAAGTGTACATGTAGTTCAAGTACTTCACGCGAACGTGTTTCTATAGTTATGCCAATATTTAACAGTCATTAAACAAGAGTTTCTGTTTTGATTGAATTTAACGGAGTACATTAACAGCCAGTGTTTATGTTAGAGCACACTGCAATTTAAAAAATAATGGTATACTTGTTCATATATTCATTTCCGAATGAATGCGTCACTTTCAAGCAACCAATCTTGTTACGTCTATAAGGATCGGAAAAGTCCAATACACCAATATATATACAGTATATGTCCTCTGTAGGCGGGTTTGACCGTTCCGGGGGTGTATTCTACTTGCGGCTCCTGGATAGATTTGGGGGCTCGTCCGCCGCTACCGCATGGGCATTCGCTCTCTTCTCATCCTTCAGGGTCCTCTTTGGTAAGACTCTGTGTTTGTGTGTGCGTGTGTGTGTGTCTTAGCGTGCAAATGCATTTAAGCCAAATGGCTTGCATAACGGATTTTGTAGGTTTCAATCACAAAAGGCTAGCAAGCTTTATTATATTTGTGATGTAAATACATAACATTAAATTTGACACAAATAAAATTTATATATGTATTTATTTTACTACAATTCGTTGCTTCATACTTGCTAGCTTTATATAGACTTAATTTTTAAAAGAAACATCAGTTACGCTAAGCTTGTATAATTATTCTCTTTACCGTTTAATTAGTGTGTTTCTAATAGCGATGACAAGTATGTCGTTTATAAATTTATTCATAAAGTGACTCGTGTTTGTTATATATGATTTGCATTTACAATTGATGTGAGGCATTACTGTTTTTTTTTGTGTTTTTTTTTTTTTTTTTGACATGTTAAAGCAATGAGTAAATACCGTATAATAGAAAATTGCTTTAACAAAATCTCAAGTGAGAAATGTTTCTGCATGTGGCCCAGGCCGATTGTCCAGATGTTAACAACAATATCTTATCCACAGGGCCCTTGGCCAGCGCCATGACGAACCGGTACGGATGTAGAACAGTAGTGTTCTGTGGCGCTGTTCTCGCCGTTGTTGGTGTCCTTGTGTCCGGATACGCCACTAATTTGATCTTCTTCTACCTCACTTATGGCGTTCTGACAGGTATACAGCTCTTCTTTATAGCTTCAGAATACGTTTTGTACATATAAGCAATACTTTCAGATGACTTTCGCTGATAGTTCTTTCAAGGCAAGCTAGGCAGGGTTTAGCCAGGACAGACCAGCTTACAGGTAAACCGTCTAAGAACAATTGCATAAGAAGCTTTTAAAGTTTATCAATCAGCTGGGCCCGGTCTTGTATGATTTATATATCTATATTTAAGATCTATTTGGACGCAGTGGTTTCCAAGGTGAAAACCACCCGTGACGTGCTACTTTTTTCGATTCACGTCTTTCAAAATCAGCAGTGTTCTGCCTAGTCATTGTTCTGCCTCAGCAGTTTAGAGGTATAGTGTAGCCTAAGCAAGTTTAACTGTATGCTGGATGATCGGAAATGGAGATAACTGTTCTTATTCTTTGTGCCTTAATAAAGCATGTAGCCATTAAAAGATAGTTAAAAAAAGTTTATTTTTACCATTTACCACCAGGTACATACATTTACCAAGACCCTCTTTAATTAACTAGTGTTATGTTAGCAAAACGTTATCACTTTATACAGGTAAATAACTTGTCTAAACTGATGTTTGGTTGTAATAAAGATGATTTATTCGTCAATCCGACACTAAATAATGGTTGGATAAGTATAAGTGCTTTGGTCTTCGTTCCTTCTCAGATGACAGCCGCAGGTCGCCAAATGATCATTACTTTTGATATTGCCTCTTTAAGCTTAAAATACTGTAACGGCCGCAGACGTAGAAATATAAATTAAGCGACGGTTACCGTGGCTGGTGTATGGATGGGTGACCGTTGTAGAATGCCGGCCTGCGTTACATTGGTGGCAGCGGTGGGATAGACAACTGCCGGACTGGAGTTGCTGGCCCACAGAACTTCCCATACCAAGTCTCGGGACGAGACTTCTCGGAGGGGGAAGTAATAAAACGACTGCAGAGGTAGACATATAAGCACTTCAAACCAGCATCTTTGCTGAGTTAACTCTTTAGCCACGCGCTTCAAGCGGCTTCCAAAATTGCGCGGTAAAGCAACAGTTACTGTGGTTGGTGTATGGATGGTTGACCGTTGGGGAGTGTCGGCCTGCGTTACAATTCTGTATTGTAATCCTACCACAGCTCTAATGCCACGTTTCCAATCATATTACGATATATCTATATTTTTGTACAACAGCCAAACACATGTTGCACCCTCTTAAATATTTCAGGCTTTGGAACCTCTCTGATATTTACGCCAGGTCTGATTTTGGTGGGCCATTTCTTCATCGTCCGACGAGGTATGGCCGTGGGTTTGGCTACCGTTGGAGCGGGAGTTGGCTCGTTCATTTTCCCTCCATTTGTTCAGCTATTGTTCGAGACATATGGGTTCCGTGGCACGTACCTAATAATGGCCGCCGTCATGAGCCACGCGCTTATAGTTGGATCACTGTATCGACCTCTAGGACTGCATCGGAGAATAATGGCGTACGATCGGTAAGAAAAACTCTTTTCGTCTGCAAAATCTTAGGTCCGGCACAATGTTAACCCGGGTTTTTCGAGAATGGTGTTGTCCATTTAATATATAAACTAAGTGTAAAAAAAATATTTCCGTGCAAAAAAATCTTTCCGGTTATAATTTGTGTCACATTTAGTTTTAATCTGTTTTACAGCTCTGTTGTTGTTCAGTAAGAACTGTACTGACCATAGGTCGTGTTGAATTTGTAATTTTACAATCTGACAGAACCTGTGGTTAACTATGTGTCTCGCTTAGCGTCTCTTATCTCTGGTCACATTATGTTGTATTATTGCTGTGTTCTCTGTTACAGGATAAAGAGGAAACGTCACGATGTTGATGAGTATGCGTTAAAATCACACAGCGTTACTAAGCATGAACCAGGTCAGATGTCATCGGAACTTAGTTTAGGCAATTCAAAGAAAACAGAGGAACACATTGAAAGAAACACCACAACATCGGACCAATTCTACGCCAATACTGGTGAAGCACAGACACAATCAACGGCTAGTGAACGAGAGAACGGACAGAGTGATGACTGCAATCAGCCTTTAGTACAAGATACAAACAATGGCCAGCTCTCTTTATCAAAGGCCGATGGTATGCAATTATTAAGTTGTGATGAGATAAAGAGGAATGATCTTAGTATATCTGTAAATATCACCGAAGGTGCAATACAAGAAGTCTCCGTACTCGACGACAAGGACTGTTCATTAAAAAACCCTCTGTTGACGGAGCCTGTTATTCAAATACAAACATCGCCATTGGCGTCACAAACCAAGCAAAAGTTCTGCTCAGGAGAGCAAACACATGATATTGAAACAGAACAATCGGATTTGGATTCACAAAACAAAACATTGCTCAGACATAAACCGCCCGTCAAGAGACAGCACGCGTTTTCATTGTATTTACTTCGCGATGTCGTGTTTGTGTGTTTCTGCCTGCAGTCGTTTATGTTTTTGATCTCTTTTAATATCACTGTAATGTTCGTACCGGCCCTAGTGTCGACTTGTGGTCTGTCAGAACTGCAGGGGTCCTCTCTTATTTCTGTTATGGGTATCAGTGATGCAGTCTCACGGATCGTCATGTCGGTGGTCCTGGACCTCCCGATGATCAAACCGTACCGCATGCACGCCTTCAACTCCATTCCGTTTATCGCCGTTGTTGTCTCTATTCTGTACGTGACGATGACGCAGTTCTGGCAGTTCGCACTTCTGTGTGGCTTGTACGGCAGCCTCACAGGCGTGTATATCTCACAGTATTCCGTGATCATCATTGAGATAGTCGGCATGGACAAACTCCACAACGCCATCGGTATTGTTCTGTGTGTCAGCGGCATCAGTGCACTTGTTGCACCTACACTAGGAGGTAGGTTCAACCAACAGCGTTGTTACAATATAGGGCACTAGGTGGGGCCAGTGACCTTCATTCTGTAGGTCCGCCCGGTTGACATTGGTTGAAATTTCATAATACTTGCCCAGAATTCTTGACATGGTATTAGCTGTGCCTTTTGGTTCATATTTCACATTAGCATTTTTTATACCCTAAACATTTACCCATCTTACTTACCACCCGTACTAACCGCCGTCCGTGGCGGGGACATACATGCCCTTTGGTTTTATAATATCCAGTTGGTAGCCCGAATTCACACCACTGACATTCGTTTATCTTTACTTCCCAGCCCGCCAAAAATACACAATCATGTGCATATCTTGCTTTAATGTCACGTCGTCATTATTGTTTTTTTTACCTTTTTTAATATTTGATCACCACGCCATTACGCCTTACAAGCATTTTCGTGGATATTCTGAAGTGTACTTGAGGAAATTTTTAAAATTATGATCTCAAGTATATCTATTACCTAATTATTAAACACTGGACTTAAACTACCCCAAAATATAGTTTTTTCCCCTTTTATGCTATTTCTGAAATTTACGAACTGGGAACATGGTAAGGACATTCGTTAACCATTGACTAACAGTTAAATATACTTGTGTAAATTTAAATAACAAATTTGATTATTTATGCGAAATAAGAATAGAAACAGGAGTTAAAATTAAAGTTTTTAAATCTCAATTCATACTAATATGCTCTCTGTGTATATAGTTTATTTGATTTAAGTCTGACGTTGAGACCGGGGACCATTTGCATAAAACTAAGGTAATACATAAATAAAATAATAAATAGAACCGGTATATATCGTTTCATAAAATACCCGTACTGCTTTCGGTGTTTTCATACTAATGTTTCATAAAAAATTTAATATCCAAAGTTGCTGCTCTAAGAGAGAAAATGATAAATGCTTTTGAATTTACGATTGAAATATGTTATAAACATGAATTGAGTTCATAACTTTAAAATAATGGTGCATATTTCAGGTTGGGTTTGAGTTCGCAGAACGTTCCTAAAAAATTTATATTCTAAACGTACAAGTCCACTAATACCTCAGTTGCATAGCTTTGTTTTTACACGCCCACTGATATGTTATATGTGTGTTAGTCCACTAACATCCTAGTAACTTATGTTGTGTGCATAAGCCCATTGATACCCACGTAAACTACGTTATGAATGTATTCAGCAACCAATCCGTTAAATCGTGTTCTGCGTTTATTAGTCCGCATACACCCCAAGTAAATGATGGCCTGTGTGTATTCACCCACCAATACCTTAGTAATTCTGTGTGTAAATCCCGCTGCTACCCCCTCTTTATGTTCTCTTTGTAAGCCCTTTGATATCCACCGTAAATTATGGTCTGTATGTAAAAACCCATCAATGACCCCCAGTAAATTATGCTCTGTGTGATTAAGCCCAAAGGTATCCAAATAAATTTAAGTTCAATGTGCATTAGACCAATGGTACCCTAGTTAATTATGTTCTGGGTGTATAGCCCGGAAATATCACCATAAATTTTGTTGTGTAATTATTCCCCAGTAAAATATGTTTCGGGTGCATAAGCTCACTAATAACTCAGAAACTTATGTTTTGTGGTTATTATTCCGCTGATACATCAGTAAATTTTGTTCTTTGTGTGTATAAGCCCACTGGAACCACGGTGAATTATGTTTTAATTGTCTGTTTAAGCCCACTAGAACCACAGTAAATCTTTTGTCTGTGTAAGCTCACTTATACCACATTTAACTATATTATTATGTGTATTATATGCTAATATCCCAGTACATTCTGTGTGTTGTAGGCCTGCTGAAGGATGTGCTTGGGTCCTATACCCCAGCCTTCTACCTCGGCTCTGCAGGGCTGCTCATAAGCGGAAGTGTCATGGCGTTCGGCAACTTCCGGTTCCACAGAAGAAACAAAGGTGTAAACAAATAATCCAGGACTATAATATTTTTATTTTATTTTCAATAAATTATACATGTATTTGTTTAATAAATGCTAATATATATGAATGTTCTAGGGAAAATACAAATAAACAAATGATATTTGATACACTACTTGTCTCTTTATCGCCTTCCATAATTCTGAAACGCACTCGTTATTTTTGAGGGAATTCGTCATCGTTTTACATTGCATAATGTTACGTTGATTTTAAAAATGCAAAAATAAGCCACGATGAAAAATAGACCTCGAACAATAATAAGTACGGAGATACACTAAGATAAGACAGCCGATTCGTAAATTAATTTGAGTTTTTTATCTTTTAAACCATTGCGGGTTATTGTTGAAAAAAAAACATTACATGATGTGAAAAAGAGTTGTTGTTTTTTTCTGCATAAATGAGGCCATTTTAAATAAGGTCCATGCTTCTAAAAAGTTGGTAGATTAAATATTATTAAATGGATAACAGGGACAACCTCGTTTTATTGACAGATTTTTGGCGACAGTCGTTAAAAAAAGATGACATTAACAAGGAAAACGAAAGGTAGAAAAATACAGTCCGAAAATGTCTAAAACGCATTTCAAGCATGGCTTTGATAAATTGTGTGCATATATATATTGTCAGTTTTTAACTGCTGTACAACCATCGTAAATGAGCTTGTAGTGCGGCTATAGGTCCGTGTCAAGTTATCAGTCAGGCTGAATGAGTTTAACGTTTCGGAAGGGAAACAACCCTTTCTCACTGCCTATCTGTCCGTACCACTGCCCGTCTGGGCGGAACTCCAGCACCGTCACGATGTCACCAACCTTGTGAATAAAGCAAGTTATAATTATTCATTTTAAAATACATTTGCACATGGAAAGAAAAACCGTAAAGGTACTTACGGCATTCCTAGAAAATATTTAACTATACAGCCGGATGAAGGGAAGCAATAAGCCGGTAGAGCAATGCTATGTCAGTGAACTGACCATGGCTTATGTCTCGAACTAGCTGCACATTTTCTGTGTAACATAACTGTTATATTCAAATCACGTGCCTACATATTTTTTATTAATAAGCGTAAAACTGTCAGCACTTCTTTGTATACAGCTTTGATAATTCACATTGTGTCCGAGGTGAGCAAGACCTCCAACCCCCACTATGTAAGTAAGGCCACCACTTTATCATTTACTGTTAAAGTGCGATTCACGTGTTGTAACGGAGAACACTATACGTAATTGAAATAACCAATATGCAGGTGATTAAACACAGTTAATGCATTACATAACATATACTCAATAGTATTTAGATATTATTTACCATATAATTAAAAATACATGTCTTGAATGTTTTATCAGATTTCTTTACTCCTTTTTGTTAGTCTTGATTTTTATGCGTGAAGTGTTAATCAATTACTTAACAGAAAAATAATTATCTATATTACTTTTTTCAGTCTGAAACTGCTAATATAGAAGCAAGATTTGAGGTAGCTGCCAAGGTATTCACATCTATATAAAGGTCACTTACATGTAGGGGTAGCTCTGCCTTGTCGTAAGCTTTCACCCTGTCCCGGATTACTTTGGCTTTAGCAGGAAGCTGTCAAATAAAGAGCTCAGATCACATTCAAAGTCGTTACAAACTCTTTAAAAATTAAACCCGGGCTTCCAGCATAGTGAACTAACTGTTAAACAATGTAACAACAGTAACTCGAACTACACAAAGCACAGTTATAATTTTATGAAAGGTATTTTGTATCCGTTTCAATCAACATCTAAACTCTTCACCTCTAGACCGATTTTTTAAAAATGTTAACCATATTTTCTCCTGTTCTGTCTATCTTACTTTTGTCAACTCTCGTTTACTATTTGTAGTTTTGGTACATGCATGTGTTAATATTGTCTGTTGACTAGTTTTAATCAAAACTGATGTTCAAATTCTTATTTTTGGATATGTGATCAATATCTTTTCTCATCCTTACAGCCTTACCTCTATAGTGAGATGCTGCGGTTCTATCTCCTGAAACACACACCTTACCTCTATAGTGAGATGCTGCGGTTCTATCTCCTGAAACACACACCTTACCTCTGTAGTGAGATGCTGTGGTTCTATCTCCTGAAACACCTTACCTCTATAGTGAGATGCTGTGGTTCTATCTCCTGAAACACACACCTTACCTCTATAGTGAGATGCTGCGGTTCTATCTCCTGAAACACACACCTTACCTCTATAGTGAGATGCTGCGGTTCTATCTCCTGAAACATCTAACCTCTATAGCGAGATGCTGTGGTTTTATCTCCTGAAACACACACCTTACCTCTATAGTGAGATACTGTGGTTCTATCTCCTGAAACACACACCTTACCTCTATAGTGAGATGCTGCGGTTCTATCTCCTGAAACATCTTACCTCTATAGCGAGATGCTGTGGTTCTATCTCCTGAAACACACACCTTACCTCTATAGTGAGATACTGTGGTTCTATCTCTTGAAACACATACCTTACCTCTATAGTTAGATGCTGTGGTTCTATCTCCTGAAACACACACCTTACCTCTATAGTGAGATACTGTGGTTCTATCTCCTGAAACACACACCTTACCTCTATAGTGAGATGCTGTGGTTCTATCAATGCTGTGGTTCTATCTCCTGAAACACACACCTTACCTCTATAGTGAGATGCTGCGGTTCTATCTCCTGAAACACACACCTTACCTCTATAGTGAGATGCTGCGGTTCTATCTCCTGAAACATCTTACCTCTATAGCGAGATGCTGCGGTTCTATCTCCTGAAACATCTAACCTCTATAGCGAGATGCTGTGGTTTTATCTCCTGAAACACACACCTTACCTCTATAGTGAGATGCTGCGGTTCTATCTCCTGAAACATCTTACCTCTATAGCGAGATACTGTGGTTCTATATCCTGAAACACCTTACCTCTATAGTGAGATGCTGCGGTTCTATCTCCTGAAACACCTTAGCTCTATAGTGAGCTGCTGTGGTTCTATCTCCTGAAACACCTTACCTCTATAGTTAGATGCTGTGGTTCTATCTCCTGAAACACACACGTTACCTCTATAGTTAGATACTGTGGTTCTAACTCCTAAAATACCTTACCTCTATAGTTAGATGTTGTGGTTCTATCTCCTGAAACACCTTACCTCTATAGTGAGATGCTGCGGTTCTATCTCCTGAAACATATCTTACCTTATAGTGAGATGCTGTGGTTCTATCTCCTGAAACACACACCATACCTCTATAGTGAGACGCTGTGGTTCTATCTCCTGAAACACACACGTTACCTCTATAGTTAGATGTTGTGGTTCTATCTCCTGAAACACCTTACCTCTATAGTGAGATGCTGCGGTTCTATCTCCTGAAACACCTTACCTCTATAGTGAGGTGCTGTGATTCTATCTCCTGAAACACCTTACCTCTATAGTGAGATGCTGTGGTTCTATCTCCCGAAACACACACCTTACCTCTATAGTTAGATGTTGTGGTTCTATCTCCTGAAACACCTTACCTCTATAGTGAGATGCTGCGGTTCTATCTCCTGAAACACCTTACCTCTATAGTGAGATGCTGTGGTTCTATCTCCTGAAACACCTTACCTCTATAGTGAGATACTGTGGTTCTATCTCCTGAAACATCTTACCTCTATAGTGAGATGCTGTGGTTCTATCTCCTGAAACATCTTACCTCTATAGTGAGATGCTGTGGTTCTTTCTCCTAAAACATCTTACCTCTATAGTGAGATGCTGTGGTTCTATCTCCTGAAACATCTTACCTCTATAGTGAGATGCTGTGGTTCTATCTCCTGAAACATCTTACCTCTATAGTGAGATACTGTGGTTCTATCTCCTGAAACATCTTACCTCTATAGTGAGATGCTGTGGTTCTTTCTCCTAAAACATCTTACCTCCATAGCGAGATGCTGTGGTTCTATCTCCGGAAACACACACCTTACCTCTATAGTGAGATGCTGTGGTTCTTTCTCCTAAAACATCTTACCTCCATAGCGAGATGCTGTGGTTCTATCTCCTGAAACACACACGTTACCTCTATAGTTAGATGTTGTGGTTCTATCTCCTGAAACACCTTACCTCTATAGTGAGATGCTGCGGTTCTATCTCCTGAAACACCTTACCTCTATAATGAGGTGCTGTGATTCTATCTCCTGAAACACCTTACCTCTATAGTGAGATGCTGTGGTTCTATCTCCCGAAACACACACCTTACCTCTATAGTTAGATGTTGTGGTTCTATCTCCTAAAACACCTTACCTCCATAGCGAGATGCTGTGGTTCTATCTCCTGAAACACCTTACCTCTATAGCGAGATGCTGTGGTTCTATCTCCTGGAACACCTTACCTCTATAGTGAGATGCTGTGGTTCTATCTCCTGAAACATCTTACCTCTATAGCGAGATGCTGTAGTTCTATCTCCTGAAACACCTTACCTCTATAGCGAGATGCTGTGGTTCTATCTCCGGAAACACCTTACCTCTAAAGTGAGATGCTGTGGTTCTATCTCCTGAAACACCTTACCTGTATAGTGAGATGCTGTGGTTCTATCTCCTGAAACACCTTACCTCTATAGTGAGATACTGTGGTTCTATCTCCTAAAACATCTTACCTCTATAGTGAGATACTGTGGTTCTATCTCCTGAAACACCTTACCTCTATAGCGAGATGCTGTAGTTCTATCTCCTGAAACACCTTACCTCTATAGCGAGATGCTGTAGTTCTATCTCCTGAAACACCTTACCTCTATAGCGAGATGTTGTGGTTCTATTTCCTGGAACACCTTACCTCTATAGTGAGATGATGTGGTTCTATCTCCTGAAACACCTTAACTCTATAGTGAGATGCTGCGGTTCTATCTCCTGAAACACCTTAACTCTATAGTGAGATGCTGTGGTTCTATCTCCTGAAAGACCTCACCTCTATAGTGAGATACTGTGGTTCTATATCCTGAAACACACACCTTACCTCTATAGTGAGATACTGTGGTTCTATCTCCGGAAACACCTTACCTCTATAGTGAGATACTGTGGTTCTATATCCTGAAACACACAACTTACCTCTAAAGTGAGATGCTGTGGTTCTATCTCCTGAAACACCTTACCTCTATTGTGAGTTGCTGCGGTTCGATCTCATGAAACACCTTACCTCTATAGTGAGATGCTGTGGTTCTATCTCCTGAAACACACACCTTACCTCTATAGTGAGATGCTGTGGTTCTATCTCCTGAAACACACACCTTACCTCTGTAGTGAGATGCTGCGGTTCTATCTCCTGAAACACCTTACCTCTATAGTGAGATGCTGTGGTTCTATCTCCTGAAACACACACCTTACCTCTATAGTGAGATGCTGTGGTTCTATCTCCTGAAACACACACCTTACCTCTGTAGTGAGATGCTGCGGTTCTATCTCCTGAAACACCTTACCTCTATAGTGAGATGCTGTGGTTCTATCTCCGGAAACACACACCTTACCTCTATAGTGAGATACTGCGGTTCTATCTCCGGAAACACCTTACCTCTATAGTGAGATACTGTGGTTCTATCTCCTGAAACACCTTACCTCTATAGTGAGATGCTGTGGTTCTATCTCAGCCAAACTGACCCGCAGACTGTCCCTCTCGGTGTATGTGTTACGGGGGCTGGTCACCGAACTCCTCTGTCCCGTGTCACCTTCGTGGTACTGGTAAAGAGAACGTCTCAATTATACATGCACGTACTTTAACGTGGTTTTACGAACACCCGTAACCAGTTGCCAAAAACACAAACTCCACTCATAAAAAATCATTATCAATGCCGGAAACCACTACAAAACACGCAAGCTATCGTTTTTGTATAAAAAATTGGATGGACGTACTTAGACCCGATCGGAACAGCCACACTGATCCTCGTATCAAATACAGATACAAAAATCTAATAAACACGTGGTACTTTGCTAAATGTAAACACTAGGTAACAAGACACCAACTTGTGTACTTTAGTCCCATACAATGTATTATGTATACTCACAATAGAGACATAGGACGATGGTATGAGTCCCACTTTGCCTTTGTCTGAGCGGGCCTTCCAGCAGTGATCGTCCCCCCGGGACAGCACGTCAAACACCTCCCCCGTCCGGAAACCCAGGTGCTCGTTCTGTCAGGGACAACAGACTTCATATTATATGGCTAAAAAGGAGAATTATGTAACAACCAACTTTGTTATAACCACACACGCACACACGCACGCACACACACAACACACACATACTGTTATAAATTTATAACAACCTACGTTATTGAAGTTTGTGATAAATTAGCAAAACTGAAGAACAATCGATAGAAAACGCAAGGATCAACATAATGCAATGTAAATAGACTTTACTCTTCACAAACACCAGAACATGATGAAATGAATATTTTCAGAACAGTTTTTTTCCCACCACGAAATTGGTTATTACAGAACTAGTTTACTCAGCAGACCATCAGCGTCACAGGGATGTTGAAGTTAAAATGTTTAACATGCACATACTACAAAGCTTATATCTCAATAAGGCATGAATAAAAACCGGAACAAGATCAAATGATGTGGAACTTTGTTAAATACAGTTGACTTGTTGTATTCTTGACTGATAAATTAAACAGTTTTCTTAAATGTATAAAAACTTTCAGCGGTTAATTATGACAAAAAAAACAACTAGCTAAATAAAAGATGCATATGTAAGTAAAAAGAGAGCTATTAACAAAAAGAAGAATGTATCTATTATAACTAATATATGTAGACTATAGAAGTAACAGCAAAAAACGTACGGTTTCACCCAGGTTGTGTGTTGTGATCACTCGATGAAGCGGCGGTACCTAGGAACAACCAAATTTTAATTTTGTTATCTATATCACAATTTTCGGAATTTGTAAGATCACTTATTCTTGATTGAAAATATTCTTTGAAATTTTACAGATTTCTATTTAAATGCATCTACATATAAGCCCCATGCCTAGTACAGTAGATCCAAAAACTTAAAACTGTTGATTACCCTTTAAGAACTTATCATGGTGATCAAGTTAGGTAGTGCTGATGTTCTATAGGAGGTGATGTTTGCGAGTTTCGAAGTCAGCGGGGTCACGGTCAAGGTCACAGTAACTAAAAAGCATCTCGCATAGCTTCCTCAGAGTGCACCTCGTTCAATTGTAATCGGAATTGTGACAGTAAAGTAATATACATGTCACTACTTGTCTAACACATGTTCCTCTAAATTTCCTATGATTTCCTCTATTTTATGATTCTTTATGATTTTTATATATATTGTCGTCCAAATTTTGCTTCTTCAAACATAATGCATAATGCTAGAAGTCTGCTTATAACTAAACATAACTTTGAAGAATAATTTTTGTATCGTCTTTAAGTGGAGGCTATCGTTAAACTTAGATTTGAAATAATCAATACTTATAACTTACTGGTATAATCATTTTTAGACCATGATTATGTTGAAGACTATCATAAAGCCAAGATTCAAAATTAATATGTATGCGAGTTAGCCTTAATAAATATTCATGAATCTTAATTAAGAGGTAAAATAAATATACATTTTTTTTAATTGCTATATCTTTTTCTTAGTCACATTCTTAAAATATAAAGTAAGTGAATTGCTGACTTGTACCTGTTATTCCTCATGATACTTAATTCATTATATCTTTCTACTTCTCATAATAATTAATTTATTATATTTTAGCCACACAATGTATAATGTTAAAAAATGCCTCTTTCAAAGGGAAAACAATAATTTCTTCCATTAGTAAATGCCTGAATGTCCTTTCAGATATAAAATAAATGTTCTTTTGTCATAATCCTGCAATTGTGATGTGTAATTCTTACATTGTAATCAAGTTAACTAAAGCAAAATGATGAATAAAAATTATGACCAAGGTGATGTCAAAAAAAATAAAAATTTTCTTCTGGTGTCCAATATTTTTATCTTTTCAGTTAATAATACTATTGACTAACCATAATTATCTTGTATTCGTCAATTAGCCTTTTGTTCGGATTTAAGGAAATGCAATTGCTTTATTCAAGCTTAAAATAAAACATACTTTATAAAGAAACCCATTTCATTGGGGACAACAGATATATTTGTATGTTAAAAGGAAGATTTGGATTAGCACAACAATTTAGATTTCATTTCCTTGTGGGATTATAATCAAAGAATTTTCTGAATGTGATATTACAGAGTAGAGAATGTTTTAAGGCATTTTAAAATTATTTAAACGTATATATCACAAGTGACTTTGGCCACTTGATTATTTTAAGGCATGTGAAAAACATTAATAAGTAAGGTATGACTCTTAAAAACATGCTGTCTGTAATTGTAATTTGTATTAAACATACTGCATTTATTCTCAAATCTATGTTCTTTATAGTACAATATGAGCGGTTAATTTCTCTTAGGTTAACCTAAATATTCTAACCAAATTAGGTCACGTCATACTGTACATGTATTGACACAAGTGAAATTTAGGGTTTGAATGAAAATATTAAAAAAAAAATATTAAAAAATCACAAAATAAACCAAATCATATGAATCATAGACCAACAAGTTTTGCAATAGTAGGGATATGCATACAACTTAAGAAACAGTTGAGTTTGTTTGAAAATTGCGTTAAATAAAAAGAATCTTTTCAAAAATAAAGATTATCCGTTTTTAGAATTTCAGGAAGATGTATGAATATTCATGTTGGCAAATTTGCATAATTAATTATTTTAATTGTAAGTTTATTAATAGCCTCTACTTAAGGAATTATACAAAAGGTATTCTTCAAAGTTATGGTTAGTTATAGGTAGACTTCTAGCCATTTATGCATTAAGTTTGAATAAGCAAAATTTGGACGAAAATAAATATAAACAATCATAAAATAGACTAAATAATATGAAACTTAGACGAACATGTGTTAGACAAGTAGTGGTATGTATATAACGTTAGAAGATGTTGTGTTTGTTTGAATATTGCTTTTAAATTAAAAGAATCTAATAAACTATTCAAAATAAAGTCTATTTTTAGATTCTCATAAAAATATAAATATTCAAAGTGCTTATGTCATAGGGTGAAACTTATGATGGCCTGTTTTCATATAAAAATATTTTGTTGTTTGTATTTTTCATTATTGTATGTGTTATGTTGATCTGTATGTGACTCCGTAGCATTTTAACTGGTAAAGGGAGACAACTAACCCGTTAAACCTTCACCTCGCACTGCACGGTCACCATTGCAGAGATATTACTTAGCAAACACAAAGCACGGATTATTTTCCATCTTTTGAATATATATTGAATATATTCAGGTACGTTATATACTTTATTTTATTCATGAGTTCATATTCTTTTCAAAACAACTATCATTGTTAAAGTATTATATTTGTATGTCGTGAAAATAAGGTTTTTATATCATACTGTACTTACATACTGTAAAAATACAAATGAGCTATGAGATGACGTCGGATGATGTAAAATGAAAAAGAAATATGATAAATGAATAAAATGGAATTATCAATATGTATGGCATTGGCAAGATAATATATGTGTGTAGTGGTGTGTAGTATTAAAAATAAACAACAATATATTTACAAATTATAATCTGACTTGTACTTGTTACTACAATCACGAACTCATTCTTTTGAACAGGCATGACAACGTCCTGTTAATTCAAACAACACTTAAAACTTATATTTCATTCACTGTGATACCCGTATTTGTCTCATCTCACGGACGCATCTATAAAAGTCCGTAGGCACGTGTTTATATACATAACAGTTTTCTATAAAACAGAGTAAATTGGGCACTTGTCACAAAATAGTGAAAGAAATCAATCACGTATGTTCGTAATATGTGCACATAGAAGTAAATGCATGACATGAATACTAAAGTCGAGTGCTGAAGACCCAATCACCTGACTCTTGCCATTTAGGCGGGCGGCGGGTTCGTTTTGGTCGTGTTGGCGTTTTGTCTGTCGTATCAGAATCTTCATCTGGTTGATAACCAGTTCTTCGAGCAGGAATAATGTACTTCGGCGAAGAACTGTTGTAAGAACATTCGCTTATATTGTTCTCTGACATGCGAAGAGGGAGGAGAAGATTTCGGTGAAGGTGTTTTGTCTTCTTGGCTTTAGGATTTGCTTTTCTAATTTCGAAGACCGGAATCTCCAGGTTAGGCTGGCTCACAATGACATATGGATCAGGTTCCCATTTGTCTCCAATCTTATTTCGCTTCTTCAGTCCTACATGCCGAGCGAGAACAAGATCACCAGGCTGAAGCTGACTGGCATGTGCCTTGACATCGTAATACTTTTTGTTAGATGCGGCAGTTTTCTTCGCACATTCTCTGGCTTGTCGATATGCGTGAGCAAGCCGATCTTGAAGCTTTCGGACATATTCCGTTTTGGATTGAGGTTTCTCAGTTTCATGAAGGCCAAGGAAAGCGTCTACTGCTAACTTTGGTTGCCTTCCATAAAGGAGAAAGAATGGTGAATAGCCTGTGCTTGGATGAATGGTCACATTATATGCGTGAGTCAGGATGTTGACATGGCTCTTCCAATCCTCTTTCTGATGATTTTCAAGAGTGCTTAGCATCTTCAAGAGGGTTTGGTTAAACCGTTCACACTGTCCATTCCCCATGGCATGATACGGTGTAGTGTTGGACTTGCCTATTCCGGCTATCTGACAAAGTTCAGTCATGACCTTCGACATGAAATTCGGACCTTGGTCGCTGTGAATCCTGGACGGGAATCCGTAGTGAGTGATAAAATTGTCAAACAGGATCCTAGCGGTTGTTTTAGCGGTCTCATTTTTCGTCGGATAGGCCTGTGCATACCTTGTGAAGTGGTCGGTGATCACAAGGATATGCTCAAATCCACCTTTCGATCGTTCCAACTTCAGGAAGTCCATGCAAAGGATCTCCATGGGTGCCGAAGATGTGATGCTTACTAACGGAGCAGTGTCGGTCTTGGACTTATGACGAAAGCACTTCTGACAGCTTCGAATCATCTCCTGAATCCATGCCTCCATTCCTGGCAGAAGAACCGTTCTTTGAATAAAGAAGTAGTACGATCTCGGCCTTGATGACCAAGGTCATCGTGAAGTGACTGAAATATCTCCTCACGCAGGTGTTGAGGCAAAACCAACTGAAGCACATCTCTTCCAGCAACGGTACCGCGACGATACAAAACTCGATCTCGAAGTTCTAGTTGGTCCCATACTCTGAGATATTTCAGAGCTGGTGGAGAACTGGCCCGCTTAGCAGACGGCCTGGTTCCAGTTTCAAGATGAGAAATGACCTCGCTGATAACCGTGTCTTGATGCTGTGCTTTCCTCCAATCCTTTGAGGTCAGAGAGTATGCCTCTACCATCTCATCAGCAGGTGTAACTTCGATGTCTTTAGTGGATTCAAGAACCTCTGCTGACTGAGCGAGACTCAACACAAATGGATTGGTTGAAGGATCTGCTGTGACGGCTTGTGTGAGTGCTCCGATTGTGTTAGAATCTATGCACATCCTGGATAAGCCATCAGCATCACCGTTGCGGAGACCGCTGCGGTATCTTATTTGAAAATCAAAACTGGCAAGTGATGCCATCCATCGTTGACCTGTTGCGTCAAGCTTAGCCGTTGTTTGGATGTATGTGAGAGGATTGTTGTCCGTCATCACAACAAATTTACCGCCATAGAGGTAATCGCTGAACTTCTCAGTGACTGCCCACTTGAGAGCCAGGAACTCTAGTTTATGTGCTGGGTAATTTTTTTCTGACGGCTTCAAACTGCGGCTTGCATAGGCAATGACTCGATCAATTCCTCCCTGTTGTTGGTAGAGAACGGAGCCAAGACCAGTTCCTGATGCATCTGTGTGGACGAAAAACGGAAGCTGGTAGTTAGCGTATGCTAAAATGGGCGGCTGTGTCAGCACTTCTTTGATCTTGGTGAATGCTGCCTCTTGATCTTCACCCCATGTAAATGGAACCTTCTTCCGGGAGGTTGTTTGTTTCTGTTTGCAAGAGTGACCAACCAAGAGGTTGTTAAGCGGTCTGACAATGCTTGCATAGCCCTTGACGAAACGGCGATAGTAGCCAGTAAATCCGAGAAATCGTCGGACATCTTTGGTGTTCTTTGGGGTCGGCCACGACTTTACGGCAGCAATCTTGTCAGGATCAGTTTGGATGCCCTTCTCAGAGACGATATGTCCAAGGTACTTGACTTGGTTCTTGAAGAACTCGCATTTGCTACCTTTTAGCTTCAGATTGTGTTGAGCGAGTCTGGAGAATACTGCATCCAAACGATCTATGTGCTCTTCGAGGCTTTGTGAAAAAATGATAATATCGTCCAGATAAATTAGACAGGTGTTTAAGTTTAGGTCGCCCATGCAAGACTCCATTAGGCGTTGGAACGTGGCTGGGGCGTTAGTTAAACCAAAAGGCATCCGGTTACACTCATAGAAGCCCAGTGGTCCAACGCTGAACGCAGTCTTGCACTTGTCTTCTTCTTTCATTGCTACTTGCCAATAACCAGCTTTGAGGTCTAGAGTAGAAAAATACTTAGATCCGGATAAGAGATGCAGTGTGTTTTCTATTTTAGGAATTGCATAAGCATCTTTTATTGTTCTTAGGTTCAACTTTCTATAATCTATGCATATGCGTAGCGTTCCATCTTTCTTGCGAACAATAACGATGTTGGATGAATATGGGCTAGAAGACGGTCGTATTGCGCCACAATCGATCATTTCCTTAAGGTACTCTTTGACTTCTTTTAGCATAGCTGGTGGGATGTTTCTTGGCGGATCTTTAAATGGTCTTTTGTCTGACATATTAATTTCATGCTCTATTATGTCTGCGTGTCCAAGATCTGTAGGTCCTTTTGAAAACACATGTTCCCATTTTGAAAGTAGTTTGATGACTCTGACCTTTTCTTCTCGATTCAAATCTGTGTCATCCAGGTTTACGCCATATAACTGAGAAGAAGCTGGTGGAATGGATGCTCGCTGCTGATAATAGCTTGCGGATGATGTTCTGGATCGATGTTCTTCATCCTTGCAAAATGCTGCTTGTCTCACAATATGAACCTCATGCAGCTCAGCTAAGTTGGCTTTGCATGGTATTGCAACTGGCTTACAAGACATGTTGAACAGTCGCACAGGTATTCTTGCTGTTTTACCTGGATTGTCTAACGACACAACACGAGGGCAAACACCCACTTTTGAGGAACAATGACCCTGGGTACATGATTCCGTTACTGCTGTTTGGGCTGATGTTAGTTTATGGACGATGCCAGTAACTGTTCGTATTTCATATGGCTTCAAAGTATATCTCTGTGTAGATCTTACGACACCTATGTTGTTACTTATGGCTCGAAAAGCTGCACTCCATGCTTCGGGTATATGGTCCATCTCTTTCAAATCACGGCTATTAAACAGTCGTAGTAAATTAGTTCCAATGACAACAGGAACTGTCTTGTTGTATTCTGTTTCTGGAACAATTACTACTGGAACATCAAAGTACTCATCGGACAAGCAATTCACTGTGAATCTTGCTTCGATGTAACCGAGGTATGGCAAAGTGTCTCCGTTGGCCACGCTGATGTCAAGCTTAATGTCATCAAACTGTTGCAGAGGAGGTTTCTGACAGAGTGTGTTATAAAAGGCGACAGACATCGTTGTGATCATTGATCCAGTGTCAATAAGAGACGCAACTTGTTCTCCCTCAACGACTACTTCTGTGACATTATCCTTGCCGATAAGCCTTTTTATAAGCTTGTGTTTGGGGCTTTCAAAAGCGTCTGTATTCTGCCCCTTGAATAAGACATCTAAAAGTTTAAATTATTGTCTGTTCTTTGTGTTGTCATGTCTTCACCTTGGCTCGGAGTAACCATGCGCTGTTCGCCCTTTCTCCAGGATGCGTTATCTCTGTGTCCTGACTCATTTCTCTCGGCAGCTAAGCCATGGTTACCGCTTTCATTCTGGCAATGCTCTCTTCTTTGGTAAGTCACAGAATACGTCTCTCCGCCATGTTTTCCACCTTCTGATCCCCTGTAACTATTGTCTCTTCTGAATCCTCTTCTATAGCCTCTGTTGAAACCCCGTCCTCTGTTTCCATTGTTCCAATCATCTCCTCTGAACTTTTCGGGTTGATACTTCTTCTTACATTCCTGGTCTCCTGTCTGCCTCTCTAGTTTCATTTCTAATCGTTGCATTCTTTCCATCAGCCCTTTTATCATGGACATCTGTTTGCTGACGTCTGTCTGTGGCTGACAGGAAACTTTCTGCTCCACCTTCTTGTTTACTTCATTGCTAGCAAACATCTCATTTTCTTCTGTCCTGATCTTTCGCCTTAACTCCTCAAATGATTTTGCTGCTTCGAAGTAAAGTCTTGTCGAATTCTTCAGGTCAACATCATACAAGTGCTTCCAAAAGCGTTTCCGTAACATTTCGTCAGCTTGGTCAGCATTTACCTGTCCTTTTCTTATAGCAGTTCTAAGAATGCTTTCTATTCTTATTCCCCAATCTGTTACACTTTCTCCTTTCTCTTGCTTTGCCATATAAAACTCCGACACGACTGCTTCCCCGGTTTTAACGTTTCCGTAGTTGCTTTTAACTTTCTGTATTATTACCTCGGTTGTCGCCTGATCGCTCAATGTTTGCAGGATTTTGCGCGTGCTTCCAGTTAGGGAATTCCTTACTGCCTGACGGATAATGCGTGTGTGGTACAGACCGGATTTCAAAACGAAGTCTACTTCTGTTTTCCACTCATCAAAAGTCTCTTCAGTGAGTTCTGGTATTGATGGCTTCCTTAACGATAATTGTATATCAGGCTGCGAATTTTCACATCGTGTCCGCATTTCTCTGGATTTACTTGGTCTCTCCATAGGAACATTTGTGTGTGCCTTGGCATCTTCTTTATTAATAGATGCTTCCAAAAAACTCAAACTTTTCTCTTTATGTTGAATGCTTTCAATTAATTGTCTCTCTTTTTCTCTTAACTTTTGAATTCTTTCCTTTCTAAGTTTCTCCTCCTTCTGTTTCCTTTCAATTTTCTCTTTCTCGATCATCTTTGTCTCAATCAATGCTTTCATTTTCCTTTCTTTGTCCTCCAATCTTTGAATTTTCTGCTTAAGTAATTCTTCTTCGCTGTCACTATTCAAAGTTGAGTTAAGGATTCTGTCTTTCTCATCAATTTCTAACTCTTATGGCTCATGCTTTTCTCTTTTCACCACACCCGCTGGGTCTAACTTGTTCCCGTCCTGACAAGCTGCATGTATCTCTGCATCATACTCATACTCCTTCAACTTAGCATCTAACCACTCCATGTTTTGATTAAACAACTTTTCTGCCTCATTTTCTAATTCAGCGTCTGAGAATATTTCAGCTGATGTATCATGTAGGTCCTCATCCTCTTGCTTTTGATTCTCAGACAGACTTTCCCTCTCACTTCCGTATCTCAAAAGTTGATCCATGGTAGTGTTATACACTTGACCTTTTGACATTCTTTGTTCTAGGCCAACTGTGTGACATTTTTTTCTTTCACTAACGTCATCTTTCTGTTCACTCTTTTCTGCACTGTGCAACAAAGCTTCGAATCTCCTCTCAATTTCAGTATCAATATTTACTTGCTGCTGTTCATCTGCCTTTGTTTGTCTCTTCGCCTTTCTTTGCTCAATCAATATCTGTCTTTCCATATCTATCTGAGCTATTTCTTCTTTCAATTTTCTTGTCAATTCTTCCGCTCTCCTCATTTCTTCTTCTCTTTCTCTTACCCTATCACGAGATATTTTTCTCAGTTCTCTGTCTGACCTTGCAGCCATTTTGATGTCAATTTTTTCTTTTTTTTTTCTTTTTTTTTTTTTTTCTTTTTTTTTTTTTTCTTTTTTTTTTTTTTTATTTTTTTTTTACGTATATGTGTGTGTTAGACAAAAAATGTACATGAATGATTGCAAAATGATTATGAAAGCAAATGTAAATGATGGAAATGGAAATGCATAAAAAAACACTAATATACGTAAAGAAAAGTAATAAAAATAGAATTTAAAAAAAATGCGTACCGTAAGAACGGCGGCTCGATCTGGGGGCCCTTCGATTTATAATTACGTAAAGGACAACGCGTTAGCCAATTGAGCTATCGAGGCAGGTGAGTTTATACAGGTAGATATCCTCTACTAACTAATGGGGTCCGCGTACCGGGTCAAAAACTGGGACGCGATACGTAATTTTTAATGCGTGAACAACTAAGCGACTAAGTTAATATCACGACCTGGAAAGTGGGTGGTGCTTATGGAAAATGGGTGGTGCTTATTTGATAACAGGAATCTGGAATATGGTATAAAGAACAATCTTCACATACAAATAACAAGGACACGAGTTGTTAGGTGTTAATGTTAGTTTATGCAATATATATATGTAATAGTTTCACGACTAGACAAATGTTAGTATGCAATTATGGTCTAACATGCAGCTAAGTGATATAGTGCAAGTGAAGTGCAGTTGTATTTTTTTTAACAAAAAATCAAAAATTTACCTAGCAAAAATTGTTAACCTAATACAATAATATAACAACACAATCATACAATCATAAAATATTAAGTAAATCAACTCACCACACCTTGAACATCAAGAATATTATTCGATATAACGTCAGAAATATTAGAATCCAGTTAAAAAGAACATAAAACATCCGTCATTCACAACAATGAATGTCACAAGTTCCTCCTAGATATACAGCGCTCTCCACTCCAAACGCACTCCAAGGTAGTTGATCCAACGATGAACTCGCGGGAAAAAAACAGTTTGTATGTTGATACTCTCTTTGATCAATCGATTATAATGTACAACAGTAAAAAAAATAACCCGGGATTTACAATACTATCTAATGTAAACAAATGTTTACATGTATATCACTTAACACACCGTCATGTGGTACACTATCACGCGGCTATAACAGGCTTGCGATACACAATCCGTGCAGCACGGGTATAAGTCCACGTGTTCTACAAGTCACAAAACGTTGGGCGCCATTGTCATCGCTCACACTCCGGCTAGGTTCATTTTTTTATTTATGATTTGGGTTCGGGTGATGACACAATAAAGAATAAAATCCGTGACGATTACGTAGATAACATGTATTAATATCCCAATAATAGTTCAAACGGTAATTGTGATAAGCTAATCAATCTGAAATATAAAAGAAACATATGCATAAGTACAATGATAAACAAAATGTCAAACACAATTATATTACACAAACAATGTGTAGAGGTAAGTACAGTATGATATAAAAACCTTATTTTCACGACATACAAATATAATACTTTAACAATGATAGTTGTTTTGAAAAGAATATGAACTCATGAATAAAATAAAGTATATAACGTACCTGAATATATTCAATATATATTCAAAAGATGGAAAATAATCCGTGCTTTGTGTTTGCTAAGTAATATCTCTGCAATGGTGACCGTGCAGTGCGAGGTGAAGGTTTAACGGGTTAGTTGTCTCCCTTTACCAGTTAAAATGCTACGGAGTCACATACAGATCAACATAACACATACAATAATGAAAAATACAAACAACAAAATATTTTTATATGAAAACAGGCCATCATAAGTTTCACCCTATGACACTAATTTGCATCATTAACAGATGACCATAATGGCCATTCAAAAACCTTTTTTTGACTACCAGTTGTATACTTCTATCACCATTTTTGGAAAAGTAAGCATTTTCCTAAACATACCCGCCTATCAAAATTTCATGATTGTTGCCATGGAAACCTTTAGTTTTCATATAGCCCAAATGAGTTTATTTTTGATTACATTGGAATTTAAGTTCTAGACACCCTAAAGAGCATTTTGGTACCCATTAAAAAGTCTAGTGGTGTGTGTGTGTGTGTGTGTGTGGGGGGGTGATGTTGTGGTGGGGGCTCGGTAACCATATCCAGCTTGGTTTAAACAGAATAAGACGAGATTTATCTTAAGATGCTAAACAGCAATCTCCCATGCAGAGTTGTCGTTCGTTCCTCTCACATACACATGTGAGCCGATGGTAGAGAGTGGCTAAACAGAAGTACAGGTAAAAATAACAACCTTGTGTGTTTTGAATACATTTTTTTTCCTATCAAAACTTGAACGGTGTTTACATCATGTAATCTTTATCTAGAACTAAACAACATTTCCTTGTTATGTAATGTAATATTTGTACCTAATAAACTGAGTTCTGTTAATAGTATTGACTTGATATCAACGAAGACGGAAATTAAATATACGCATGTCACACCAACCTTTTTGAGTTGGAGATTATTGCATGTATTTGTTCAGTGAAATGTTAATTTATGTCAGTAATTAAGAGAAAGAATTTGAAACAATTTTGACAGGGCGGATACAAAAAATATTGAGGGGAGGGTGTGGGTGTGTACGGATATGAATCAAGATACATTCAATATTATCGCTGTAAATCATATATATATATATATAACAACTAGAGAAGAGATCGTAAAGTGTACATGTGCCGGTATGTAATTTCTTTACTGATTGTTGCGTTGTGTCGAATCAACAGCATGATTAACCTGTGTTACGTTATAGAAACAATAACCAGTGTCCTCGCACAAAATGCAGGCATGTTGGCATAGTGACAATACTTATACAAGTACATAAAAATGCGGTCTTAACGTGAACATGCTGGTAAATTGAAAATATACCTCCTGCAATACAAATTGCGCCCTTTAGATGTCCTGTTTGTATATTTCTTGACAAAAACACTTGAGTCTTTTAACCTATAGTCAATATAATAGTCTTCAAGGCAAAATGTTACTGTATAAATGAGTAAAGATGATAAGACGTAATCTTATATTAATGCTTTTAATAATTTTGCATTTGTACACAATGCAGGCGTACTAAACCAAACTGTGTTCATAGGGCTACTATTATTCCATGATTAAACGACGGATTGACAAATTCGGTTTGGTGATGTTTGTCTCGCCTTTAGACCAGCAGGCTGGGAGGAGTCTTCTGCTTGGGGGCAATCGGAACATTTCGGATAATTCACGAATCATCTCTCGAATGTATATAGGTCGTCGGATCACCTCGACCATTTCCCTAATTGGGACTACTTTTGTGACAGACGTCAAAACAAAGATGACTGCTTGGATGACAGCGCACTACAATACGATGATTGTAAAACTTCAATTTGTGGTGACTTCAGATGTAAATCATCCAATTTTAATTTACCCAGCGCAGCAGCCACGCAGCAGTCAAACGATGGCATTGTTTATGTTTTGTGCGAACTACGTTTTAGGCATATTCTTTTTCCGACTTCCGGCATCTCATGAATAAGCTATTATGTACAACAAGGCGGTCCTTGAATAATCAGAAGTTTTTCTTTCTCAGCGCCGCATACGATGGTTTGGCTACGTAATGGATGATGGACATTTCAAGAGTGAACTCTGCTCAGGCTCCATGTGTTAAGAATGACTCGTCATTCTTCCTTTGCTACAAGAATGCAGACAAATTCGACATGAAGGCAGGTGACATCCGCCCATCAGGCTGACAACCCACGACCGCAGTCAGTTGCAGCTGAGGAAGGATTGTGGAGGCCTCAAACAAAGGCGAAGACAGAACAGTTTAACAAATGGAAGAGAATAGATGGCGCTTAGAGATCGGCAGTATTAGTGATGTTGACCTAGGTATGCGTGAAAAACCAGCATCAAACAAGTTTAAAGTTATAACAATTTATGTATTAAACAAGCAATATATCACCTATAAAAGGTTATAGTCCCGTTGAAATCTTCACTCACTTAATTTGCGTCCAAAATTCACTGGGCCATATATATAGTCCGTAATGATATCTAATCCTAAATAAAACACTTGTAGTAGCCCGATGGTGTTGTTTGTTTATTTTCGTATCTGGATGTTATAAACGGTCTAATGAAACATAACAAATCAACTCTATTTATACTGGTAAAATGTTCCAGATAGTAACAGTTAAATCTAAAATCCTCAAATCAACCCCTTGCATTTGGCAAAAAAACAAAAACAACATGAACACACTAGTTGATCCAGAAACAAACATGAATATTCAAAACAAAATTGTCTATCACAATGTCACTAACTTGGAAGCGCCTACATATATGTACTGTACGATGTTTACTGCTTTTTTTTTGTAAAAGGTAACTTATAGGTTCGTTGGTTCGCTTGTGTTTTATCCTACCATTGTGTATAGTATAAACACAAGTTAGTATAATACAATATTATCTTATCTTACAAAACATTATAGAGCTGAGCTAGAACTGTACAGTCACATCAGACCATACACATCAACACTGGACTAAAGAAGGACTAGACAAACATCGTGTTTCTAGACACACGGATACTAACAATATCCTTTATTGTTTGTCATTCGTTTGTTATGATTGTCTTGTTGGGCTTGATACACATGGTTTCCTTGAAGTGTGACTGGTTGTTGTAGCATGTAATATAACCAAGGCACTGTGAGCCTCGTCTCTGTAGGACTAACAATTATTACTTGTGTGACGAATTTTAAAAACTTCTGTTCAGATGTGTTGTGACTTATCATTGACTCTTTTGTTTTGGACTAATATAGATGTGTTTGATTGGCTGATACAAATACAACAGGACTGATACATGTACAACAGGACTGATACATGTACAACAGGACTGATACATGTACAACAGGGCTGATACATGTACGACAGGGCTGATACATGTACAACGGGGCTGATACATGTACAACGGGGCTGATACAAATACAACAGGACTGATACATGTACAACAGGACTGATACATGTACAACGGGGCTGATACAAATACAACAGGACTGATACATGTACAACAGGACTGATACATGTACAACAGGGCTGATACATGTACAACAGGGCTGATACATGTACGACAGGGCTGATACATGTACGACAGGGCTGATACATGTACAACAGGGCTTATACATGTACAACAGGACTGATACATGTACAACAGGGCTTATACATGTACAACGGGGCTGATACATGTACAACGGGGCTGATACATGTACAACAGGACTGATACATGTACAACAGGGCTGATACATGTACAACAGGACTGATACATGTACAACAGGGCTGATACATGTACAACAGGACTGATACATGTACAACAGGGCTGATACATGTACAACAGGACTGATACATGTACAACAGGGTTGATACATGTACAACAGGGTTGATACATGTACAACAGGACTGATACATGTACAACGGGGCTGATACATGTACAACAGGGCTGATACATGTACAACAGGACTGATACATGTACAACAGGGCTGATACATGTACAACAGGACTGATACATGTACAACAGGGCTGATACATGTACAACAGGGCTGATACATGTACAACATGGCTGATACATGTACAACAGGACTGATACATGTACGACAGGGCTGATACATGTACGACAGGGCTGATACATGTACGACAGGGCTGATACGAAAATACTTTTCTTGTACAGAAATGATACATTTTAAAGATGGTATCAGACAGTCTACCTGTATTAAATACACGTGCCACTATCTAAACACTGCTTTGGAAAATTCGGTCATACGTTTTGAATTAAACCCATACTTCAGTCGTTATAAAGACGATTTTGAACGCTAACTTTATTGTTAGACTGTACTAATCGCGAAAGAAAATCTCTAAATGTTCCGGCTTTCTAACCCTATAAAAGCCCAAAAGTGGTCTCTGCTAAAAATAGATATCGACGTCAGAGCGGACTAACCACATGATTATATAAAAGTAAGTGGTCACGTGGTTTTCTAAGTTTAAAAATAGCTATCTCTGCAGCGTGGTTCGGATAGGATTTATCCTTGACTGTTCACTTATATTTTCGGCATCAATGAAATGATCTTTCGGGAACCAATGAATTATTTGGTTATTTAAGAAAACATATTTAGACCAAACTGTCAGATACCATCTTTAATATGCTGACAGAACAATAACTATAAAAGCGCTTACTATTTGTCGCATTCTGGTGTCATTCATGTTAACAAATTTGTTTAGTGGACATGTTGACGTTGAATAAATAAATTATAAAGATAAAATTATCATGCAACCAATAACTAAATTATCAATTCACTACGTGAATTTCTACTGGCACTGTTATTTGGTCTTAGACAGGTGTATAAACCATACGTCTAACCTACTCGGACCAATAAGACAACCCTCGGCCCAATAACTGGACCAATAAAAATCACCTAATTAATAGCTTTATGTAATGAACATCCATACCGGTCTGGTGAGATGTAGGTTGCCCTCGATGTAGTGGGTCTGGTAGAACCGCAACACGTCCTCAATATTGCTGAACGTCTCCGACCCTACCACCAGACGGCGCTCCCCTTCCACCAAGCTCTCAGTGACCAAGTACTGTTTTAATGAGCTTTCGTCCCTGCCAGGAACAACACGGGTGTTTTATACAGTCGTAATTTTTGAATTACAGATGGGTTAGTGAAATTATAGCGTACTCTGGTTATTCTTCCATTAAGTTTCCTGGTTTCCACACGTATATTCTAAAATGTGCCTAATTCGAAAATCGTGGGGGTAAAATCAATCAATACTTGGTTTTATTTACCCTCGTTCTAACTTTTGTTATAGGGCGAGCATTAATACATAGAGGTTTAAAATAAGATATCACAGTAAGTTTTTATTTAATGGCGTAAGGGTTGCCTAATGTCAGGAAGGTTAAGAAGATAAACTTAAACAAAATAAAGATGATTATTGCTTGGTAATGACTTTGACAATAGGCTCTTATATAGAGTGTATGGATGTTTGTATTGTCTATGAGGTATATGTATGTTTGTGATGTATGTGTCGTAAAAATTAATTTGTAAAATTGTACGGTCTGCACTTCCTTTTCACTGTACATTTATTTTTTTCAGTCCACCTAATTAACATAATATATAACTTGTTCGCCTCATTGTAGCACAATACAATATAGTGCTGTACAGTGCCTCTTTTGGAAAGGAGGGTAAAAGAATACGTCTTTGCTATTTATACGAGGTCGATATTTCCCTATTTTCCCGTCTTAAATTTATTACCAGTATGTAAACCTCTTAATTTTATGCAAATATAAGACTAGATCATGAAGACTAAATAATAAATCCTACAATTATTACATGGAAATGCACGGTTTCATTAAACGTAAGTTAAATAATGAATTAACTAAGCCGTTTTACCATTTTCCAAAAAACAACAACAACAACAGCAACAACAAAATAATGATTTTTAAAAATTTATTTAATGTTTATAATCCTTCATTACATTCTGCACGTTTCGACTGTATATATGTGACATGATCAGAACGCAGTTTAAAACAACATGGTATTGAACTCGATTTAAAATGAAAGTATCTGTTTAAAAAGACAGCAAAGAGAAACAATCCTATGTTAACCTTTTGATATTTCTCCAGTGCAAATTATACAATTGTTTTAATTCGCCGATAAAATATGTTATTAACAATAAGTTATGAATTTTTCACATTTGATTTTTTTTAATTGTCAATATATAGAAAATGCAAGTTGTTGTACTGTATCATTAATTATAAATTGCTATGGAAAATAGCGACACAATACCTCACGCACAGAACGAGGTCATTTTTCGATCGACTACTTTCCCTGACCAGGAAGAGTCCATTTTCATTCTGTAGGTGGAACAGCTTCTCTGTCTCGGTTCTAGTGATGGACCCGAAAAACCAGCTGTTTAAGACACAAAAATGTGCAGTGATAATGCCTGGTTTGTAATTGGTATACATATTTTAACGATGAAATCTTGGCTTCTGTGAGTTAAGTTCGTGCTGGAAAATGACAAACATGTAATCAGACCAGAGTTCAATTTCGCCCGACTTACTAATTAAGATTATGAAGTAAGAGACTATATATCTGACGTAACGACCCTCGACAGTTTCCAATTAAGAAAATGGAATAAAGTACATATGTCGTGTTGTTTCCTTTCAGCATATTTTTATTGTATTTATGTAATCATAAGCAGTACATGTACCCGTAAGTCATAAACTATCGGCCCTGTAAACAAAAAAACTAAAATTGTGAACTAGAATTATTATTATCCTGTTTATTGTCTGTCCTAGTAACGTATGTAATAAAGCTATTTAGAAATTTAAATGAAATTAATTGTTTTTCTTATATTTTCGAACGTAATTTAGACTCTTATCCCATCATTTAAGCACCCTGAACTAATAATAAACATGTATACCATCATGAATTAAGTATGACAATACAATCGATGTAAAAAGACATCAGATGTATATTATATATAAACAGAGATAAAGGAGAGAGAGAGAGAGAGAGAGAGAGAGAGAGAGAGAGAGAGAGAGAGAGAGAGAGAGAGAGAGAGAGAGAGAGAAAGAGAGAGAGAAAAGAGAGAAAAGAGAGAGAAACATGTACATTGATTTAGAGGTTTAATTAGCTTTTATCGTTTTTTATAAAATATGGCGACTGAACACGGAAATGGAGTTAAAACACGCCCAATATTTAACCTCTGAATTGGTAGCGCCCGTATCGTGTTATCGAGTCGCCGAATTGTTACATCTGTGACAGCTTAGCCTCTCATCGCGTGGGCTCGAGTCCCGTTCGGGGCGAACGACTCGATGTGGAGAGGTCTTCCAGCTAACTTGCGGCGTGCCGGTGGTTCTACCCAGACATTTGTGGGTCTTCCTCCACCAAATAGCTGGAAGTCACAATAATGACCACAAACGGTCGCTGCGATGTATTTAAAAAAACAAGAACAAATAACAGCCACAACAACAAACAAACAAACAAATAACATCTTAATTATTTGGCATTTATATTGTTAACATTCAAAAGATCTACATGGAGGGCATTACTTTTATATTATTGCTTTTACATCAGTTTAATTTATTATAATAGAATTGACAAATTACCTTTTGTCGTTTGCTGGATCGTACCCTCTAGAAGACATGTTTTACTCCATGGAATAAGTTCACCACTCACAACCTCTATTGCGTATCAGTTGTCAGGTTACTGTGTTGCTAATTAGTTGTGTTCAAACGGAAGTAAAATCTGGTGTTTATATCAAAGCCTTGGTCACTGTTTGCTGTTCAGAATATCTCTTCCGTAACACCACCATAGAAATGATTGATGCAGAAATACACTAAGTACAAAACATTACAATTAAAGATGGTGACTTATTTAATAAATATTTCTCTACCATTAAAAAAAAAGATGACTAATAATTAAGATGGAACGCAGGGCGGATCTATTATTTTACCCTATTTGACTGGGAGCGGGGCGCTTGCTTTTCAAATACTAGTAATTCGAAAGATGTATGTATGACCTCACTTTAAAAATACTTCATTTCAAATGTGTAGACACCATTGTACACAAATCACGTGAGATCATATTTGTGCACGCATGCTTCTGGTACAGGCGAGAGAATAACTTCTTTCGGGAAGGCTTTCGAATTCTGCGTACATGTGAAACAAACGTGGTTAATTTACTAGTTTATTTAGTAAAATATTTATGATCCCGATTGATTTAGAGAGACGCGTGCAACCTCCCCAAATACGCCACGGAGGCAAGACCTATTTATTGTCAACTGCTGAAAATTCTACCTGACATTCGTCACATTTCTATTCCATTTTTCCTCCAAATTTTAAGTTTTCTTTTATTTTTGCAAACATACTTAAAACAATAACTTAAATGTGGTATCCGATAGTTTGGACTCAAAATATTTTCATTAATCATCTTAATAAACTATTGTTACATGAACAGATCTCACAAAATGCTGTTTATTGATGTTCTTCACCTGTCCGAAAAGTTAAACATAACGCCACAATCGTCATTACAAACATGTATTTCCTATCTGAGCCACGCATCACAGTTAGCTTTTTATAAACTAAGAAAACCCCGTGACCACTTATGTTTTAGTTCATCCACGTCATCCACTGTGACGTCGATTTCTATTTAAAGCAGAAATTGTTATTATTTATAGATTTAAAAATAATGAACATTTTAGTTGATTAACGAGTTTTACTGCCATAAAAAAGAGATAATTTTTAAAAAACGCCAAAGCTTGGACTAAAGTTTCGCTTTTATGTATGAAATAGGCGAAGTGAGCGACTGCAGGGCGAAGATTTCGCCTGAATCGCCCGGTAGGATGATCCCTGAAAGTATGATTGTTTCTGCAGAAATTATGCACAAATACCACAAACATATGTCCTGTATTGTTACATATATTCAATATAGGCAAACTGCCGGATACTATCTTTAAAGGGTATAATCTACCCTTAACGTGACATTATTAAAGCGCCATATACGCTGTAGTGTTAATTGCTCAAAGGTTGTTTCGAAGTGTAGATGGCAAGTTTTTTTGTCTTCAAGAAATCAAGGGCAGATGGGATCAATTCATTATGTGTATCCCATATTTTTTCCTGTCTGCCATATTGCCGTTTGGTCGCCGCTGTTGTCTCGATGTTGCAAAAGCTTATTTTAAAGTGTTTACATATAAAAGCTCACCTGAGCACAACGTGGTCAATATGTAAATACCTTAATAATCATTCTTCCGTCCTGTGTCGTCAACAGTTTGCTTGTAAACACTAGAGACTACAGCTTTGTCCTTCCTAATTGTTTTATTTACCTTCGCCTTGCACAGTGCGGTATATGGCGAGCACCCTTTGTCATAAATATAGTAATATTTAAGCACTTTTTTGCTGTATGATGTCCGAGGGTGTGGAGGCTATGACATAGTAGTTTATGAAGTTCACTCTTATGCTTTCCATTTATTAGGCTATAAAAGGAAGTTATGTCGCTGGTATTTTGTTCAAAATCTATATAGTTCTATATAGTTCAAAATATGTTTCAATATGAACATTAATATTAAACAAATCTGATTTATTTAATCACGGACGTTTCCAGTCTTATTATATATATTTTATATATATATGTTTTTTCTCTTCCACTAAATAGATGTAATATAAGCTTACGACAATTAACAAGATAAATTATTTGAGGAAAAATACAAACATCAATTTTCAAATTAATTTGTCAAGGCCGATACAAAGACCCGCACCAAGGGCGGATAAAGTGAAGATGTACGCATTCAGTACACCGAAACAATGTTGCCCCTCCACAGCATCGCCCACCGACCTCGCTTATCGGACAATTTTAAAAAGAAAAACAATTTGTAGTCAAATGCATAAGCGCATACAATAACCACCACTTCTACAATAACAATAAAAATAAATATATGTTACAGTTCTAAACGACAATGGCCTTGTTAATACTCAAACTCATGACATCCGGTATCCGCATTCAGGGGTCCTTACTTCCGCGAAGGATTAGAACTGACACGTTTTCCCCAAACCGGCTGAATGAATCACGTCACAGATAATTCACACATTAACGGATTAAGTATTAGTCCTATTTGTCACTTGTGCATTACCCCCATAAAGCAGAGGTAAGATCATCTGATTGGGGATACAGAGGGTCGCTGGTTCAAGTTCCAGCAATGTCTGATCCATGGCTGAGAAGTAACAATGTGGTCAATCTGAGGAGAACAGCATTAAGGTGATAAGGGGTTTGTGGAGGGAATCAATGTGAATAGTGAGGAAGGTGAAAGTTTGTGTAAGATTAGTGAAAGTTAGTGTGTGTGTGTGTGTGTGTGTGTGCGTGCGTGCGTGCGTATGTGCGTGCGTGCGTGCGTGTGTGCGCGCGCGTGCGTGCGTGCGTGTGTGTGTGCGTGTGTGGGAGGGGTGAACATTGAGGATTGATAATGGAAAGATGATGTTTCGTTCTGTTAAGACTTACGGTTGAGTCCTTTCGTACTTATATACGAGTGTCACCTTAGATATCTGTCAAGACTATCTTTTAAACTTGACTTCTATTGGTTGTTTATTAACAGGGTCCAAAATGGTCACTCTAGTGTCGTTTAGTACGCATTTCTATTGCATTTTATGAAAGGCTGGAAAACAAATAATCAATTAACGTAGGAAAGATTAACGATGTAAATGTGAGATATATTATATACAAATACATGTCTAGAATGTGAGTGTGAGGAAGCGCAAAAACGCACTGTGTACAAACAGGAAATCGTCAAAATTGCATTGCCAGCAAACATAATCACATCAAACTTAACATTAAACAGAACTATTAAAAATAAATATTCACAAATCATTTTAAACAGGTAGTTAACAAAAGATATTTGTTTCACACGTTTGTCACATGGTTTCCTTATAACCGAAATAATTGCTGATGAAACAATTATTAAGTTGTCCATGAAACATACAAGACATTTCGTATGTTGTATTTACATAACATTGTAAGAGTGAAAACCTCCTGAGATAAAACAGCAATTTGTGAGACTAATGAGCTGTTCTAGTGTATGTCTTCTCTTTATCTTCATCAGGTTACTTTATAATAAAACACATATATAAATGTACTTTAGATACTGAAGATACGATTTATCTTCACTTCTTTATTGTCTAAAATTATTGGTTCGGCAAAAAAGAGAAAGATAATTCGAGGAAACAGCTATCTTCTGGCAGATTTAGAGAGACGCATTAAGGATGTATCTCCAATAAATAAGACACTGTGGAAGACGGATGTTAAATAAACTGCTTAAATTTGACCAAACATTCGTCACATTTCATTACAAATTATCGGTTGTTGTTGTTTTTTCGTCCAAAACATGAACACACATGAATGGTTTATTTAAATTTTAGCCTGTTTGTATACGAATATACATAGTTTTTTTTATTTGACTTATGGCGCCGGCCAGTTTTTTTCATTTGATGAAGTACATTTTTCGTGCAGGCCTGACACAAACTGTGACAACAACACTAGACGAAGAGTACATATATAAGTGTTTGCTTTTTAACTTTTTGTTACACCGCACTGACACAATAATGGTCGTATTGGCGATGTTCAGCTAATTATTGGTTGAGTTAGACCCCAGACTTATGTTTTGGTAGAACCACCGGCGCACTGCAGGTTAGCTGGAAAACCCCTTAGGTGAAAGTTCTCGCCTCGACCTGGACTCGAACCCTCCACAGATATGTGTGTATACAAAGTGCCTGTACATAATTCAGAAGTATATTCCATATATAGACGTGGCATGCATGCTAGCAGCTATAATTGCAGTTCCACGGCCCTGTGTCAGGATACAGCGACTTGATGTGGAATCACATCAGATATACACAACACAATGCTATCACATTGAAGGCAGTATCCTCCCAAGTTCTGTAAACTCCGTCTACAAGTAATATATATAATGGCTGGATGTAAAACCAAACTTACGTCATAATGAGGTAACACGTGAACATAGGACTGCACACAAATCTAAGAGCGACAACTCATTATACACTTAATACAAAAGTTTCGTTAATTTATTGATAATGTTACAACCGGACCTGGTAGCGCAATCGGTAGAGCGCCGGCTCCAGGTACGATAGGCCCAGGTTTCTAACCCGGACCGCGACATACGTTAGTCGTGACAATGGTAACGTTGTAGCTCCCTTGCTAACGCTGAAGCCAATATATGGGTTGTTTCTTTCTGTGTGAAATTCTGTAGGTGGGACAATAAACCCAGCAAACAAACACAATGGTACTGAATTCAAAACTTTTTGCAAAGATTTCTACTACATATTATAAAACCATATAAGATTTTGCTCGTATACATGGTAAACAAACATTTCAATAGACCATATATAAAAAAGTACAAATACACAGAAATACACAGTTTTCCAGTCTGCTTCGCCTGTTGATACTAAGCGTTGTTAGAAGCATTCACCTCTTTAATTTTTAAAGAATTTCATCTTTTACTTACATATTCGAGCTTAATGCCCAAAAGCTTATCTGTTTCTGATCTACAGCTTACAGAATCGAGTTTATCTCCCAAACCTTATCACTACCATCAACACGGGTTGACCAGTCCGCACAAAATGTTATGTATTCTGGGTATACAATGTATACGTTTCGGGAATTTCCCAAATATGTTAAATAATCCAGAAAAAGATTGACGTCATATATATATATATATATTCGACCAATGATATTTCGTTATGCAGACACGTGATTAAAATTACATATTGGAAATTAGGTGCCTGGCTTCTGATCTATGATAAACATATAACAATGCATTTTGTTTTTAATTCATGTTGCATGTTTTTATTATATATACTTGTTACCGCTTTATAGTTCTAACTACGGCTTATTTTTACAAGCCAATTTAGATCATGGTATTCAAGTAGTCTGAACATTCATAATTGTATAACTCACTTAAAACACAAATGACAAGCATCATTAATAAATAAGCACATTCAATATTTACACTTTATTAGATATCACAGATAGTCTCGTCGTTATTCGTGTTACACGTCAATGTTGTCACATTGTTGACGTCCGTTCACGCGAGAAGACGCTAAACTTTCTCCGTAAACTTGCACGAATAATCTTTGGCGAGCCAAGAGGGTTCTGGGATAGCTTCTTTGTCTGTTTGGCCGAGGAATCCCGTTTCTCGAGAATCTAAAAATAAATCAGAAATATGTCTGAGTATCTGAGACATTTATTTAACAATCTTTTATTTTTACCTTTATTATATTATGTTTTGAACATTTCGACTGATGCTTGAAGATGATCTCGACGATTCTCTCTCAGTATGCACCTTAAATTAGACCGTTTAGTGATTTTTGTTAAAAATCTGGAAGACTGTCACGCACATTCTTGGATCATGCCACAGGTTGAACTGTAGCATTGTGAAACGTTTTAAACAGAGTTGTTTATTAGTCACTCAGAATTATCTAGCTATAGCCATTCATTAATTAAATATACAACCAGTGTTTGATACGAAAGTGAAACATTATTTCTTGACATTAAATTTTACTTTTACTGTGTTCAATTTGGACTGAAGCATTTTACTATACTGGACAGTTGCAGATTTTAGTGCTGGAAAACACCTTAAATCTTAGCTTTTAACAGAGAATGACTGAACTTCGCAACGGACTCAAACGAAAAAACAGATGATGAGTACGTTGTATCTAATGTCAGTTACTCTTTGTCTCGTAAACATGCAAAAGTTGATAATTACAGCGATGCTATATGGGCGTTAAATAAACCGTAAAAGGTTTACGGTGTGTATTCGTAGTACTTTGACCAGTTATAGATCATATTTGCTTCTTTTTAAATATATTGACTGTATTCTTTTCGAATACAGTCAAAATGTTGTTACACATGCTTACAGAAACATACCTTGGAAATCAAGGCATTGATTACATTCACGATAGCGACGGGATCCGAGGAGGCCGAACATTCCGTTGCCAGGTAACTGTCTGGCCGCCATTCCAAGCCGTCAGCCTTCTGACAGGACACGCATCTGTGGACACAACACAGTAAAATGAAATAAGTAATGCTGCGTGCCGATATAGCTGGTTTGATCTAGTGGCCACGTTACCAGGTTATCGTGCATCAGTCTTACCCGTCTTTAAAGATGTAAACGACGTGCATGCCATTCGAATTGTTTACACAGTTTAATGAAGGGTGTCATGTTTATCAACATGGAACGTGATAAAGTTAAACACTTAGGCAGCGTATACCTGTAAAACAAAACAACAAAAAGAGCCCAAAGTAGCCATAATCCGTAATTGCAATATTGTTTTAATGTTTAACTATTTTGTCCATGCGTGTTTTATTATGAAATAACGTAAGGTTTACAATGTTTAATACATACGCATAGCAGTTGGTATCAAACTGAAAATTTATTAAGACATAAAAGGTTTTAAAACAGATTTTGCAAAACCTAATTTACATTTTCGATATGCATATATTATTGTTTTCTTTTCCCTACCACTATTTGATATTGGGCGGCCGCGTTTAAGTCACTTCAACATTTTTTGAAATGCATTATTCGAAGAACAATCTGTTTTTAACACAGTGTTTTCTGTAACAATAAATATTATTGATTTCCACCCAGACTTAATGTGTTCGTGTATTAATCGTTTATATACAATGTACATAACGCAAGTGCTCCAAATATATTTGGCATATTTATTCACATTGTAAGCTCTGGAACTATGTCAGTGAGTGCCAAAAGCTTGTTGTTGTATGCTCGTACATCAGCAGGGATAGTTCTTGGGCAATTTCTACAAATATATATAGCTGCACACTTGATCTCTGGAACTCCTGTAATGATAAAACTCTGTCTGAAACACATCAGGTGCCACGTGTTGCATCGTACTGGGTGGAGATCGCGCCGTGTTTACGTGTTATGCCAGTGCTGTGGCGGCCCGGAGCCAACAGTGGGTGTATCAAACACGTAGTAAAACAATCGTTAATCAAGGCAAGGTTGATGCAGATAAATTGGAATCTATAAATTAATTCTTGTCACTTACCAGCTTTACAACAACCGAAGAAAAAACAGTTTACTTTATTATTTTGAGAGAAAAGAGATGATATGATCAGAATGTATTATTTGTTGTTTTGATTTTACATTCCACCGACACAATTATGGCCATTGTGGTGACTGCCATCTAAATATTGGTAAAGGAAGACAAATGGAAAACTCTGTAGCATTTATGGCAATTTGATCTATCAGCTTTACAAACTTGTAAAGAACCAAAGGACAGGTAAAGTACTTTTAACATGGCAGTATTTTTACTGTATAACTAAATGATATTGGTAACTTCACAAAACAATAATACAGTGTACCGGTACAATCCAAACTCGTGTGCTTCTAGTTTTCACAAGTTTAAAATTTCAGTTCGTTTACAAAGCAACTTCTGACAAACGATATATGAAATAGACAGGATCGTATGTTATTTTTATTATATATTGACCAAAATACTAAGATATTCTCGACGTATGATCATTACATCTTTCTTACTATCTGTTCTTTCCCTGGTTTCAGGTCAAACACAAATAACAAAAGTAAAGATCTTTCAGCAGGTATAATAAATATTCTTATAAAGACATGGCTTTTGTTGTCTGAATTGTAATTAAATGTCAATGTTCTCTGCACAATACCAAACGGAAATGATTGATCCGTTGGTGTAAATTCTGTACATCCATGGCTGTACCTTAAATGTGCCAAGTCATTCTTGTTGCCTAGCAGCACGACAGGTACTTGTGACGTCATTTTTCGTTCTCGCCTCAGCCAATCACAGATGCCCTCTGCAACGTTGAAACTGTGACGGTCTGTGATCGAGTACACGACCACGACCCCGTCTACTTTGGTCAGGATTTCCTTACTAGATGACTTCTGGTCAAGATTCTAGAAAAAAGGGAAATAAAAGAACACGGGACATGTTGCGAACATCTGAAACATATCCAAACCCAGACACATTATTATAACGGCATGGAACAACTCTTTGGTTAGTGTAAAAGAATGGTTTTGTATCACTGCCTTAATAAAGTTTGTGATTTAAACACGCATTATTTCCGAATATAAGAAAATAATGAAGCAGAGCTTCAAAGTCACCGGAAAAAAAGGCTTATCAGAAAGATAAAGATAAGAAAAAAACATTGAAGAGTTTGCGGTTTGCGGTCGGATAAGTGCAGTCCTGTTATATGAAGATAGGAATTGACAAATGATTTGTGTAAGAGTTTATTTGTTATTTTTCATTGTTCGCTCGTTTATTTTTCGCGTTTGCGTAACATTTCTTTAGAACCCCCACCCCCACCCCAACCAAACGAAACAGAATTCTTAAATATAAATGTATCAGTGTGTTTCAGCTTCTTAACACTGTGACGTCACCCCACAGGCATTTCCAAAACCAAAACCAATTATAAATATAGGGTCGCCGTTCTTTGTGAGCATATAAAACATGCCACTGCATTAGCTGCTAACATAGCAACGATTTAACAGTTTACATTAAACCGATATTAATTTTAAGCAAGATATTAAATACGGGACAGGTATTGTATACCTTGTCAGTTAACACATGTTCGTGTAAATTCCTAAAGAAATACAGATGAATCATTGACGTGTGTACATATATTTTGATTTATCTTCATATGACTTTTTTATATTTTTAAAGTATAATTATAAAATATAATATAAATATAAAATAATCAAACTGACAATTATTGTATACCCACTATCTTCATATTAATCACGAGATTTCCAGTTGGCTTTTTTTCGACTTATGTAGTTATGATTATTAATATCGAAGCTGTATTGTAAATACGCTAGTGATAGAATAGAGGTTGGTGGTGAAGATAATGATGACCAACCTTTCCGGCCACATCTGTGACCTTAAGAGGAACGAGCTTTCCTTCAACTAGAACTGTCCGTTCATACGTCATTTCCGGCGCATGCGCATACTCGCTGAGGTAACGCCCAGTCAAATATCTTACAATGATGGCTGAAATATCAGTAAAAACAAACAAATAGATACATATGTAACACAGGCTATGTTAAAGAGAAAAAAATGCTCATAAGTGTCCAAAAGCGCAGTTTCCCCTGACTACAGTGTAAATGCAAGTGGTAAAAATATCCTACATCTTAAAGCCTACATCTTAAAGCAATTTGGTCTTTTTTGCCTACGTTCCCGACACAAAGAACCATACACTCTTAAGAACAATATTTTAAAGAAATTACTTTATATGTTTGTAAATTAACATGTTTCAATCGAGCCTATCGGCGTGTTTTTGTTGTTTTGTTTTTTGTTGTTTTTTTGCTTTGTTTGTGCTGTTGTGGTTGAGAATATCCATTAACGTTGAACATTTTCTCTTACGTGACAAAGTAGGGAACGATCATAAACCAGCTGATGAAGACTGTGAAACAATCAAAATATTCTAAGTACAAAAATGTAAAATCTAGAACAAGAGATTAATCTACATTGTTGTAACCGGTGTGTCTTTATGACTAAAGAAACACATGATGCATGACGTTTTGAAAGTTGCATCGCTATTTGATTTACATTTAATGTGATTCTGTCATTGTTTTTTGATAGTGAATGTTTGTTTATTGTTACAGTATCCCAATGCACAGTGACACAATCTAGCTATCGTAATTTTAAAATAAGAAGCCATGATATATTTGTCTAAAATGCAACGAAATCATACAAAAAACGCATGAAACATAAACATAATTTCCATTCGCGGACGAGGGATTGATGGCAATAATTAAAGAAATAAAACAAAGTTTTTCACACTACTTTACCTTATCTTAATGGCTACAGAGATGAACTTAACCTGCATCTAGTCTGATTCTTTGTCATTAGTATTTCTAGTAGAAAATAGCGCCTAAACTTATGTGTAATTGTCTACATCACTAAGATGCAAAGGAGAGAATGATGTTGATAAGATAAACGGAAATTGTGTAACCTCTAGCATGTTGCTATCAAAACAATATCGTACTCAACTGGATTAGTTTCCCTGTTTCACGTTCCCAGTTTCTTTATACGATTATTATCAGAAGGTAGGTGATGAAAGGAAGGCCATAAAGTGGTAAATAGGTGAACATTTTTGATGCTGGAAGGTGAGCCAGATTTCTCAAAGATATGTGCGACATAAATATAAGTATGTTTTTGTATACATTCGCAGGTAGCTTCAAGGCGGACAGATGGTTCAACTTGAAGGTACAGATGCAGTAGATATTTTGTTCAAGCTTAAATTTGGACTCTATATTTTTACAGGAATTTTATATTACATTTAACAGCTATGCAATTCTAGCACCAGACTGTTGCTATTTTGGAACTGGTTACTGGCAAAAAGTGCAGTCTAGCTTACAGTTATTCGTGCATCTTGTGGGCCGTTAAGGTAAACTAAGCAAATGTTCTGTGGTAGGTAATGCAAAAACAGTGATCTGTTATCTGATTCTATCAACATGCAAAAGTTATTTACGAGAATGTTCTTTGGTTGCTTAAGGTCTAATCTAGGTTTGTTGTTATTGTGCTTAATAATTATATCTCACAATAACGCAAGATGTTTGATGTTTTTGCTTTGGTTTCGTCAGATCTTATCTAAAACGCTGTGATATTCCTTTTGCTCTCACCCTTTACAACCCATCCATCCTTTGAGCACGTTACTTTCTTTTTGTTTGGTGTCTATATTCATTGTCATGGTGATGCCGTATTTCCGCTTTAATTGTTGTAACACATCAACCAATGGCAATTAAATTATTGCATATTGACGAGTTCCTTCAGATCTCATCAAAATTAGATATTGTTTAAACATATATAACCTTCACATTGAAAAGTGAACCGGTACAACAGTATATTTTAAAAGCAAAAACAGTCGAAGGCAAAGTTTAAACTACAAAACATTATAAGTTAATTTTTCTTTGTGCGACACTTTAAATTATATTTTTATGTACGGTAAATAACAACAGCCAGGTTAGTTCACGCACGGTGACAGTGATTATATTTAAGTACGGACTAAGCAAAAGGCTAAATTAATAATTTAGACTCATAAAACATCATAAATACAACAAAACATTTTATGTCAAAATCTCTACCAGTGATGTTTGCGACAAGAAAAGAACTATAAGCCTGTAAAGTACGACTTGATGAAGCTTTGACAGATAGTATAGACCCCGATCTGCAGGGTCCTCGTTAGGAACTGACTTATCAGGATAAGTGTAGACCCATATCTGCAAGGTCCTCGTTAGGAACTATCTTAGCAGGATAAGTGTAGACCCATATCTGCAGGGTCCTCGTTAGGAACTGTCTTATCAGGATAAGTGTAGACCCATATCTGCAAGGTCCTCGTTAGGAACTATCTTAGCAGGATAAGTGTAGACCCATATCTGCAAGGTCTCCGTTAGGAACTGTCTTATCAGGATAAGTGTAGACCCATATCTGCAGGGTCCTCGTTAGGAACTGTCTTATCAGGATAAGTGTAGACCCATATCTGCAAGGTCCTCGTTAGGAACTGTCTTATCAGGATAAGTGTAGACCCATATCTGCAGGGTCCTCGTTAGGAACTGACTTATCAGAATACGTGTAGACCCAGGCCTGCAAGGTCTCCGTTAGGAACTGTCTTATCAGGATAAGTGTAGACCCATATCTGCAGGGTCCTCGTTAGGAACTGACTTATCAGGATAAGTGTAGACCCATATCTGCAAGGTCCTCGTTAGGAACTATCTTATCAGGATAAGTGTAGACCCATATCTGCAGGGTCCTCGTTAGGAACTGTCTTATCAGGATAGGTGTAGACCCATACCTGCAAGGTCCCCGTTAGGAACTGACTTATCAGGATAAGTGTAGACCCATACCTGCAAGGTCCCCGTTAGGAACTGTCTTAGCAGGATAAGTGTAGACCCATATCTGCAAGGTCTCCGTTAGGAACTGTCTTATCAGGATAAGTGTAGACCCATATCTGCAGGGTCCTCGTTAGGAACTATCTTATCAGGATAAGTGTAGACCCATATCTGCAAGGTCCCCGTTAGGAACTGTCTTATCAGGATAAGTGTAGACCCATATCTGCAAGTTCCCCGTTAGGAACTGTCTTAGCAGGATAAGTGTAGACCCATACCTGCAAGGTCCCCGTTAGGAACTATCTTAGCAGGATAAGTGTAGACCCATATCTGCAAGGTCCCCGTTAGGAACTGTCTTAGCAGGATAAGTGTAGACCCATACCTGCAAGGTCCCCGTTAGGAACTGTCTTAGCAGGATAAGTGTAGACCCATACCTGCAAGGTCCCCGTTAGGAACTGTCTTAGCAGGATAAGTGTAGACCCATACCTGCAAGGTCCCCGTTAGGAACTGTCTTATCAGGATAAGTGTAGACCCATACCTGCAAGGTCCCCGTTAGGAACTGTCTTATCAGGATAAGTGTAGACCCATACCTGCAAGGTCCCCGTTAGGAACTGTCTTAGCAGGATAAGTGTAGACCCATATCTGCAAGGTCCTCGTTAGGAACTGACTTATCAGGACAAGTGTAGACCCATATCTGCAAGGTCTCCGTTAGGAACTGTCTTATCAGAATACGTGTAGACCCAGGCCTGCAAGGTCTCCGTTAGGAACTGTCTTATCAGGATAAATGTAGACCCATACCTGCAAGGTCCCCGTTAGGAACTGACTTATCAGGATAAGTGTAGACCCATATCTGCAAGGTCTCCGTTAGGAACTGTCTTATCAGAATACGTGTAGACCCAGGCCTGCAAGGTCTCCGTTAGGAACTGTCTTATCAGGATAAGTGTAGACCCATACCTGCAAGGTCCCCGTTAGGAACTGACTTATCAGGATAAGTGTAGACCCATATCTGCAAGGTCCTCGTTAGGAACTGACTTATCAGGATAAGTGTAGACCCAGGCCTGCAAGGTCCCCGTTAGGAACTGACTTATCAGAATACGTGTAGACCCAGGCCTGCAAGGTCTCCGTTAGGAACTATCTTATCAGGATAAGTGTAGACCCATATCTGCAAGGTCTCCGTTAGGAACTGTCTTATCAGGATAAGTGTAGACCCATACCTGCAAGGTCCCCGTTAGGAACTGACTTATCAGGATAAGTGTAGACCCATATCTGCAAGGTCCCCGTTAGGAACTGACTTATCAGGATAAGTGTAGACCCATATCTGCAAGGTCTCCGTTAGGAACTGTCTTATCAGAATACGTGTAGACCCAGGCCTGCAAGGTCTCCGTTAGGAACTGTCTTATCAGGATAAGTGTAGACCCATATCTGCAAGGTCTCCGTTAGGAACTGTCTTATCAGAATACGTGTAGACCCAGGCCTGCAAGGTCTCCGTTAGGAACTGTCTTATCAGGATAAGTGTAGACCCATATCTGCAAGGTCTCCGTTAGGAACTGTCTTATCAGAATACGTGTAGACCCAGGCCTGCAAGGTCCCCGTTAGGAACTGACTTATCAGGATAAGTGTAGACCCATATCTGCAAGGTCTCCGTTAGGAACTGTCTTATCAGAATACGTGTAGACCCAGGCCTGCAAGGTCTCCGTTAGGAACTGTCTTATCAGGATAAGTGTAGACCCAGATCTGCAAGGTTCCCGTTAAGAACTGTTTTATCAGGATGTTCTCTATTTGCTGTTTAGTCTTAACCAATATAGACCGGTATCAATACTCACGTGTTTGTAATAAATGACAAAGAACCAGACTTGATGCAGTAAAAGGCATCCCTCAATGAAGCAAGCTCCTTCAAACATCTATTGGGTTCAGACATCTATTGGGTTCAAACATCTATTGGGTTCAAACATCTATTGGGTTCAAACATCTATTGGGTTCAAACATCTATTGGGTTCAGACATCTATTAGGTAGAAAAGATTCAGGAATACTGACAAGAGGCAAACAATACAAGAACTTACCCGTTTTCCCGACATCTTCTTTGCCGAGAACAAGAATGTTGACAATGCCTTTCATCGTTCAATAAAGTCAAACAGCAGACACGCTTGGTTGTCTACAGTGTCATGTGTGTTGTCACTTTAACCTCAGTTAGTAACACTGTATCATTCTTCGTCCCTTGGTGGGGCGGTTGGTGGTCCACTAGTATTTCACATTAATCCCACTGCGCTTGATCAGCAAGAATCGATTATTGTCAGTGTCTGTACAATGGATAATTCGTGCACACTTTTCCGTGTAACCAGTGCAATAGTACTTCAACAACAACACAATAATTGCGTTTTAAGTTCGTCGTTATTAACATAATAAACCAGACACTTCGAAAACAGCTCTATTCGTAAAAATAATGTGTTTAAATTATGTTTATTATCGGATTTCACTAAAACACATGGAATATATATATATATATATATATATATATATATATATATATATATATATATATATATATATACAGAAAAAGACACAGAAACAGAGAGACAAAGAGAGGGATCGACAGAGAGAGGGGGAGAGAAAGAAAGAGAGAGAGCGAGAGAGAGAGAGAGAGAGAGAGAGAGAGAGAGAGAGAGAGAGAGAGAGAGAGAGAGAGAGAGAGAGAGAGAGAGAGAGAGAGAGAGGATGCTGTCGTAATGTTTCTAACTGGTACATCCAACGGCAGATCCTCTTAACACCACTAAACTCCTTTGTACGACGTTAAATGTTTGGTTTATTGTTATTCCCTATGTAAACTATAAATATATACACGGGTAACCCTTCTTGAGTTGGCTCTTTTTATTTTCCACAAACCTCCATCCTTCTCTGATAGATTTACAATTAGTTAAACAGCAGTAAGAACACGTGTTCTCACAGCGAAATGACCCATGCCATAACATATGGTGTTTGGGTTTAAAGAGATTGTGCACATCTTTGTATTTGCTTACATATATTCAGCAAACTACGCACCAGATGTAGGTTTTATTAAGTAGTATATATGTATTTTGGGTGTAAATTTGTACCGATAGCTTTAACGGCGTTGTGGCGATTTTGGATGCGGAAAGACACCCCTCCCCCACCCCTCATTACCTATTTGGTTAAGAAAAAGCATGTTTCTAACACAGGAAAACTGGACTAGAAAGCCTCTTTTAACAGCCTGTTTTTGCGCGTTCTCATTTTAGTTAGTATAAATTACATATTATTGTATATTCCAGTGAGCTTAAATCACTGACTGACAGCATTTTACGAAAATAAAGACATGTGGAACACAAAAAAGTAAAAACAAAGACTGATTTGGACGGCCTTAGCGCCAATTCACTCGTATTATGACACCACCTTTGATAGATGGACTAGAAATATAATCTCATTATCTTTAAAGAAACTCATCACTGACCTTAAATGGGGTCCCCGCAGCTAAATATCCCTGATATATGCGCTCGCGCTCTGCCGGTTTAATTAACTTAAAACAGACGTGGGTTAAAGGCCAAGGACACCTATCTGTTTCAAAACAAAGCTCTGCTTAAACGACTAGCGACCATGTGGAAAGGAATATTCCAGTGCATTCCAGTATCAACAATGCTAAGCCATCAATCACTAGAAGCCAAAACAGAACATGGAATGAAACAATTGGTGGGCAGTTGTTTAATACAAGCCACATTCCGATGCCTTATATATTTCGTTTGTCAGTAAAAGGCTATTAAAGTTTATGGTGCAAGTGATAAAAACTAATTGAGTTCATGTTGAACTTTGTCTGGATTGTTATCATTCAATAAAAGTAAATTGTAATTTGTCTTGAACGATTTTATTGCCTTTTCTGTTGAGACTGTTAAGAGATATATATTTATCTCAAAATCGAGAGATAATTTTGTTGGCTTTTTACCTTCGTATCAGCCAGTATCACAACGTATTACTGACTTATAGGCATATTGAAAGTCTCAGGACTAGATGGTCTTGTTATAAAATGGAAACACCTTGCAACTATATTTTCATAATGGTGGTATCCAATTTCCACAATCTACATTAAACAATAAATACTACATTTAAATAAATTCACGGTGATCGTGTAACAGCCACGTTTTTTCGGTCTGTAAGAAATGGAACTATTCTAGGATTCATTTTATAATAAATATGGTTTGTTTATGGGATAGAAACTTTTAACAGACAATCGTGTTTACTGCCGCCGCAGATTATAATTACAGGATGTGGTGAGGTCGTACACACTCCCTCGAACGCCGGCAGCACGAGTCACAAGGGCCGGATATTCCACTTTCATTTATTGGTGCAATCAAAATGTCAGCCATAACCAACTCATAAATGATCTGGCTTGATAAGACAGTGACATGAAGTGGGGTCATCTGATTTGATCAAACTTAGGGTAATTTAGACCTAGGCGACCTGATTCTCTCTTTCTTTAAGCATAAGCATTATGTTTTCTTCAATAAGGTATTTTTCACCCTCAATCAGGTCTGTGCACACATTTAACAAAACCGGCGGCCAATTACAGAGAGAAACTTCTTTGCTAACATCCATGTTATACAACAATGAATGTAAGGGATCCGAATTCCTTGCCGATCACATTTTTTCATCATGGACGCCGATGCCTTTGATAGGTCTTCTAAATACAAGCAGAACAACAAAGTCACTACATGATTTGAAACATTTTCTTGGCTTCTGAATGATGATAAAATGGTATCAAAGGCAAATTCAGAAAGGCAATGGCACACTTACTAATCGGTTGATTATTACGTCCAACCAAAACATTTCTGGCATCTGATCTAACCCTTAAAATGTAACATGTGTTATAAACCAATGTTTTATGTCTGCAAGTCAGTTGTCATATTTGTTTGACGGACAAAACAACTGTTAAGTTACAATTCATTTATGCTTTTAATCGCCTGTATCGATGTAAAGGCAGTGTGTGTCAAGAAAAAACGTACATTTGGTGTAATTCAATGTCCATAGCTAAGGTGGCTGGGTTCAGCACTTTTTAATAAACCACCGGTTACAGAAATGACAACATTTTTTTTTCAAGGGTACTTTTTAACCATTTTGATCCCTAATTAAGGACCTTAGGCGAATGCATTCTGTTATAAGCTCACACAATTAAAATAAATGTTTTACGACAAGAATGTCATCGGTAGGCAACCTCGTAGACCTAGTCAAGGCTCGAACATCACTTCTTTTAAAACATAAATTTTACACAAAACTAAACAAAGTTACAATATTTTTGATACAATTCAATATTGAGACTCTTGGAGTCTGGTTCCGTACCATTGTTGAACTGTTTTTTTTTATCTTTGCTTGTAACCCAACCACAGTGTTATCAAACTTGGTTACCATTCAAAGTTGAATGTATGAAACAAATAATGAGAATATTGGAGAAAATTCAGACGATGGTAAGCATACAGTTATGCTTGAATAATTATGTAGTATTTTTAAGATTAAGATAAGCAGGATCCTGGATGAGTGTGAAGATCAGATTGTTTCTTAACGCTCACCATTAGTGCTAAAACTAAATTATGTCTTGTAATTTGACGAAACGTCGACACAAATTTTGTGCAAAAAAGTCATCTTTAAATCATTCGACTGGAAAACGGACTTATTTAATTAGCGAAATCAATTAACTTGACACTTTTCAGAAAACAAATCTTGAAAATACATAAAAATTGATTTGTTGATTAAAACGTGGAATATGAGAAGAAAATATTAAACTTGCAAAACATCTTCTTTTAAACCATTATGAAACATAATTACATAATTTAATTACAAACACAGTAACATTAATTTTATTAATGAAATACCACTTATAATTGTAACATATTTTTTACAACGTTTTAAGTATAATTCACGGCAAATCTTAAAAATTGTTTACATTTATACACTTTTTTTCTAATACCAATGTATTTTTTAAATGTTTTGTAATAATTATACTTAAAGTAACATAAAGTTTTAGAAGAAATGCTTACATTGTTTTTTTTTAATAAACTTTTTAATTGCAGTATTGATCGGTCGGCATACCGTCTCATCATTTTAAACTTTCCTGAACCATTTTTCTTTACTGTGTCATATTTTTCATATTATTCCCCCACTAGACCCTCCAGTAAATAGTATAGATCATTGTCATAAAATTGTCGGCATTAATTGAGTGTTTATAAAGTGATCCATTACACGCAGGCGAAAATACGAGAAAATGAAATATATGTAACGTAATTGTTTGAAACTTTATAATGATTGATCAATTTACATAATGTGCTGTAGTCTACACAGTCCTTCGTGTTGTTTCAATCTATATTTTCAGATAAACTGTAAAATTAGAAATAAATCATGAACTTTTAAAATTGTGAATTATACTGAAAGTTAAATAATACTTTCTAAGCCAAATATCCCCTTATAAATAATCCTAGCACATTGTTCAACACAACAAAATCACACATTTGTCCAGGTCTATCAGTGATGCACTTCCTTCCACTGAATGACTCATTGCACTTTGTAAACAAACACTCACTTGATCTATCTCCAGGCATTCACTAAATAAAACGGAGCGTAGAGATAAAACGATTTCATCAAGGTGGAAAAAACATCGAACTCCGACAAACCGCAAAGGAATCTCTCGACACGATATTTCGGGTAGAAGATAACAATGAGCAAACCGACCGTAAGCCAATGGAAAGCGTCGTTACAAATGATCTGTTGAATGTGCAGGATAGATACTTTGGCATCCATGCAGCGACGAAAGCTCGGATATCTTCGTCACTAGGGGACTTAGTGGCTGTCAGTTTGAGCTGAGAAACTTAAGCCGTGCCTTTCAGACTTCTATACAACTTTATAAAAGTTATTTGTGCTAATCTGGGCAGTATTCTTTGAACGTTGATCCGACAAATTAACTTGTATGCCAAAACGTTTTATGTCTATTTTATTTTTTTCTGAAGTACTTTATAGGCTTTTGGGACACATATATATATATATACACACACACACACACACACACACCAAACAAACTTTCACACATCTATATGGTCTCAATTAAGTCCCTTAACCGGACTATGCAATATAACTGAAACTCGCATTTCTTCTCACAACGTTTGTTGCCACCTTAAACACATTCTTTAAAACTATATTGACCAGAACCCATAGGTAGGAAATACACTAATGTACCTCTGTGTTATATGGAAGTTTTCACACACATCTTTCAAATTCATATGAAGCCTTTAACCGGACACTGAACGAATCTAGCTTTTTGTCAAACGACTTTGAAATAAATGGGATCAAAGTTTCGGATACTACTGTTAAAAGCCATACTTCGTTGTTTCGTAAATTAAAATCATTACAATGCAACAAACCTATCGATCTGGCGCCCTTCAGAATCAAATTTCTATGCAGGTTTATAAATAACCAAAAAAAAGAGGGACAGACAACAAGTAACGATGATAAACCAATTTGAAATCTTTATTGTTAAGTGATAAAACAAACACAGCGAAAAAGGTAACAATTTTCGGTTAACAATAAAAGTGTTCAGCAATAAGCAATATTTATAACAAACATTAACAACATGTGCCTGTTTTACAGTGGTCTGTTTAAAATATTAACGGTCATATTTGACAAATGGCTTGTTCAAGATATAGTTAAATGCAGTGCATACTTGATGTTTCACTGGATATCGTTGGTTAATTCGGTAATATTATTGCCATTAGCATTGTAACTTTTTTTTTCAATCAGTACTGTGGTAAGATAATCGAAAAACTGCAACGAAAACTTAATCATTGCTCCCTTTTGCAAGAAGAATTCGGAAAAAGTATTTAATCTATAGAGGATTTTGACAATTGGCCCTGCTTAACAAGTGCATCAACCCCCAAAACCAAGCAGTATTTAGTCTTGAAGACTTAACACTTTTTTCAGACGCAAATAGTTTCTGCCGTGACTTATGACACCATTTCCGGTGGTGCGGATCGTCTGTGGAAGCATGTACTTCATGCTGGGACGCGATATGAGACAACCGGAGAGAACAAACATTTAGTAAACAAGCCCATCTTTTGAAACTGATGTACTTTTTTGTGTTGAGAGACCCGTGACAAGAGTTGCAAGATGTATCTCTAAAACAATATATCAGCTAAATCCCAAAATGGGACATAGTCCTTGTTTATTTGACATTCGATATACGTAACTTCTGAATTAGGAACTTTCCAGTGTCGACGATTATTTTAGTCACGTCACCCAAAATAGAGCTGCTTAGCACGGTTCAACTCAACAAAACAATGATGGACATTTGCAAAATGTACAAATAGGTTCACTTACTTTTGTTGACGCTAGGCATTGTTACAACTGATAATAAAGAGGACCAAAAACCAAAGAAGACTAATTTAATTGTTGTGCAATGGCCTATGATTGTAAACCGATTATATTTAACGACGCAATAACCTTTACATCTCCACCGCCAAAAATCCTTAATATCATTTGAGTTACCGATCCTGATTTCGGAAGACTGTGTTCATTGTTTTGCATATCACAGTGCTAAAAGTCATTTTTCAAATTATTGTCTGATCCAAAGTGTGTACAAATTTTAAACATTTGACTTAACATATAACACCATAATGACATGATATATATGCATACAATATTCGGAATAAAAGAAACAAGAAATAACACGCTTTTATTAATGATTGTTGCGAGTGATGGTGTCCTTTATGTGACTTTTATGTTGGAAAAACTTGCCGTGATAAGCAATTGTCATGCAGTTTGAAATTATGTATAATGTGCGACTAAATAATTACATACAATACATAGCCGTTAAAAAGTCCTAGTGTATATGTACAACAAAATCTAAAATTTAAAACTATCAACATTGTAGTACAATGAGTACTATTGTGGGCTAATTAAAACACAGACAATAATACTCCAATTAAATTATTCTTGTGTCGAAAAGGGAATAAACGTGAATTTGTCAATATTATTTATTAACCATGCAAATATGAATTAATTCCATTTACGTGTTATTAATTCCATTACGTGTTGGTGAAGTGTTTGTCAATATTAATTATTAACCTTGCAAGTATGAATTAATTCCATTTACGTGTTGGTGAAGTGTTTGTCAATATTAATTATTAACCATGCAAGTATGAATTAATTCCATTTACGTGTTGGTGAAGTGTTTATCAATATTATTTATTATATATGCAAGTATGAATTCATTGCATTTACGTGTTGGTGAAGTATTTATCAATATTATGTATCAGAAATGCACGAAAGGGGACATGGAGAGCAAGGATTAGTCCACAAAACTCACTGCGAGAAAAACAACAAACAACACCAACACATTTACACACACAACAAAAGTGAGTTTTTCAAGTACACACCAAAGTTTATAGACCATACAAGTATAACATATTCCATAGAATAGTAAAGATGTTATCAGCATCAAGAATCTGCTGAGTATAAAAAAGTTGATTAATTCCAGAATAAATTATCAAATAGGAATTCACATTCACGCGTAAAATCGCAACACTAAAATTCATACTTGCACCACAATACATTATCCTTCCACAGCTATATATTATCACACCTGCAAGCACGAAGCATCTTTTTTAAAATAGAGAAGGACTTATCTGCACATAAACTTTAAAAATGGAAAAAACCCCACTGGCGAATGGAATTTATTTAATAAATACTTTTTTAGAACAAACATTATTGTGTAAAGACTGTAGAAATTGACAATTTTAATTTTAATTTAAGATACGATGCACCGACACAATTAAGGCCGCTTTGTCGACATGTAACACTTCATTACCTATCATCGCCTGAATAAAAGATTTCAATCCAATAAGCATTTTATTCGTTAGCATTAAAAACATGGACGCAAGAGAACGTGTAAATAACGATTACGAAACATTCCTTTGCGACCACAGTCTCTTCAGTGCGGTTTGAATAGTTGCATTGGATATGGTGACGGGGACGGACTATAATCATCTGGGTCATCATCCTTGGATTCCTCGAGCAGTTCGAGCTCCTTGCCAGCCTTGATGGTCTGTACCAATACCTTGAGGACAACAAACAGCGACACTAGGAAGCCAAGCAGGCCCACAGGAATGGCCACGATATACGGGATGTTGAGAGCTACACGGTGAGGAAGAGAGACATAAGTAATTATAACGAGTGTCATGCCACAAGAATGGCCACAATATACGGAATGTTGAGGGCTGCAAGATGGCAGAAACAAAATGTGTAATTGTAACGTGTGTCAGCTCACATGAATGGCCACAATATACGGAGTGTTGAGAGCTGCAGAAACAGCATTTGTAATTGTAACGTGTGTCAGCCCATACGAATAGCTGCAACATACGGGGTGTTGGGCGCTGCTGAAACAGCATTTGTAATTGTAACGTTTGTCAGCCCACATGAATGGCCACAATATACGGAGTGTTGAGAGCTGCAGAAACAGCATTTGTAATTGTAACGTGTGTCAGCCCATACGAATAGTCGCAACATACGGGGTGTCGGGCGCTGCAATATGGGAGAGACATTTGTAATTATAACGTGTGTCAGCCAACATAAATGGCCACAATATACGGGGTGTTAGGCGCTGCAAGAAGGGAGAGAGACATTTGTAATTATAACGTGTGTCAGCCCACATGAATGGCCACAATATACGGGGTTTGGGCGCTGAAATATGGGAGAGACATTTGTAATTATAACGTGTGTCAGCCCACATGAATGGCCGCAATATACGGGGTGTTGGCGCTGCAAGATGAGAGAGACATTTGTTAATTATAATGTGTGTCAGTCTACATGAATGGCCACAATATACGGAGTGTTGGGCGCTGCAATATGGGAGAGACTTTGTAATTATAACGTGTGTCAGTCCACATAAATGGCCACAATATACGGAGTGTTGGGCGCTGCAAGAAGGGAGAGAGACATTTGTAATTATAACGTGTGTCAGCCAACATAAATGGCCACAACATACGGGGTGTTGGGCGCTGCAATATGGGAGAGACATTTGTAATTATAACGTGTGTCAGCCCACACGAATGGCCACAATATACGGGGTATAGGGCGCTGCAATATGGGAGAGACATTTGTAATTATAACGTGTGTCAGCCCATATGAATGGCCGCAATATACGGGGTATAGGGCGCTGCAATATGGGAGAGACATTTGTAATTATAACGTGTGTCAGCCCACACGAATGGCCACAATATACGGGGTATAGGGCGCTGCAATATGGGAGAGAGATTTGTAATTATAACGTGTGTCAGCCCACATGAATGGCCACAATATACGGAGTGTTGGGCGCTGCAAGAAGGGAGAGAGACATTTGTAATTATAACGTGTGTCAGCCCACATAAATGGCCACATTATACGGGGTCTTGGGCGCTGCAAGAAGGGAGAGACATTTGTTATTATAACGTGTGTCCGCCCATATGAATGGCCACAATATATGGGGTATAGGGCGCTGCAATATGGGAGAGACATTTGTAATTATAACGTGTGTCAGCCCACATGAATGGCCGCAATATACGGGGTGTTGGCGCTGCAAGATGAGAGAGACATTTGTTAATTATAACGTGTGTCAGCCCACATGAATGGCCGCAATATACGGGGTGTTGGCGCTGCAAGATGAGGGAGACATTTGTTAATTATAACGTGTGTCAGTCTACATGAATGGCCACAATATACGGAGTGTTGGGCGCTGCAAGAAGGGAGAGAGACATTTGTAATTATAATGTGTGTCAGCCCACATGAATGGCCACAATATACGGGGTGTTGGGCGCTGAAATATGGGAGAGACTTTGTAATTATAATGTGTGTTAGCCCACATGAATGGCCACAATATACGGAGTGTTGGGCGCTGCAATATGGGAGAGACTTTGTAATTATAACGTGTGTTAGCCCACATGAATGGCCACATTATACGGGGTCTTGGGCGCTGCAAGAAGGGAGAGACATTTGTAATTATAACGTGTGTCCGCCCATATGAATGGCTACAATATACGAGGTATAGGGCGCTGCAATATGGGAGAGACATTTGTAATTATAACGTGTGTCAGCCCACATGAATGGCCACAATATACGGGGTGTAGGGCGCTGCAAGATGGGAGAGACATTTGTAATTATAACGTGTGTCAGTCCAAATAAATGGCCACAATATACGGAATTTTAGGGCTGTAATGTGAGTAGGGAGACATTTATGTTTATGATGTGTGTAAGGCTATTTTATTATTTCACTACTAATTTTATTTTTATTTCTTGTTCCTTCCTACTGTTTAATTGGACTCTTTAACGTTTAACTCGTGATACCAAAGAAACTTTAACTACTCGTTGTTGAAGGTGAATATTTTAAGGTTAATAATTGTTTTAAAACTTACCTGTTGAAACCAATGGTTCTGAAAAAGAAGAAAAACAACACAATGAATATAAAATTCGATACTGACATGCACGTAAAAATGCTATCAAATAAAATAAAACGACTAATGTACAAGTTAACCGAGACCAAAGGTAACTTTTATTTGCATGACTTTATGGCTTTATTTTATTTTTAACTGTTTCAGTCACAGTTGTAATTTATACGTTACGTTTTCTCTGTTCAAGATATACTTTTTGACCAGACCTTAAGTTAGAAAACTCCCTTATCATTTCGAGGTTCCAAGAACCAAGTGGTGTCGTTCAATTCTTTACTTACATATAGCCACATCAAGCTAGGTAAAAGCTTAGAGACAGTTTCAAACACGGCATCAACTCGAACTCTGGTCTCTTTTGACCATTTTTTTTATCAAATTATTTGCAAAATAAAGTGGTAAAGTCGTACAGTGAACAAATTTACCTAAGGCAAAAATGGAAACTGCAAAGCGATTCCCCTGACATAGAACTATGACAGATAGTGTACTCGCCGACACTGAACAGTGACAGGTGGTGTACTCACCGCTACTGACAGAGAACAGTGACAGGTGGTGTACTCACCGCTCATGACAGAGAACAGTGACAGGTGGTGTACTCACCGCTCCTGACAGAGAACAGTGACAGGTGGTGTACTCACCGCTCATGACAGAGAACAGTGACAGGTGGTGTACTCACCGCTCCTGACAGAGAACAGTGACAGGTGGTGTACTCACCGCTACTGACAGAGAACAGTGACAGGTGGTGTACTCACCGCTCATGACAGAGAACAGTGACAGGTGGTGTACTCACCGCTACTGACAGAGAACAGTGACAGGTGGTGTACTCACCGCTACTGACAGAGAACAGTGACAGGTGGTGTACTCACCGCTACTGACAGAGAATAGTGACAGGTGATGTACTCACCGCTACTGACAGAGAACAGTGAAAGGTGGTGTACTCACCGCTCCTGACAGAGAACAGTGACAGGTGGTGTACTTACCGCTACTGACAGAGAACAGTGACAGGTGGTGTACTCACCGCTACTGACAGAGAACTGTGACAGGGGTGTACTCACCGCTCATGACATACAACAGTGAAAGGTAGTGTACGCACCGCTCCTGACATAGAACAGTGAAAGGTGGTGTACTCACCGCTCCTGACAGAGAACAGTGCCGGTGGTGTACTAACCGCTACTGACATAGAGCAGTGACAGGTGGTGTACTCCACCGCTCCTGACAGAGAACAGTGACAGGTGGTGTACTCACCGCTACTGACAGAGAACAGTGACAGGTGGTGTACTCACCGCTCCTGACAGAGAACAGTGCAGGTGGTGTACTCATCGCTACTGACATAGAACAGTGACAGGTGGTGTACTCACCGCTCTTGGCATCGAACAGCGACCGGTGGTGTACCTACCGCTCATGACAGAGAACTGTGGCCGGTGGTGTACTCACCGCTCCTGACAGAGAACAGTGACCGGTGGTGTACTCACCGCTCTTGACATCGAACAGTGACCGGTGGTGTACCTACCGCTCATGACAGAGAACAGTGCAGGTGGTGTACCTACCGCTCATGACAGAGAACAGTGACCGGTGGTGTACCTACCGCTCATGACAGAGAACAGTGACCGGTGGTGTACTCACCGCTACTGACAGAGAACTGTGGCCGGTGGTGTACCCACCGCTCATGACAGAGAACAGTGACCGGTGGTGTACTCACCGCTCTTGACATCGAACAGTGACCGGTGGTGTACCTACCGCTCCTGACATAGAACTATGACTGGTGGTGTACTCACCGCTCCTCACAGAGAACATTGATAGATGGTGTGTTTCACAGTTGATGGTTCCGTCTTCTTGGGGAACGGCCACCACGCCGCTTTGGTCCCAGCGATCCACCACAAAGTTGTACCACCAGCATGTTGCGCGCGGACACTGGCGACCGAAGTTGATGTTGATTCGACCCTCTAGGTCCTTGATTCGAATTTCCGAGCCTGCAGTAAAACATGTGTACTTATATCGAGCGGCAAACTGGTTTGTTTTGAATAAATCGATTGTCACATTTAAATCCATCTTCAAAAACGGTGAAGCAGCAGAACATTATTTAATGATTGCACTTAGAAGTCTAAATTTAACCAAAAGATGAGTCCGCAGCGGGGCGTTTATAGCCGCTGACTACGTCTCTCAGTTCTCCACGATTCCGATTCTTTTTTAAAAAAAAGATATGGTACATTGGTAAGGTCGCCATTAATAAAATGTATCTATCGTGTTGTTGTTTTTCAAATCGAAAAAATAAGACTTACTTAAACAAAAATATGAAATTGATATGCACGTTCTGACACTAATAAAAGTGTTAAAATACCATTAATTTACTATAGTAACACGATAGATCCTGTTTAAGCACCTTATAAATCGCGCGTTAAATGTAACACTCAAACTAAATGTTGCCACTACACCTGTTGATTCTTATTATATTTAACAGATTATTAACAATGTATTTGTAAAATGAAATCTCTAAAACGTACTTGTTTATGATTTAGAATAAATATGAGCAAGGATTAAAGTGCCAAAGAGCCAGCTAACACACAATTTAAACAGTGAGGCGTATTGTGTATATGAGGTATCAGCGTACCATTATATGGGTTAAAGATGTCTAGGTTCACATAGATGGCACAATCCGTGTCTGTCCTGCCCGTCTGGAGGTCTGGAGGGTCCCGTGGGTAATGTTCTATCTTGAGGCCCACACCGTGACATAGCTCTGTCGCCCCACACTGCCACACGTCCCGGTAACTGCAGGATGTTGACAGCAAATACATGTATACAATTGTTTGCACTTTTTTTTCGTTGGGATAAGTTGTTGTTGTTGTTGTTGTTGTTTTTACATTGCACAGACAAAATTATGGTCCTATTGGCGACGTCAAGTTAATTATTGATGGAGGAAGACCCCAGACATACAACTGGTTAGTTATTTTCTTAAATTTGTGTAGTTCATGAAGTTTCAATGTCAAATAATTAGCTAACCTTTTTTAACCACTGGGTTAAAGCTGCAGAAAACAGTGTGCATGTTAAAAATAATCGCAATACAATTAAAAAAATGAAGAATTTCTCACATTTTTTTCATCGCCGATGGAAACGTTATGTTTACGCCGATAAACGTGACGTCATCCAGAGTGCGGTAGAGGTAACGTACGCCTGAACCGTCCCGTTTGTGTGCAATTTCGGATTCCTCGTTTTTTAAGCCTGAAGCGATACATGGAAGTGTATATGAGTTTCCCTTGTGAGTATATCCAGGACATCAGTTAAAGTTGATTACAAAATGTTCTTTTGGTTTTCTCGGACATGGAAGCATATTTTACATATATATGATGAATTTGCCATTTCCCTAATCTCTAGGGCTCGATACGAGATGTGTGTATCAATACAAAACGATCGACATTTGATAAATCATATGACATATATTAAAACATACAAACAAGTGCTTATTATAGTTTTTTCTTGTGTTCTTGTCTTCATAAACTATTGCAAATAGTATAATATATACAGTTCGTCTACTATAATATGGTGTGTATTATGGTATTGGTCAAGTTTATACAAAGGAGACTGTTTTCTTAAACATTAAAAGAAAAGCATAGTGTCAATAATTTGTATACGATTAAATCAAACTTTCCAGTGGAAAACGTGTACCCTGGTGTTAAAACATATCCATGTGCTACTGATGTGCCCAAAGCATTAAGATATTATTAAGCTTTCCGACAAAAATGTGATCTGTATTGATGCCATTTCTTCGTGATTTCACATTTCTTATGCTTTCATTCTTATTATCACCAAGGTATTTTATTCATAAGGTCTTGGATTTGTTATTTCATATCACAAACTTAGCATAAAAGGATAATGTATTAGATATTTAATTTCTTGTCAAAATGTATACTGTTATAACATCACCCACTCCAAATGACAATTTCTTTACTTCACAAAATGAGACCAGCGAGCGTTAAACAGTTTCTCATTACATTCAATCGTGTATTAATAAAATAATTAATAAAATCAATGTTTAAAACAAGTTGGCTGCTTAAGACAAAATATTACATTATTAATTGTTCGCCTATTACTGTGAGATTGTATGCTTACAAAATTAGTATTACATGTACTTAAATAGTGCAAAGTTCTCGAAAGTGTCTCGCTGCATCAAAGACAATTTTGCTCCATTATTAGTAGTTTGGTCATGTAAAGAACAAAGCATACCATTTTAAATTATTCCCAACACATTTATACCATCATCTTTGTCAAGTTGTATTTCCACAAATCACCGAAAAAGTGTACCTTATCTCGGACAGCCATGTTCCGGATAGTGTGTTTTAACTTAAAAAACACAACCGCAATCAGTTGCTATTATACAAAGAAAATAATGTTAAACCTCATTTTAAAAATATTTTATCAACAAAACCGAAAGTGCAACAATTTTATGTACAAATGTATGTTAAGTAAATTTGGTGGTGTCAATCTATACAAAAATTAACTCGCTCATTAATTAATGCTTCTGTTACCTGTCTTACTACCTCATATACTAAATAGATATCGGCGAAACACCTATTTTGCTCCGACTTCCAGATAGATTGTAAGTTTATAACTAGGAATCAAATACCGGTAGGCAATTTCTTTTAAAATAATATCCTCTAAATGTATAAACAAAGATAGAAATGTGAAATGTATTTAAGTATTTTATTCGGAAAAAATAACAAACCATAGAACTAAACGCTGTTGGCGTTTTCTCGTCATCGCTTCACAATAATATAATGGCTACAATGCAGTCCATTAGCCAAAGTCTCAATAACCAAAGGTGTTGTCAGTCAACATGTAATAATTCATTTTTTAAAAGAAAATATTGCAGAGAATTAGAAAATGCTGTTCCGAATGATCAACTGCACTTGAAAACAAGGATTACGTCTTGATCAATAGTACAGAGTACAACAAATGTAACACAAAGTATCACCTTCTGGCAATCAGAAAATGAAAGTAGAAATAAATAGGTCTATCTCTCCTTGAATGTTTCGAACCGTCTTTCATGGATTCAAGAAACATTTTCAGAAATAAGATAATCAGTGTCTTTCTTTTGTTTGTTCATGATAGATATTTTTGTCCTCTACAGAAATATATATAGATATATCTTTCGAATCGGTGCAACACAAAATAATTTTAAATTTTAAACTGTTTATGAAAATCGTTTTATAGTAAAGTGTTTGTTAGAGTTAGTAATCAATAATTGAATGAAAAAAAGCAAAAGTTGTGATAGTTTAGGAGTATGTAACCTAACTTTAGAGGTTATTTACCTTAGTTTAGAGGGTATGTAATCTTAGTTTAGAGGGTAAGTCTTCTTAGTTTAGTGGGTATGTAATCTTTGTTTAAAGAGTTTGTAAATCTTAGTTTAGAAAGTATGTAATCATAGTTTAGAGGGTAAAGCTAACCTTAGTTTAGAGAGTATGTAACCTTAATTTAGAGTGCATGTAACCTTAGTTTAGAGGGTAGGTAATCTGAGTTTAGAAAGTATGTAACCTTAATTTAGAGGTTATTTACCTTAGTTTAGAGGGTATGTAACCTTAGTTTAGAAATGATGTAATCTTAATTTAGAAAGTATATTATCTTAGTGTAGAGAGAATTTTATCTCAGTTTAGAAAGTATGTAACCTTAGTGAAGAGAGTATGTAACCATATTTGAAAGGGTATGTAACCTCAGTTTAGAGAGTACGTAACTTAGGTTTAAAGGGTATAAAACCCTAGTTTAGAGTACATAACATTAGTTTAGAAAGTATGTAACCTTAGTTAAGAGAGTATATAACCTTATTTTAGAGAGTATGTAACCTTAGTTTAGACAGTATGTAACCTTAGTTTAGACAGTATGTAACCTTAGTTTAGACAGTATGTAACCTTAGTTTAGTGGCACTCACCTTTAAACCTGACACAAGCTATCTTCTCACCGATGGACCGATAGATGGGACCGATGGTATGGTCCCGGAGTGTCAATTCCGACACCTTGTCCAAAATAACCTTTAAAAGTAAATAGATACTTTTTTATATATCAATCCTATTGAAGTAGTTTAGATGTTTAATGTAGTATCGGACAGTGTGGACCGATTTTCTTCTCCCGCCAAAAAAGTTTTTGTCATCTGAAAAAAATCCTGTTTATAAGTGCTCTACATACATGTGAAAAGTAAGACATAACACCCGACTTGTAATGACAAAAGTGTACTTCCTGTGTTTGGTTGAGAAAGAAAACTGTGTGCTGAACTTTCGGACACCACCGCATTATAAAGCAATGCGAATGCTCAGATCTGACATGGATCGAAATATTTTGCTGTTTAAAATATAAACATTAAATTTGAGTTTTTGAAATTATAATTCTATTTCGTTCGCTCATTAAGAGTTTTTTTTCAAGCAAAATTCTCGGGCTTAAGATTTTAACTTAATCCTAATTTAACAGAATTCCTTTAAAACGCTTGCAATAATAGAATTTCGCTGCTGATTGGCGTGAATGGCGCGGTTAGCAGAGCAGCCTACATTAACAAAATGATGTAGTAGGCAATAAGGAATAAAGCAAACTGGCAGAAAATTTGGTTCCCAGAATATTCATCTTCTTGTTTTATAGCGCCTGCTCTCTGGACGCTTTGGTTGTCTCACATTCGTGATATCTCTTGCGTTATATTCTGTATTCATACCTGCGTGTCTTTCAGAGTTAGGGCTGGAGTGCCGGCAACGGTTTGGCTGCATAGACGTCCCAGAAGATTATCAAGTTTTCCTGCCATCAGCTTTAACGTATATGGATACATACGAGCCGGCTGTAACTTACTAACACTGAGCAGGAGCCGGACTGTGGACAAGCAGTTTATTTTTCATTAGGTAGGTTTGCAAATTAATTATCCAATTATACCAATTAGGAAAATATATTTATATATATTTACAGTAAGGTAGAGTAAAGTATCGGAATGGTTTGCTCATAGACTAAATAATTTTTTGTTTGCAAAAGATTTGTAACTGGCGTATGATCGATTTATAATTGACTAGTTAATTTAGCAAAGAATCCTTTAGACCATGATTAAAATAAACGTTACACAAGAAAGAAGACTGTTGTCTGCTTGAGAGCCAGAATAGTCAGCATAACTATAGAATTAAAATACATTTTTATCTTATAACAACATATGAAAGAATATATAAACAAGTTATTTAACCAATGTGAATAGTAAGTGTCCCTTGTATGCCGATAAAAGTTTATTTCAGCAGTGTTGCCTGTATTTTTAAATGACCCAAGTGTACCTAGGGGATTGTATATCAGCAGTGTTACCTGTATGTTTGTATGTCCCAAGTGTATCTAGGGGATTGTATATGAGCAGTGTTACCTGTATGTTTGTATGGCCCAAGTTTGTCTATGCGATTGTATATCAGCAGTGTAACCTGTATTTTTGTATGACCCAGGTGTACCTAGGGGTTTGTATATCAGCAGTGTTTCCTGTATGTTTGTATGACCCAAGTGTACCTATGGGATTGTATATGAGCAGTGTTACCTGTATGTTTGCATGACTCAAATGTACCTAGGGGATTGTATATCAGCAGTGTTGCCTGTATTTTTGTATGACCCAAGTTCGTCTATGGGATTGTATATCAGCAGTGTTTTCTGTATGTTTGTATGGCCCAAGTTTGTCTATGGGATTGTATATCAGCAATGTTTCCTGTATGTTTGTATGGCCCAAGTTTGTCTATGGGATTGTATATCAGCAATGTTACCTGTATGTTTGTATGACCCAAGTGTACCTATGGGATTGTATATCAGCAGTGTTTCCTGTATATTTGTATGACCCAAGTGTACCTATATTTAACAAATAATACATGGCCTTTAGGGCAATATGCAAGTTTACGGACTGGTTGGTCAGACCGAGAAAGGAATATGGCCCGAAGCGCAGCTGAGGGCCATATTCCTTCCGAGGTCTGACCAACCAGTCCGTAAACTTGCATATTGCCCTCAAGGCCATGTTTTATTTGTTATATTATACAGAATCTTAATCCTTTTATCCTGTTTGTTGCTTTTATTTTTAGTATAATTTGTTTTCAAATAATAATTGTATTTGTTCAGTGTGTGAAATATCTCAAACCCTAGTCGTTTTTTATTATTTTTAAGCGATGCAGCTAAAAAATCATGCTCTTCTTTTAATATTCCATTTTTGTTGATTAAATTAAATAGTAAATGTTACTAGACAAAAGACCCGGACTTTAAGAATTTCGTTCGTGTAGGTTTCAAAGGAAGAATCTTGGCCTTTTTCTGCTAGATTTGTTCGGAAGAGCTTCAGTTTTGTCGCGGTTGTGGTGTTTTTTTTAATCATTATATTCGCTGAGTTTAACTAAATCTGTCTCCGATAAAGAGGCGAATCACTTGGCCATTTTGACAGTTTGACAATATCGTCTTTTTGTGTTGTCGTAAAATTCGCACGTCGTGAAAGTCGCGTTTAAACAGTCAAACAAACTGGATGACGTCATAAACAGTCTGTATAAGAATTATGGACTGGGTAGCTAGTATATATGTAGTCTGGATTACCTGCCCTTTGTCTAAACACAAAGGGTCAGGCACAAACGAAATAATGGCGGCGCCGATGGAATCGCTAAGTGTACGAGCTAATAGCAAAAGGCGGGTCATTGTGATAGTATTGACTTTTTGGTCAATATCAATGTTGTAGTTTTCATTCGTGTAAAGCGTTGTTAAGGAGCTATTACTTATGATGAGATTTTACATTCCTGACAAGTTGAATATTTTTCGGACAAATTTACACATAGTGTAATTTCGGACAATATTTATTTAATTGATAAATATTAAGTTAAAAAATAACTTAAGTGAACATTTCAGCTCCCCATATTTCCTTCATTAGGTAATTTATATTGAAAACCATTTCCACTATATTTGTCTATTTTTAAACTTGATCATGTTATACAGTCCTATAGAAGTTATTAGTAATAGGTTTGCAGCAAAAAATATTTTTTTATGCAACTAGGATGTTGTTTAAGCTGAAAAATGGTATGCAACATGACAATATGCACTGTGTGGTGTATAGTATTAATTTGAAGAGCTGAAAATGATGTTTTTTTCAGCATTATGTTGTATCATTTAAAAATTACTAATTTTGCATAGCAAAATATCATATTTTGCATGAACAATATATACTCATTGGTTATATTTCACTATAAACATTTCTTTCTAGTTTTATAAGCTTTTTGTTTCATCAATTTTTTAGAAAAAATAAAAAAATGACAGGGGTTTGTATACAAGTAGAGTTTGTTATACATTATGACAATTTCTTTCAAACTGAAATTAAGAAGCCAGTGAATTGAAAAAGAAATTAATATCAAAATGATTTGCAGTTTATTTTTCAAGATTTATATGTATTTAACACAAAAACATACCTATCTTTGAAATAGCTTTTGTGTGCAATGTTTTTAATTATGTCATTCCTGCACACCTGCAAAGGGTAATATTTTGTAGTGTCTGCAGCAGAGCTTCACACATTACAAAACCAGGAGATACAAAGTTTACTTTGCTGTTATATAAATTGCCTCGGGCACATGTTTCTACAATCCAAACGCTTTCACCAAATGCCTTAAGGTTTTTTTCGCATTTAAAGAAAAGCTTTGTCTGAAACGGTGTAGTGTCCGCAACACAAATATTAATACGATTCTAAATAAGGCATTTTTCATGTTCTCAAAGTTGTTTTTGCTAATAAATGTTTGGTTTGATTGCAGTTATATAAAAAGTGAAATAAATATTATTGTCTAGTCTGATTTTCTGCCAAACAGGACATAACAGTGAAATTAATGTACTTCTAACATGGGCCAATCAGGATATTCAATGTATTTTAACATATATAATGTATACCAATTGGATGATGAAAGACAGTTCAGGTAACTTAAAAGAAATAAAAAAGATGTGACTTATCTGAGACCAGAAAAAGGGTTTACACATTTATTTTTTTTCTAATTATGTGTTGCGGACACTACAAGATGTCTTTCATCCTTCATGTACCAATAATAGGTCTAATTGTTGAAAAACTGATGAAATAATACTTCTATTTTAAAAAGCTTCATCTCAAAAAGCTTAATTGATGATACCAATTGCAGTCAGGATCAAACATCATTTTTTGCATTTATCATCTTAATCACATCAATATAAGTTGGTCACTCAAAGGGAGTACTGTTGTAAGAATTCTTAAAAAATCTGGGCTTACCAGTATGTTGATTTCTCTTTTGTTTTTGCCAGACAACTGAACTATTTAGATATGCAAATTAATAAATCGATAGACTATTTACATGAAACATGCATATAATGATATTACATTCTCTAATGAAAAATAAGAAGTTAAAATTAAGCCCAAATGTCAGTTACTGTGTAACATAATACTAATATGGCAACTTATATTAACACGAAGTCTGGTCAGTATAATTATTATTTATGTACAGTGAGTTAGTTCTTCTATGCACTGGGAACTGAAGCAAACATTTATGCATGATAATTCTAAATCAAACTACGGTATATGATTATCTAAAACATAAGCAAGTTAACTGCCATCCCTTGTCATCACCAGCAATGTCATTTGAAATGTTTTAAAATATTACTGTGTGCATGTATACTCAACTCACAGGAAAATTATTTTAATGTCTTTTTTTGTGGTGTTATTTCTTTAAAATCTGATTAATGGAATTTGTTAAAAATGATTTGAGTGTTTATCATTATTTTGATTTTTATTTTTTGTTTTATAACAATGTCAGGTATACAGAAAGGTATTATTGCCACTAATTTGGTTTTCATTCAATTTAATTTTTTAATAACAATATTAAATAATGATTTAAGAGAATAGAGTGTGCCATTTACACAACTAGTGTGACATTTGCCAAATTTTTCCTTTGAAGGTGACAAAAATTACCAAGAAATGCTATTATAAAATGAAATACTGGTAATGTTTCTGTAAGAAAAGTCCTCAGGAAGCATGAAGTCCAAACAAATGAGTGCAAAACACTTACTTAATTTGACTTAGCATTTGCATATTCATTGTTATTATTTGCTATCAATTTTTAAGTGTTTTTATATAAATTAACACGTTAAAACACACAATTTTATCTTCAATACTTTAGGAAAACTATTTTTTAAAGTTTGCATTGATTTAAGACAACAAATCTGAAGTTTCTACAACATTTAATTTTGAAATAGTGCTCTTTCATACACATGGTAAATAACGAAATATTCAAGTAAGTTAATAAAATGACATAACAAGCATCCCACAATAACTGTATAAGCACAATATCTTTGATTATATTGTAACATTTACATTTAAGATTATATATGTAGTGTCCGCATGGCAATGTAATACTTTCTCAATAAACATTACTAAACACATCCGTACTGATCACAATGCAAAACAAAATCATTTTGTAATCATTTTACAAGAGAACTTATGATCACATATACGAAATATCACAATCTTCGTATTTGTCCGAAAAGTACTCAACTTATTGAAATTAAAAAAAAAATAACATACGGAAATGCTCCACGAAAAGAAACCTTATCTTTAAGAATTTTATATATACATATCGATTGAAAATTGAACAATATCCCGATGAACTACTTTTTAAAAAAATTGGTTAACTTACAGCTATCATTGCGTCGGCCATTGTTTCGTCAATGCCAGACTTCTATTATGTTTACAATAGAAGCTGGGAACCAGACTAGTATATATGCGATTTATGGACTGGATGACGTCATATTAAATATAGAAGGGCGTATGCAAATGAGGTATAATATGACTGTATATCAGCAGTGTAACCTGTATGTCTGTATGTCCCAAGTGTACCTAGGGGCTTGTACATCAGCAGTGTTACCTGTATGTTTGTATGACCCAAGTGTACCTATGGGATTGTATATGAGCAGTGTTACCTGTATGTTTGTATGACCCAAGTGTACCTAGGGGATTGTATATCAGCAATCTTACTTGTATCTTTTTATGACCCAAGTGTACTTATATGACTGTATATCAGCAGTGTTGCCTGTATTTTTGTATGACCCAAGTTCGTCTATGGGATTGTATATCAGCAGTGTAACCTGTATGTTTGTATGTCCCAAGTGTACATAGGGGCTTGTATATCAGCAGTGTTACCTGTATGTTTGTATGTCCCAAGTGTACCTAGGGGCTTGTATATCAGCAGTGTAACCTGTATGTTTGAATGGCCCAAGTTTGTCTATGGGATTGTATATCAGCAGAGTTTCCTGTATGTTTGTATGACCCAAGTGTACCTATGGGATTGTATATCAGCAATGTTACCTAAATGTTTGTATGACCCAAATATACCTATATGACTGTATATCAGCAGTGTTACCTGTCTGTTTGTATGACCCCAGTGTACCTATGGGATTATATATCAGCAGTGTTACCTGTATGTTTGTATAACCCAAGTGTACCTATGGGATTGTATATCAGCAATGTAACCTGTATGTTTGTATGACCTAAGTGTACCTAGGGGATTGTATATCAGCAATGTTACCTGTATGTTTGTATGACCCAACTGTACCTAAATGACTGTATATCAGCAGTGTTTCTTGTATGTTTGTATGACCCAACTGTACCTAAATGACTGTATATCAGCAGTGTTTCCTGTATGTTTGTATGACCTAAGTGTACCTATGGGATTGTATATCAGCAGTGTTACCTGTATGTTTGTATAACCCAAGTGTACCTATGGGATTGTACATAAGCAGTGTTACCTGTATGTTTGTATGACCCAAGTGTACCTATGGGATTGCATATAAGCAATGTTACCTGTATGTTTGTATGACCCAAGTGTACCTATGGGATTGTATATCAGCAGTGTTACCTGTATGTTTGTATGGCCCAAGTGTACCTATGGGATTGTATATAAGCAGTGTTACCTGTATGTTTGTATGGCCCAAGTGTGTCTATGGGATTGTATATAAGCAGTGTTACCTGTATGTTTGTATGGCCCAAGTGTACCTATGGGATTGTATATAAGCAGTGTTACCTGTATGTTTGTATGACTCAAATGTACCTATGGGATTGTATATCAGCAGTGTTTCCTGTATGTTTGTATGACCCAAGTGTACCTATGGGATTGTATATCAGCAGTGTTACCTGTATGTTTGTATGGCCCAAGTGTACCTATGGGATTGTATATAAGCAGTGTTACCTGTATGTTTGTATGACTCAAATGTACCTATGGGATTGTATATCAGCAGTGTAACCTGTATGTTTGTATGACCCAACTGTACCTAATGACTGTATATCAGCAGTGTTTCCTGTATGTTTGTATGACTCAAATGTACCTAGTTGATTTTATATCAGCAGTGTTTCCTGTATGTTTGTATGACTCAAATGTACCTAGGGGATTGTATATCAGCAATGTTACCTGTATGTTTGTATGACCCAAGTGTACCTAGGGGATTGTATATCAGCAATGTTACCTGTATGTTTGTATTTCCCAAGTTTGTCTATGGGATTGTATATGAGCAGTGTTACCTGTATGTTTATATGGCCTAAGTTTGTCTATGGGATTATATATGAGCAATGTTACCTGTATGTTTGTATGGCCCAAGTTTGTCTATGGGATTGTATATAAGCAGTGTAACCTGTATGTTTGTATGGCCCAAGTTTGTCTATGGGATTGTATATGAGCAGTGTAACCTGTATGTTTGTATTACCCAAGTGTACCTATGGGACTGTATATCAGCAGTGTTACCTGTATGTTTGTATGACCTAAGTGTACCTATGGGATTGTATATGAGCAGTGTAACCTGTATGTTTGTATGACCCAAGTGTACCTAGGGGATTGTATATCAGCAGTGTTACCTGTATGTTTGTATGACCCAAGTGTACCTATGGGATTGTATATCAGCAGTGTTACCTGTATATTTGTATGACCCAACTGTACCTATGGGATTGTATATCAGCAGTGTTTCCTGTATGTTTGTATGACCCAAGTGTACCTAGGGGATTGTATTTCAGCAGTGTTACCTGTTTCGTCTATAGTCGGATCCACGTAGATCCTCACGAGGTCAAGCACCTGAACCTGGTCTCGTGCTGATGCGCCGTCACCATCAGCGGCTATCTTGCTCGCTAGCACGTCCACCGCTTCTAAAAAACGATCTGGGAGGAGGGAAGCAGATAAAAGATATCAAATGTACTGTTAAATGATATATATCTTGCTGAGCAAAAACCACTGTGCTGCTTTTATTGTGGCACCAATATTGCCTGAAATGTTGTGGCTACTTAAATGGTCTGAGATACCGCGATGATATTTGCTGCCACCATGGAAGCAACAATCTTTCGATTGCAAATAGGCTGTAGATATCAGTAACTATAGACCCTGCATAGAGCTCTGTGCGTTACGTGCCATTCTAGAAAGTTAACTTTTCAGTCTTCTACTAGGGCTGCCGATAGAGCGTCCTCTCTGCCGGTTGCAAGATAGAATACAATACACATCTGTATAAACTTCGTTTTCGACAAAACATACAGATTTTAACCGATACATACCGTTAGTCTTCAGGTTATCAACCAAATTAGTGATGGACGTGATAACGTCATTAACCAGTGTGACGTCAACCACGTTACTGGTCACCTCCATTTTGTGACCCACTTTGTCTTGTACCTGCAATGAATTTTATGCATATATTTATCTGCCGTTCATGCTTAAACAGATTTCAGAAAAAAAAGACAGTGAAACCTCACTATCTCCTAACTGTTAACTTCATCCTCAATAAACTATTACAAGTATATGTTTGTTTATTGGGTTTGGATCATCCCACCAAGAGTATTTCAGTTATCTGCAGATGGTGTCCACTTGAAGCAGATATAGTGCTGCCTTCACTGTGTTTAGCATACAGTGAAGACCTGGCATGAAACCACTCCCAGTCACATTATCCTGACAACCGGCCAACCAGTCTTGGAACTACCCTTATACATGTATTTGCTTGGGCGTAGCAAAGGAGCTATAACACTACCATTTTTAACGACTTTGCTATGTCTCGGCCCGGGATCGAACCCGGGGCCTTCCGTACCCGGAACTAGAATATGTACGTTAAGTATCGCAATACACGTTGTACTTTGAGATGATATTTAATTAAGGAAGTTTACATTATGTTGGCTTATTTTTATACCCCGGGATCATTAAAAACTGTCATACTTTAAATACAGAACTAGAGAACACTCATTATTTGTATAGTATAAAGTTGTCAATGCCGATAACAGACATTTCTTCAAAACATATTGGACTTTCCAGTTTCCAGATTCTGAATTTTGAACTCTTGTATAATAACTTTCGCATAGGCTGAAAAATATTTTAATGTTTTTCTATATATAGTTTTGCTTGTGATGTTCACCTAATAGTATCACCTTTACGAACATGTTGTCCCCTCCAAAGATCACAGAGTACTGCTTGTTAAAGATAAAACAGCTATTCCTAGCGCGGCACAACCAACACCTTTTGACACCTACCTAGCTAGTAAAAAATAGCTGTTTGTAGCTTAGGCAACAGAAATTATTCAAGTATCAGACTTTGTCTCTTTGGATAGGGACGGGGATGCAACGGATGATTGTCGTATTAAGAAGCGTGGCAAATAGTTAAACCTGCAGTGATAAGTCTAGAAGTCATAATGTTGGTGCCAAACTACGAGATGGCATGAAAGAACTTAATGACAAGTTCGGTTTTTAGGAGATAATTTTGTACACATTAGGCTGACTTTAATCCCTCCCACCTACACATCAGGGTGACTTTAATCCCTCCCACCTACACATCAGGCTGACTTTAATCCCTCCCACCTACACACCAGGGTGACTTTAATCCCTCCCACCTACACATCAGGCTGACTTTAATCCCTCCCACCTACACATCAGGCTGACTTTAATCCCTCCCACCTACACATCAGGCTGACTTTAATCCCTTCCATCTACACATCAGGCTGACTTTAATCCCTCCCACCTACACATCAGGCTGACTTTAATCCCTCCTACCTACACATCAGGCTGACTTTAATCCCTCCCACCTACACATCAGGCTGACTTTAATCCCTCCCACCTACACATCAGGCTGACTTTAATCCCTCCCACTTACACATCAGGCTGACTTTAATCCTACCCACCTACACATCAGGCTGATTTTAATTCCTCCCACATACACATCAGGCTGACTTTAATCCCTCCTACTTACACATCAGGCTGACTTTAATCCCTCAAACCTACCAAACAGGTGACGTTGGTGCGCTGTATGGACCTGTCTCGGAAGACAGGCACGTGAAATGACAGGTCGATCCCCGAGGGTATCACCTGGTCCTCGATGTGACAGTTGGCTCGAATCTCCCCAGCTGCACTGTCCTTCAGGCATCCTTTCAGGGACACCGTTGTCTACAGAGGTGCATAGAATGACCGTTAAGTAAGAGCTTTATACATCAGTCAATGACTAAACACCCTTAACTACTCTCCGCGTGGAGGCAAGTCCCAGAGCGTTAGTGCAGCACGTGTCAGAATGTTTACCTGAGATACGCCAATGGCTCAATAATGATACTTGTCTTCCTCAAGAAAACTGGCATAAATTATGCTAGTAATTATATATGAGCGATACAATAATATCCTTAATTGCGTAGCTATGCTGTTGTTTAATATCATAATAATTCCATTTTGTCACAGAAAAAAAATAAAAAAAAATATGATCAACTTTATTTTGTAAGCTTACATGAATTTGAATTTATTAAAAAAATGAATACTGGTGATGAAAAAGTCAACGTTTATTCAGGCAGTATCACATGATTTGTTTCCCTGATAATAACGTTATTGTTGAACGAAGCTAAATAAGTGCCTTGACCTAAAAGCTATATTTTGTGAATGCTCGACAAACACTTGTATTAGGTGTACTTAACCCTGTAATATATGCCCTATTTCTACATCCCAAGGGCAGAGACGCTTGTATTTGGTGTACTTAACCCTGTATTGGATGCCCTACCTTCTGCATCCCAAGGGCAGAGACGCTTGTATTTGGTGTACTTAACCCTGTATTAGATGCCCTACCTTCCGCATCCCAAGGGCAGAGACGCTTTTATTTGGTGTACTTAACCCTGTATTAGATGTCCTACCTTCCACATCCCAAGGGCAGAGACGCTTGTATTTGGTGTACTTAACCCTGTATTAGATGCCCTACCTTCAGCATCCCAAGGGCAGAGACGCTTGTATTTGGTGTACTTAACCCAGTATTAGATGCCCTACCTTCTGCATCCCAAGGGCAGAGACGCTTGTATTTAGTGTACTTAACCCTGTATTAGATGTCCTACCTTCCGCATCCCAAGGGCAGAGACGCTTGTATTTGGTGTACTTAACCCTGTATTAGATGCCCCACCTTCCGCATCCCAAGGGCAGAGACGCTTGTATTTGGTGTACTTAACCCTGTATTAGATGCCCCACCTTCTGCATCCCAAGGGCAGAGACGCTTGTATTTGGTGTACTTTACCCTGTATTAGATGCCCCACCTTCTGCATCCCAAGGGCAGAGACGCTTGTATTTGGTGTACTTAACCCTGTATTAGATGCCCTACCTTCTGCATCCCAAGGGCAGAGACGCTTGTATTTGGTGTACTTAACCCTGTATTAGATGCTCTATCTTCTGCATCCCAAGGGCAGAGACGCTTGTATTTGGTGTACTTAACCCTATATTAGATGCCCTACCTTCTGCATGCGTACATATGTTCTGTATGCAGCCTCTTTTAGTTGTTTGTTTTGTGTTTTGACATTTCGTCTGATGAATCTCAGACTGTTTTTGGCCTTGTTTGTGATAGTGTTTATGTGAGATGACCAATCGAGTTTACTACTGATAGTGACCCCGAGATATTTTTCGTGTTCTGTTGTTCTGAGGGTGGTGTCATGAAGTGTGTATGAAAAGATAACCGGTTTCTTTTTTCTGTGTATTCTGAGAACTTCACACTTGTCAGGGTTAAATTCCATTGACCATTCTTTTTCCCAAAGTTCTAGGTTGTGTAAGTCTTCCTGGGGCTTTGTGCAAATGCGCGTGATTTTATTGTGAGGTAAACTATTGTGTCGTCTGCAAACAGACGCACACGACACCTGACACTTCCTGGTAGGTCGTTAATGTAGGCTAAAATAGACTTGGGCCTACGACCGTGCCCTTCGGGATACCAGAATGTACAGGGAGACTGTGAGAGACCTTGTTTTTGACTAAGACCTGTTGTGACCTGTTATGTAGGAAGTCTTTAATCCATGTGGTGATGTATGGGTTTACCCCCATTTACCACCATAGTAGTAGATTAATTCGAGTTCGTCATATTGGACTTTTGACTCCTTTTTTAAATGCCTGGTGTTGTCTTATACTCAGCAGATAAATAGAAATTCCAGTCAGGTCAAGTCTTCACTTTTAGCCCGCTTAGAACGAAGTAAAAATGCTTAAGCAAATACAGAAAATCCGTTTATTCATAGGCAGATCTGATCAGGACTATTTGCTGCCAAATCTCAAGCAAAAAAAAAATGAAGCTAGTTAAGGTTTCAGAATTCATGTATTCGCCCCTACCTCGGCTAGTTCCGTCATGGCTGTGGCTTGTAAAGAACAACTCCGGAGCTCCTCGTAGATATATAGTTCGTGTTCTTTGTCAGTAAACACCGTGTTGTGGTCATCGAAATAAGCGTGAAGCTTTACGGTGTATTTTCGTCCTGGCAGTAATACATCTGTCCAAAAGAAACACGGGAACATTTTTAACTTCGAAATTCAATATGAACCCTGAACGCAGATATCTGGAATCGAACAACGGGCCTCTTGTTTTCTTTTTCATTTTTATTTTTCTCTCCCTTTTCCGCTGACTAGCATATTAAAAGCTCTAAATACATCGATTTACAAGTTTTCTAGTATCACCACATACCACTGAAAAACCAGTTGCATTATTAATCTATCCACCAGTATACATCACCTATATCTTCACATACAACTGATCTATCCTTTAGCAATAGAATTTCTAGATAAGAAATACTATGCCATTCACGAGCACATTATGCTGTGATTCATAAAAAAATCTAGTATGTTTCTCAATATGCTTCTATCTTAGTGTATTGAACACACGGATGTCATGGTGAAGATGTCGCAAAAACAGTAAGTCACTCTAGATGCAGGCGAGTTGACTGCACTTTCATTTGTCAGGAATACTGTAATCTCCACCGTTTTTCTGATACCACTGCAGCTTGATGTTTTGTACACCCGCCCTAAACACACTACCCCGCTCCCACCCTGCGAAGGCCAGAAAAGGCAACATTCAAATTTACAATGCCTTGAAGCACTTTCAGTCACTTAAGACTATTTTAAAATGAGGTTAATTAAGGTCAAATGAATATTTGTTTAAAAATGGCATATAAATAGTTAATTCAAAATATTTATATCTCTTTAAAGTCGTTTGCAGTTTCAGATTGCAATATGTCCCGGAGACAAAATTGGTCCACAGTGTATATTGTTTAGCTATACAATTTCTTGTTAATATTAATTACAGCTATCACCTTACAACAAATTATTCAGTGAACAAACAATGGTTGTTTACAATTAAATGTATTCCGTCTGAAGTAGCTAAAACCTCTTACTCGGGTATATGGTGAACCAGGTATACGCCTCCACCAGCTGAGTTGCTGTGCCCACAGACTCATTCAAGGTCACATAATCGAAACCTGCAACACCCGGATAATGGGATCAAGAACCAGAGAAATGGCGAATAATGTGATACGTGTAACAGTAAAGAGCACGTACACAAAAGTTAGCATCCGATCTTTGCTATGCAATGTCAGCAACAGATCTTTGCTACGCAATGTTAGCGACAGATTTTTGCATTACAACGTTATCAACGATATTTGCAGTGGCATTTTAACAAACATTACAACATTTAATAGGCACAAAATTAAAAGTCACAAAGCCCGCAGAAGCAAGTTTCGCACCATATGGTCATGATGCAGTGTATTATAGATAGTGCCATTCAATAAATACATTGTGCGGGACAAAAAAAGAGTACAGCGACTTATGTTTTTTAGACAAACAAGCAAACCAGTCCATGCCGAAATTGCAACAGACTGCACTTTTGCCGACTGACCGTTCCAAGGCGGTAACTGTTGTTTGTTTTTTCTTTTTGTGTGTTATGTCTCATCTTTGTGTTTTTGTTACATTTACATTAACCATGTTTGCCTTTGTCTACAGGTAGATAAAATTTAAATATCTGTGGAAACTTTGATAGGACCTTTTCTTATTTACATATGTTAATACATGGCCAAGCCATTTAACACGTTTTCGATTTTTTGCAAAACGGAAATTATTTAATAAAAAATATGTCTGTTCAATTGCTATAAAATAAAATGGTCAGTCAAGATCTTTTTCTGCATCTAATTATAAGTACGTTTATCTCAAATCTTGTAAATTAGACAGAAAACCGTTAATTGGCCTATTACATAGTTCTTACATACTCCCATGTGGCTCTTATAAACAGTGAAAACGTAAAATAAGACTCAGTTACACATAAATTTGAGCAAAAAATAGCAGTGAAAGGAAACATATAAAAAAGACACTATGACACACTTCATCATATAAAAATAATAAAAAGTTAAACAGTTTTACTCCAATGCTTATATTCATTATTAATATTAATTTACAACCATGATCGTTGACAGTGTGGCAACATTATTTTTTAAATTGGATGATTATTTTATGATTTAAAACAGCACAAAACATGACAGGCTATTAACTTTTACCTGCGTTTTCATGTCGGTTCATTTTTTTTATACTATTTTGAGCAATAGGTAATTTATGTAGCTAACATAACAACTTTATATGAAATGTTTATAAGCTGTATAACTTGTAACATAGACATTACCATAGCCAGCGATTTAAATGAACATACATGTTTGTTATTAAGGACAGGTAATTTATGTAGCTAACATAACAACTTTATATGAAATGTTTATAAGCTGTATAACTTGTAACATAGACATTACCATAGCCAGCGATTTAAATGAACATACATGTTTGTTATTAAGGACAGGCTGAACCTTATGTTCATACAAACTTGGATGAAACGTGCGTCTATATAAACATAGATAATGCGTGTATTCATATAAACATGGGTAACACGTGCATTGATACAAACATGGATGATACGTGTGTCTTTTTAAACATAGATAACACGTGTATTCTTTTTAACATAGATAACACGTGCGTTCATACAAACATGGATGATACGTGTGTCTTTTTAATCATAGATAGCACATGTATTCATTTTGACATAGATAACACGTGCGTTCATACAAACATGGATGATACATGTGTCTATATAAACATAGATAATACGTGTATACATATAACGTGTGTTTATACGAACAAGGATGTCACGTGTGTTTATAAAAACTTGGATGAAACGTGTGTTTATACAAGCAAAGATAAAATATGTGTTTATACAAACATGGATAAAACGTGTGTTTATATAAACAAAGAGGACACGTGTTGATACAAACATGTTATATAAACACAGATGACATGTGTATTTATACAAAAAATAGGAGAAACGTGTGTTTATACAAACACAGATGAAAAAGTGTGTTTAAGCAAATTTTAATAACGTGTGTTTAAATAAATATAGACGAAACTTGTTTTTAAGAACATTGGTGAAAGGTTTTTCCACAAATAAAGGTGACATGTTTGTCTACAGAAACATAGGTGAAACATTTGGTTATACAAATACAAGCCAACAGTGTTTCAAGAAACATAGTTGACAAGTGTGTTTATCCAAACACTGGTGAAACGTTTGTTTACACATACATGGCCGAAAAGTTTGTTTGCACAAACATGGCCGAAAAGTTTGTTTGCACAAACAAATATTGGCGGAACGTTCTTCAGATAAACATGGGAGAAATGTGTGTCAATAAAGCATATGCGAGACTTTTTTATACAAAACATGGGTAAAACTTGTGTTCATATAAACATTTGTGAAACATGTGTTAATGCTTACATAGGTTAAATGTTTGTTTCTAAACAGGTTGGGAAAATATTTGTTTATATAAACTTGGATAAAACGGCTGTTCATAGAGACAGAAGTTAAACGTTTATTTACACGAATACACGTGAAAGTGTGTCTATACAAATTTGCGTTACGTTCGTACTTAACAGGTTTGCTGTAAGTGCGGGTTGATTGTAATATATTTGTGATTGTCCTTCCAGAAAAAATCACTTTCAATATACCCTTTCCTCTATACTATTATTATGACATAGGCTTTGACTGAGCAAAGGAAATTGTTAAAAGTATAAAGCACCTCTAAAAATCTAACTAAGATTACCTGTATTTTGAGGTAGCAATGTCCCATTGGCTATAATAGGGTTATTGCTTGTACATATATTGACAATCTTACAACGATGAGTGTTTATAAGAGTCCTCATTTCAGAACCTTATTGCTGAAAGTTTTAAACATGTTACAAGCATGGCATCAAATCAGAATGATTGTGTAAAATCACATGCTGCCATTAAATCCTCTAAAAATAAGACTATATAACATAAAAATGTCACGACGTTTTGTTTAATTTCTGGTTTATTTATCATTTTTTAATCAGTATAAAACCGGGAATGCAAATATCTAATACGTCTAATAGACAGAGACAATATCTTCACCCGTTTACAGTTCATGTTCTAGTTGTGGTGAAGACTGGTGTAACAGGTCTTTCAGCTGACTAATGAGTTGGTAATTCTACTGACCTGTGGTGAGTCGGTGATTCTACTGACATGTGGCGAGTTGGTGATTCTACTGATCTGCGGTGAGTTGGTGATTCTACTGACCTGTGGTGAGTCGGTGATTCTACTGACCTGTGGTTAGTTGGTAATTCTACTGACCTGTGGTGAGTTGGTGATTCTACTGACCTGTGGTGAGTTGGTGATTCTAATGACCTGTGGTGAGATGGTGATTCTACTGACCTGTGGTGAGTTGGTGATTCTACCTGTGGTGAGTTAGTGATTCTACTGACCTGTGGTGAGTTTGTAATTCTACTGACCTGTGGTGAGTTAGTGATTCTACTGACCTGTGGTGAGTTTGTAATTCTACTGACCTGTGGTGAGTTGGTGATTCTACTGACCTGTGGTGAGTTTGTAATTCTACTGACCTGTGGTGAGTTGGTGATTCTACCTGTGGTGAGTTAGTGATTCTACTGACCTGTGGTGAGTTTGTATTTCTACTGACCTGTAGTGAGTTAGTGATTCTACTGACCTGTGGTGAGTTTGTAATTCTACTGACCTGTGGTGAGTTGGTGATTCTACTGACCTGTGGTGAGTTTGTAATTCTACTGACCTGTGGTGAGTTGGTGATTCTACTGACCTGTGGTGAGTTGGTGATTCTACTGACATGTGGCGAGTTGGTGATTCTACTGATCTGCGGTGAGTTGGTGATTCTACTGACCTGTTGTGAGTTGGTGATTCTACTGACCTGTGGTGAGTTGGTGATTCTACTGACCTGTGGCGAGTTGGTGATTCTACTGATCTGCGGTGAGTTGGTGATTCTACTGACCTGTGGTGAGTCGGTGATTCTACTGACCTGTGGTTAGTTGGTAATTCTACTGACCTGTGGTGAGTTGGTGATTCTACTGACCTGTGGTGAGTTGGTGATTCTACCTGTGGTGAGTTAGTGATTCTACTGACCTGTGGTGAGTTTGTAATTCTACTGACCTGTGGTGAGTTAGTGATTCTACTGACCTGTGGTGAGTTTGTTATTCTACTGACCTGTGGTGAGTTGGTGATTCTACTGACCTGTGGTGAGTTTGTAATTCTACTGACCTGTGGTGAGTTGGTGATTCTACTGACCTGTGGTGTGTTGGTGATCCTACTGACCTGTGGTGAGTTTGTAATTCTACTGACCTGTGGTGAGTTGGTGATTCTACCTGTGGTGAGTTAGTGATTCTACTGACCTGTGATGAGTTTGTAATTCTACTGACCTGTGGTGAGTTAGTGATTCTACTGACCTGTGGTGAGTTTGTAATTCTACTGACCTGTGGTGAGTTGGTGATTCTAATGACCTGTGGTGAGATGGTGATTCTACTGACCTGTGGTGAGTTAGTGATTCTACTGACCTGTGGTGAGTTTGTAATTCTATTGACCTGTGGTGAGTTAGTGATTCTACTGACCTGTGGTGAGTTTGTAATTCTACTGACCTGTGGTGAGTTAGTGATTCTACTGACCTGTGGTGAGTTTGTAATTCTACTGACCTGTGGTGAGTTAGTGATTCTACTGACCTGTGGTGAGTTTGTAATTCTGCTGACCTGTGGTGAGTTGGTGATTCTACTGACCTGTGGTGAGTTGGTGATTCTACTGACCTGTGGTGAGTTGGTGATTCTACTGACCTGTGGTGAGTTGGTAATTCTACTGACCTGTGGTGAGTTGGTGATTCTACTGACCTGTGGTGAGTTGGTGATTCTAATGACCTGTGGTGAGATGGTGATTCTACTGACCTGTGGTGAGTTGGTGATTCTACTGGCCTGTGGTGAGTCGGTGATTCTACTGACCTGTGGTGAGTTGGGAATGTTACTGACCCACGGTAAGTTGGAAATTCTTTTAACCCACGGGGAAACGAGATTTTACTGAGATCTTACATTAAAACCATTCGTAATATTAAATAGCTTTTAATTGTAAATCTTGTATGATGATTTGAGCCACGTTTGAACAACGTCTGTTATGTTTCAATATGTCTTACTCTTGCCAGATTTATTTTTAATTTGTTATTATAGTTTGTTACAATGATATTTTCTTAACATAATACAGCATGAAGTTTTTGCAGTTGTACTCCTTTACCTTCTTTCTGTACGAAGCTCCAGGTGGCGCTTGTCTCTTTACCAATGTATGCCTTCATCATGATTGGTGAGTCATGGCGGAACTTGGTCCTCTGGGTAACCATGCGGACCTTTTTAAAATATTTCAAAAGCTTTAGTGTAAATAAACATTATTTTCATTCCACTTGATACCACGAAACCATTTGATGCAAAACATCTAAGGACGTGTACACACAACATTATCTGACAGACGAAAACGACGGACATAACAAAGGAATCCCCAAAACAATACCAAACTTTAAACCCTTGTTCAGCACTGCCAACAAATGAAAACAATCTCTACCCAAGTGATTAGACTTGCCAAAATCGATGTGCAATATAAATGGTGCAAAGTTGAAGCCTTTAACATCCGAGTACAACAACAGCTCTTTTAAAAATTTTAAATGCAGTCCTGGCGTAGACGCTTCCAAGATCATGGATGTATGGCATCAAAGGCGCCGCAAAATGCATGTACATGTATTATAGAGTGTAAGTAAAGAAAAATTAAAATGTGCTATATCAAACAAACCAAAACTCGAAACATATCTGAACACATACTGTATTTTCACCGATTAATTAAACAAGTATATCTAAATAAAAAGATCATTCTTTTCACAACAGGAGATAAACAGTTATGTTTTAACTTCATACCTTTAAAAATAAGTAACGAACGTTCTTGCACCATGTGTTCATGCAATATGACCAATTACCTAAGATACATTCTCGAATGATACATTTTATGGGCAGAAAAAAATGAAATATAAACATCTGCTACGTCTAATAAGGGTCGTTAAGCAAACAATATCAATATCGGTAAACTCAGTATATAATAGGCCACCTACGAGCAATGAAGCTGATCTGTGCAATGTTACGTTCCTGGACTCGTCCAAGTATAGAATATGAACATTATATCATTTGGATTTGACCAGATAAATAGGATGCATCTGTATCATTTGGACTCGTCCAGGTACAGAAGATACACCTTGTATCATTTGGACTCGTCCATGTACAGAAGTTGCACCTTATATCATGTGGACTCGTCCGGGTACAGAGCGTCCAGGTACAGAATATGCACATTGTATAATTTGGACTCGTCCAAGTATAGAAGATGTACCTTGTATCATTTGGACTCGTCCACGCATAGAAGATGCACCTTGTATCATTTAAACTCGTCTGGGTACAGAAGATCCACCTAGTATCACTAATAACATAATACTGCCAACAAAACATGTTGTCGTTTTTACATTTACGATATAATTATACTAAGTCTTTGCAGGGACGTTTTTGTTATGTAACAGTTGTAGTTTTACTCTCAATTCAGATAAGTAGGCCATTATCCGTACCTATGAAATACAAATTGTAAGTGGGTAACGCATTTTTGCAAAGTGCAATCTCTGTAAACCTTCCGAATATCAGTTTAACAAGTCGTCTCCCTTTCTGCTGTTGATATTTAATTACTTCTATTAGTAACGAAGTATTTATTAATATAATTGTTTTGCAATGTAAAGTTAAGCAATATGTTTTAGAGCAGTGTTGTGTATGTCCTAGTACCCGTATGGGTAATCTTCGACTCCATGAACAATACTGTAAGCTTGTCAAATACACGTCAGCAAACTTTTAAAAGTCTGAAAAAATGGCTACACGAATACCTAAATGGCTACGCGAATACCCAAATGCTTGTCTTCACAAACATGTTTGGTTTTGGTGAATATTTCTCGACATTGTCTGTCACGTCAATACAATATAGTAGCTGTATATAAGAACACTGTTTACGCCCTTGCCAGTCGCGTAAAAGGGATTCAAATAAACATATCCAAATATTTATTATTTTGTGGTGTGAATGTATAAATTAACAATGTATATGATGTCTTAGGACAGGAATTAATCAATATGTTTACTTTTTATGGTATTAAAGATTTAGTATACAATGAAGCAACATACGACAGGTGTCCGGCCGAGAGTAGCGCGGATGGTTTTCTGAGTCTCAGCTTGGTGAATCCCATCTGACTTGTTGACACGGACAGTCAGAGAGAACACGTAGTCGTTGTTGGACGACATGAGCGTCGCGGGGAAGCTCAGCTTTGACGCGGTAGCTACAGTGATGGACAGTGCGCTCATGCAGTCCTGTAAAATATTAAAAACATATATACATCACTACACATTCTCAACTGAGACCGTCTACTGTGCTGAGCAGGAGGTAAAGTGACGTGCCTTTCGGACACTATACAAAACGATGATCCTCAAAAATTGTAGCAACCACAGAGATTAGCCATCAACATATTGGTTCACAAACTTCCATCCCTCTAAACTTATTTTGCCTAATTGACGCGCCAACTAATCGGCATACACATTGAGCTTCGAATCTAGCCAAATGTGTCAACTTCCAATAAATACTTACAGACATGTTCTTTAGATAGTGTCATAAACGGCAACAAAAGTTGTCTTGAATGTGCTGGTTCTACTTTGATAAAGAATGATTATTACAACAACTGACGCACACCCTCGCATATTGATAAAAACTATGCTACAAGATTAGTTCTTTGCATAAACTTGTAGTTTATGTATTCACCATGTAGAGTGGATATTGAGTCAGTTTTACTGTTTTTCGGAGCTTCGACACACTCATACACTGTTTCGGTTATCTAACATACATTTCGGTTCAAATCTAGGCTAGCATAGTTATTTTATGAATGGGTTTAAAACTGACCGATCGACTGCTTCGCCCTAAATACCCAGCCAATCAGTGAACGCCATTCATTTGTACATGGTCACGTGTTTCCATCTGACAGCTTTTTAATCGGTCGATTCTCGTGATTCCAAGGTAATTTTCCTTGAGAATTATGCTTATAACAGTTTATAAAAGCCTTGACAAATTGTTCAGAATGCAGATGCTAAATTTGGTTATCTTCGTGGACCAAGTCGGCGATTCAATAAACAGTCCATCAAGGCAGGGGGAGAAAAACAAGCATTGCAGCGTTCGTTTCATGATTATTAAGCAAACTTATGCTCAGTGTTTTTCGGAGATGGCCCATGAACTGTCGATGCGCATTCGGCACGCTTCGGATAATTCATGAATCATTTGCAGGTAGTCGGATCACCTTGGTCATATTCCTATGGGGAACTACTTTTCTTGCCGGTCATTCGTCACTCTCTTACACTGTCGGTTTATAACTTTTACCTCTGTAACAGGTTCAGATTCAATCGGAACTTCTCGGGTAATTCCGTCCTCGGGACAATCATCCCTCGGATGTATCTGGTGCAATGATACTTACTGAAATCACGATCGTTTTGATCGCCGGAAGTCGGAAGAAGAATATGCCTATAATGTAGTTCGCACAAAACATAAACAATGCCATCGTTTGACAGCTGCGTGTCTGCTGCGCTTGATAAATTAAAATTTGAAGCCGCCACCAGGGGCGTGCCTAGGCGACCTTTGAGTATACGCACTATTCCTTGAGGGTGGGGGGGGGGGGGGGGGGTATTTTCCTTATTTTCCTTAGAACGCCGTAGATGCATTCTGGGGAGAAACTCGAAACTCTGCCACAGTACAACGAGCAGGAAGGGACAGAAATACGTCAGGTAGGATTGCAGAAGTGTATTTGTAGAATTTGAAAAAAAATGAAACAGATAACAAGTGCCAAAAACAGGTTATGTACGATTTTTATTTGCTTTGTGGCGTTTTTATTTTTTGAATTTTTGGAAGCAACTGTACGCAACTGCGTAAGTGCGTAAGCCCAGGCACGCCACTGCGGCCACAAATTGAAGTTTTACAGGCACCGTACTGTAATGAGCTGTCACCCGAGTGCAATCTTCGTTTTGACGTTTGTCTCAAATTTAGTCTCATTTAGGGCAATGGTCGAGGTGATCCGACTACCTACATACAGCCGAGAGATGATTCATGAATTATCCGAGGTGTTCCGACTGACTCAGCTTACTTAAGGCCACGGTGACTCTGTATGACGTCAGATAAAACGTCGGTTAGGAATTTAAAAATAAACAATGTTAAAATTTTTTATCTTTTATCTCACAAATAATTTATCTTTTATCTCACGTATTTTTCATAACCTAAGTGTGTAACCGTTTTGAACCTTCTAATTAATTGATGTCAGCAGGTTATTCATTTATCTTATTTTTTTGCATGTCAGCAGGTTATACATTTATCTTATTTTTTGCATTTACGTGTATGTTATAAATATGCTGTGTTCTAGTTTACAATCGCTTAATTATTTGCATTGATTAAAAAATACAGAAAAAAAATCGATAGCTATTGCTAACTTTCTAAAGCAATCCTAGACTTTTATACCGAAACAAAATTTAATATATATATTTATTATGGTTATGGTTTTCAAAGTCAAATTCAGTGTGGGTTAAATGTCGTTTGTCTGTGTTGACAAGGTTCTTGTAATTGAGTCCATAGCAGAGGTGTTACTGTGTGGTACAACAACCATGCTTGGAGATTGATTATTCGTAGTAATTCGTCAGGAAACAAGTAAAATTCGCGATAAACAATAACGTTTTGTTTTTGCTACAGCGCGGTGTCATCGTTGGAAGTACACGTTGTTAAATAAATAATTTTACCAAAAAAAAACAAAAAAAAAAACTCCGGGATAAATGATTCCATCCAAACTGGACAGTTGGTAAATGTGAAGACGTCTTTTGGTATATATGTATTTTTTTGATTGTCATGTAAATGTTCATTCTGGATGCACCCTGCCATCAGGGACTCCGCGGAGGCAGTTCCATAAGTTGTATCCAACTGTTTATATAAAACTGATGGTTTACATACATATATAAAACCAATTAGCAGTCCGTGTTCTTTTGTGCAAGGTAGATAAAATGTTCACCGTGTGCTGTACATTTGAACTGATCAGTCAATCTGAATAATGAACAAGACTTAAAGTGTAGGACAGACCGATTTTAAAACAGCATTGCAAAAGCTCACCTTATCTCCTGTCTGTCGGCATGTCCATAGATACTCGAGGGGTCCTCCGTCCGGGTCGTAGGAGAACCTGCCATCTACCACCACGGGATCCTCGGAGTCAGTGATAGCCTCGGAAATCGGATTGCCTAATCAAGGAACAAAAGAACGATGTTGCCATTAGGTAGTTTACTCAGTCGCAAAAATAAAATCATATATTGTTTGGTTATTTATTTTCCCAAATCCAATATTTACGGAATGTTAAACATAACTGTGTGTAAGTGAAGCTTTTTTTTATTCTAGCTGGGTTCCGGAAGTATTCTGGTATTATGAACATAACTTATAGAAATACGTTTCTTTTTACTCTGGAGACTTTGATATATTTAGAAAGGTTACTTTCACTTTAACACTAGAAGGCATGTTCGAAGGTTGACACGTATCTTTAATGAAGGACAACCTTTGATGCGAGCCACAGGGTCTCTGCACTGGATAAGGACAGTCAGTGGGTATTCAATGTTATTAGAAGGGTCGCCAACAACAGACACTGTCAGACTGTACACTACAGAGGTGTTACCTGAAGCAAAAAAACATAAATTATTGGCAAAAGCAAATGATAGCACAATACTTGTTGTGGAAGTGTCCTGTCGATTATGTTTTGCCATTAGAATAAGCTTTGCAGCTCACCGTTCTGCAGTTGAAATACAATTAATCTAACTGGACTGATTCAAGGCTAAATAAGAGACTGAGTAAATTACAGAAATACTACCGATACTATGTAATGTGTCGGTAGCCATATATCTCTTATGTTGGTATCCAAGAAGAACACGTAAATAAGTAAATGTCAAATATGTTTATAAAACATTAAGAATGTGTTGTTTTAAGGCACTCACACATCATGATGGTATTTTCTGTGGTCGTGGACTTATAGTAGTATTGGCCAGGTACCTGCACGCCGTCCCTGAACCAGGTGAAGTTGTATCCATTGAGACCAACTGATGTGTCGTATGTGATCCGGCAGTTGATGGCGAACCTGAGAGATATTGTGAGATACGTTCATTTGTCTTACAATTGCAGAAACAGCAACAAAGGCAGATGCCGAACTAAGGAGGTTTTAAGATGTGTTATAGATGCAGAAACAAATGACACACTTCGGAGATTGAGAATCCTTTAGTTGTGTTATAGATGTATAGGCCGAAACAAATGACACATCTCGGAGATTAAGAATCTTTTAGTTGTGTTATATAGGCAGAAACAAATGACACATCTCGGAGATTGAGAATGTTTTAGCTGTGTTATAGATGTATAGGCAGAAACAAATGACACATCTCGGAGATTGAGAATCTTTTAGTTGTGTTATAGAGGCAGAAACAAATGACACATCTCGGAGATTGAGAATGTTTTAGCTGTGTTATAGATGTATAGGCAAAAACAAATGACACATCTCGGAGATTGAGAATCTTTTAGTTGTGTTATAGAGGCAAAAACAAATGACACATCTCGTAGGTTGTGAATGATTTAATTGTGGTGTAGAGACAGAAGCAAAGGGCACTTTGTTATAGCGGCAATACAGACGACGAACATTGAACGTCGTGTGGTGTACAATAAGTCAACCACTAGCATGGGGCGGTGCAATATTTGCATTATTTGGACTCTTCTAGGTAAAGGGTGGAACCATGTACCTCGATAATAATGCATACTAGCAAATAGTGATTTCAAGTTTGAGTAGTCAGTGGGTTAAAATGCTTATATTTTGATCTATGGTTTGAGTCCCGTAAAATACACTTTTTAAATTACTTCGTATAAATATATTTATTTAAAACGGTAATATGTATACTTTTCTTCCAAACATATTACCATAAAGTATTTTATTTGAGTTTGCGAGTATTTATTAAGACTCAAACCTAATGAATACATATAACAAACATAATAAGGTATGTTACATCTTATATTATAATAATCAATTATATGTTGTTTCTGGTGTATAAAAGCGTTATTCATGTGACAAAAATCTCCCGGAATTATACAACTACTTCATTGATGAAGTGTTTATCCATATTGTGTTAATACTTGAGCACTTACACCGTGTTCGGGTACGTTTGGTACCTCCCTTCACTTATAGGCTGTAAGACCGCCGGAAAGAACAATACAGAAGGCAGCGGAGTCGCTGTCTTACGCAGAGTGTGTGTTAATGTCGCCGTATTGCCCAAGAAATCAGTTACGGTAACCGTCAGCAGGTAATCTCCGACTTCACCGACGTTTACACTGACTTCAAGACTGTCGTCCCATTCGTCTGAAATGAAAAAAGGCGGTAAAATTATTCTAAATGTCCTATATGATAAAATTGCATAATATCAGAATACAGGGTAATTTTACTGATGTGCATACGAAATACAATAAATACGATAAGAATACAAGGTTATTCTACTGACTTTTTTTTAAAAGCAAGATTGCAAATACGGTTTCAGATACTAGATTACTCTAGTGATGTGATTGAAACTATAGAAAGTACGATAAGGATGCAAAGCATCCTACTGAAATAAAGTACGGTACCGGTAAGTGCGGAAAGGATATTATATTATTCTATTTTATGTCTTTAATACGGTAAAGTACGGTAAGGATATTATATTACTCTATTATGTGTCCTCAATACGGTGAGTATGATAAGGACATTATATTATTCTATTGTTTGTCCTCAATACGGTGAGTATGATAAGGACATTATATTATTCTATTGTTTGTCCTCAATACGGTGAGTATGATAAGGACATTATATTATTCTATTGTTTGTCCTCAATACGGTGAGTATGATAAGGACATTATATTATTCTATTGTTTGTCCTCAATACGGTGAGTATGATAAGGACATTATATTATTCTATTGTTTGTCCTCAATACGGTGAGTATGATAAGGACATTATATTATTCTTTTGTTTGTCCTCAATACGGCGAGTATGATAAGGACATTATATTATTCTATTATGTGTCCTCAATACGGTAAGTGTGGTAAGAATAATATATTATTCTCTTATTTGTCTTTAATATGATAAGCACGGTAAGGATATTATATTACATTATATGTCTTTAATACGGTATGTACGATAATGATACAATGCTATTTTACTGGTGTGTCTAAAAAATCAGGTAATATAATTAGGATTTAATTTAATATAGGAGCGCTCGTGGCCGACTGGTCCACTGGTTCTTTCCAGACATAGGCCTGGGCTCTATCTCTTCCAGTAATTATCAAGAGACCGTCGAATACGGGTGATGCTCCCCGAATAGGAATTGGTCACAAAAACGGTTTGTAACTATGAAGGTGAATTTTGTAAATAGAGTATTGCTATAAAATCACACATAACCAAACCTGTACCTATGAATGTTGAAGGGAATGGCTATTTCAACCACTGAGTTAACTTGGGGAACAATGGAACTCGTCATACTAAAAATGAATTCAAGAAATACAAATTCAATATTGAAATGCAAGAAACACAATTAAATGCAAACTGTGCAGCACACAGTCTCTTGCCATCCTAATAGCCTTATATGTTCTATGTTTTTACCTTTGTTGTTTCCATTCAATGTCCAGCGGACAGACTCCGGAGGGCGGTCATCTGGCATGTCTAATGCCTCGATTGCCAAAGTAATTGGGTTGGGTGAGTGGTTGGTCAGTAACGTGGGCCAGACCGACCCCTTCATCACCAGCCTCATGGTGTTGGGTATTTCAACAGTGGACATGACTACTGTAAGGTCCAGGACAGCGGTCTGGTGTCTGTATCGACCCACGCTACTGGTGAAGCCTGCGGCTAACTGTACCGTGTTACCTGTATTGGGAGAGCGCTACCTTACATAAGGAATTGTCAAGTAACTTATTTTGTCATTCTGTTATAAATTAGGCTTAAACAAAGATGGAGAATGTGCATAAGGCAATGATATATTTAAGTAGATACGGACGTTCTTTTATGATAGCATAATTGTATTTACAAACTTCGAGATCATTGTAGTAAACATTCTTTAAAGCTGGTTGTATTTACAAAGTTCGAGATCATTTTAATGGCGAACTTTAGTAAACATAGTTTAAAGCTGATTGTATTTACCAGGTTCGAGCGTGCTGCCATCTCCAGGATAGAGTGTTATCCGAGTTCTATCATTACTCAGCAGACACCGCGGGGATGTCCCGAAGGTGGATATAGTATTAAAGAACGTGCCACACGAAAGGTGGGTACTGGGAGGAGTTACTGGCATGTTGAAGATCACCTCAAGCATCGTCATGTCTGCAAAAAAGACCTTTCTGGATCCATAGTATATAATAATAGACTTAACAATGACAAAAACAATCATTTTAAATTTGAATGTGTTGACTGCGACATAAGAAGTGTCACATACGTTTGAAATACCGACACGCCCCAACTACACCCAGAATAGACTCGCTTGCATTTAAACTTTTTAAAGGTTACGTGATAACGTGGAATTGTGATATTGTGAAAGCATATTGTTGTGCGTCTATTCGCTGTTTGCACATTTAAAAAACAGATAACGGTCATTCAAGTGCAACAATGACCAAGAAGACAATTTTTCTTAGCATGGCGGCCATTCCACTTAATTATGACAGACGACAAAGATTTGGCAACCATTCCAGCGCAGTAACGACATAGACGGCAAAGTTTCCAAACAAAGCGACCACTCTAGCGCAGTCGTGACATAGACGAAAAAGCTTCTAAGCAAGGCGACCATTTCAGTGCAATTGTGACATTGACGTCAAGGTTTCTGTGCATGCCGACCATTACAGCACAGTTGTGGCATCGACGTGAAGGTTTATTGGCAAGGCGACCATTACAGCGCAATTGTGACATAGACGTCAAGGTTTCTAGGGAAGACGACCATTACAGCGCAATTGTGACATAGACGTCAAGGTTTCTAGGGAAGACGACCATTACAGCACAATTGTGACATAGACGTCAAGGTTTCTAGGCAAGGCGACCATTAAAGCGCGATTGTGACATAGACGAAAATGTTCCTGAGCAAGGCGACCATAACAGCGCAATTGTGACCTAGACGAAAAGGTTTCTATGCAAGGCGACCATTTCAACGCACTTGTGACATAGACGTCAAGGTTTCTAGGGAAGACGACCATTACAGCACAATTGTGACATAGACGTCAAGGTTTCTAGGGAAGACGACCATTACAGCACAATTGTGACATAGACGTAAAGGTTTCTAGACAAGGCGACCATTAAAGCGCAATTGTGACATAGACGAAACTGTTCCTAGGCAAGGCGACCATAACAGCGCACTTGTGACCTAGACGAAAAGGTTTCTAGGCAAGGCGACCATTTCAACGCAATTGTGACATAGACCATAAAGTTTCGAAGCAAAGTTACCATTCCAGCGAAATTGTGACATGGACGACAAAGTTTCCAAGCACAGTCGTCATTCCAGCGCAATCGTGACCTAGATGACAAGGTTTCCAAGCGTGGCAGCCATTCCAGTGGCATTAAAAACTAACACAACAAAGTTTCTACGCATTGCGACCGGAATGCACAAGTGTGACATAGACGACACAATTTCTGTGCATGGTGGCTATACAGTTCAGTTGTAACGTAGACGACCAATTATCCAAGCTTAGCAGCCATTCCAGTCGGCTTGCGGATCGGGAGCTCGCGGGTTTCAAACCCTGGCCGGGTCAAACCAAAGGCTTTTAAGTTGGTAGTAGTGGCTTCCCTCCTAACGCTCGGGGCTAAGGGGACAGCATTACGCTTGACTTATTGTTGTCAGTATAATGGACCGACCGGGTTCAGTCCCTCGGCATCTCAAAAGTGCCCCTGTGCCAAATGATAGAAATGTCGCTGCACAGTATCGACAAAACTGCCGGCGAAACCCACCCCATCCCATACTAGCGCAATAATGACATAAACGGCAAAGTTTCCACCGAAAAAAATAACAGTAACTTATTCAACAACACTTTCAAGCACACCGTTGTCATTCAAGCACAAATGTAACTTAAACAGCAGAGGGTCCTATCATGGTGAACATTTCGTCGCAATTATAACTTAAGTATATGTTTTACTTATTCAACAAAGTTTCTTAGCATAGCTATTATTCCAGCGATACTGTATTTTATGGTGACGCACCAGTTATGGTCATGGAGATGTTGTTGTCCTGGACTCTGGGTGCCACCTGGTAGAACTTCACCTCCAGACAGTCACCTATCTTGTGTTGGCCGTTTAGCGAGGCACACAACCAAGTGTCGGTAGAGACCGGCGGGGTAGGCACCGTACACGTCAGATTCCCACTGATGCTGTCCATGGTCCCCTCGTACCGCCGGGTCATGGACAACGGGGCGGACTGGCTGTCTGCAAACGTATAAAGGTACAAAAATCATATGCAGCACTGTAAATGTAGTGCCGTGAAACAAACTAATGCAAACATTAAAATGAACTCTTGGTCTGTCTAGCACTAACTTGCTAAGCATATGTGTAGATCCGGTTTAGGAAACTCTCGTGGATGAAAATTAGCCATCAGAAACGGTAAGAACGTTCAGCGTATATGGGTACCTTGGCATGCATTGAATTGAAAATCAATTGATAGGCATTATTATAGAAGTTTAACATTAAGGATAGCATTTATGAACATCTAATTCTGTGTTTGTACAACATTATTTAATATATTAAACTAGCAATTAATTTAATATGTTTGATCAAGACAGACTGCTTATATTTCGGATAACAATTTCAATGTTTCAATGGAAAATTGCCTTAACATGTTCTCGTAATCAGGGTGGACATAAATACAACATTACCTTTTATAAAACAATAGAACCTCCCCACGAGAGTGAGTATTGTATCGAATTTGTTTTTCTTAGCGTCGCCCGATAAATTAGGAATATCCAGCGTCATTACAACGGGGATGTTCGTCTCACTAGGGTCAAGGTCATGTGTGGCAGGGGTTATCGAGGTCACCGTATAGTCTAAAATAAACATAATATTTATGGATCTACAAACTTTGAAGTGAAGAAATTAGGCGTGTATTATGAACATGTTTCAGATAAAATAAATCAATAAATAGGAATGTATCTCGCTTACGGGATGTTTTTATATACTGTTACTGTGTCCTTGGTCATATATACATTTTGCATTACAGTTGGAAGATATATACTTTAATTATAAATATTTTAAATGTATATCTCATTTTCTTCCGGCCTTCTTATGAGTGAAATCTTTAGTTGCTCGTTTATTCAACAGAAATGCTTCTATTTAGTTTCTAGCACCTACCCGCAGAAGCATACACTTGCAGAGCAGGTCCTGCAAGTGCGCCGGTAGCAGATATATTCGTCCCAGCTCTAACTTCACATACACCTGAAAATTAATCGAAAAAAACGACAAAAATATGATTCATAGTTTTGTTTAACAAATTATATTCGATGCATAATAAATATGAATAAAATTGGACGACGCTTATTAGAAAGTTGTCCTGCTGTAAAGCGGACACTAGAAGGATATTATACACTAAGAGGATATTATTTAACTTTTATCGTTAAGTCTTATCTGTTCCTTAAAGTTACTAATGATACAAGAAACCGAACTTTCCTGTTAATTGGTACAATTACTTCGTATACAAGGCTCTCTGTGGCGCCATGGATGTCTTACATCCGTGCTCTTTCTTATAAGGGGTTGTAACTTTAACAACTTGACCATAGCTCTATTGATCTGCAGAAATTGTCTCTTTCCCGAGTGTTTATTTCTGAGCACAGCTAGTCGACGGGTTCTGCGTGCAATAGGTTAAATGTGTCTACATACTGATTTTCATATTAATTAATAACGGATTTTTTTTTGTTCTAAACTGCGTTCTTCATGTTTATCAACTTGTTGCAATAGCTAAATGAACTTTCTCTCCAACGACTATTATTACTACTGCTACTACTGCTTCTATTTATATTGTTGATGTTGATGATGACCAAGACGACGATAATGATGATGATGATGATGATGATGATGATGATGATGATGATGATGATGACCAAGACGACGACGATCACGGCGATGACGATGATGATGAAAATGATGATGTTGAAAATGATAATGATGATGAATTTACCTGCTGTTACAGAACCCCCAAGCAGCCTAACGATGGCGGAGCGGTGACTGGTGTTTTCTACGATTTGCATCAGTGATATAGTGGTGGGCGTGGATAGGATGACTCGTACCAACAGAACCATCACGCCGGGGACCTTTAAACCACTTCCGGTCAGCACCAAATCCTGGTTGAACATATATCATATAACTAATACGCTATAACATATTCATACACACAAAACACGTAGCAAAGCACATATAATAATTAATATAAAGCGGACTTATGGCTCCCGCTGCGGATCAACGTAGCAAAATGTTAGTCCGGCCATCAAAGCTGACACCTTTATATAGATAAGTGTCAGCTTTGGGGACTAACTAAAAATTTGCTATATATATATGGCAAGACAACTATAGTTACCAGTGATTTTACAGATTTTCATTCATGTAGCATTCCAAAAACATATTTTAGTTTTAAATAACTTATTTAGCCCCAGTAGAGAAGAAATCGGTGTTTTATTTTTAATATCAGATTGTTCAGTCTATTGATCGACATCTTGTAGCGGACGTGACATAATATGGAAAATTTCGAAATGGTTCTGTCAAACTCCGCACAGGGTTTACGACATCGCTACGCTGGCTTAAAACCACTGCCATTATACAAAATCACGTGACGATAGGCAGATTAGCTATGACGTCTTTGCCTGCCAACAGAGACTGCAGACATTCGATCTGTTTGGGTTTCGCTTTTATGGAGGAGTCAAACTCCGTTATTACTTTGTGAATTTCTTCAATAGTAACCATTGATTGTTTACATTGAACCGGTGTAACACTGAAATTTCGCCCTCGGCGAAAGGACGGAAATTGCCGAGTTGTTACGATTGTAGTGATAAATACATTCTTTTTTTTTTTCTTTATCGTTAGAATTTGTTTTTTCATCCATTATTAGTCGTTTTTTAACATACACATTCATTCCGATTGTCATTTTACTGAACAAAAATTAAAAGTAAAAAAATCAAATCTTTCCAGATCTGGAAGGATTTCTGTGTGGTAGCAGAGATTCTCCTTACTGAAAGGGGTAGATCACTGCGTTGAAGATTGTGGTTCTGTATGCTACATCCGAACAATTCGTCCAAATGAACGTTGAAAATAGTATGCAGACATTTACAATGGAACACTCCTATCTGTTTGGAATGGTAAAATGGCGTATACAGAGTTCAGATAAATAGTATTTTAATCGATCGATGAAAAGGACAAATACATCAGTGGTTAACTATTTAGGATCATTCAGTTGTTAAAATGTAATTAACCTCATGATCTATTTTGTAGACTTGGCCTTGACATCTGTCGCTGAACACTACACGGTACTGTATGGGAAACGATAGTACCAAGCTTATTACGCAAATTGGAACATTTTAAAGGATCAAATAAATAGGAATGTTTAAAGTGAAAATGATATTCTTTGCGTTATTTATGGGACATTGTAAGCATTGTTGCATATGTTTGACGTTTCGGATTCAGGTCCTTTACCGGGACCAATACAGTAATTGATGCACCAAACGGACACAGGCTATATTTTATAATGTTTTTGTATGATTTTATATAGTAAACAATCATTTAAAAACAACAGGACAGGATCTTTTTGCCAGCAGTAAAATGTAGCGGCGAAACAAAACTACACGGTGGATGACATCAATTACATATGCATAATTTATTAAAATCAATACTTTTAAACCATGATTGCTTTGGCTGGCTTATTATTTATACTGCTTTATTGACATCGTGGTTCCAGTGCACACTCTTACACTAAAGTCGTGCTCAGCACAATATAGACAGTGGTTTTAAACAAGCATTTCAATTCTGCAACATGAATCATGGCTAACAGTTCTTATAGTTAAGAATAGATAACAACAGTTGTACAGTTAAGAATAGATAACAACAGTTGTACAGTTGAGAATAGATAACAACAGTTCTTATAGTTAAGAATAGATAACAACAGTTGTACAGTTAAGAATAGATAACAACAGTTGTACAGTTAAGAATAGATAACAACAGTTGTACAGTTGAGAATAGATAACAACAGTTGTACAGTTAAGAATAGATAACAACAGTTGTACAGTTGAGAATAGATAACAACAGTTCTTATAGTTAAGAATAGATAACAACAGTTGTACAGTTAAGAATAGATAACAACAGTTGTACAGTTGAGAATAGATAACAACAGTTGTACAGTTAAGAATAGATAACAACAGTTGTACAGTTGAGAATAGATAACAACAGTTGTACAGTTAAGAATAGATAACAACAGTTGTACAGTTAAGAATAGATAACAACAGTTGTACAGTTAAGAATAGATAACAACAGTTCTTATAGTTAAGAATAGATAACAACAGTTGTACAGTTAAGAATAGATAACAACAGTTGTACAGTTAAGAATAGATAACAACAGTTCTTATAGTTAAGAATAGATAACAACAGTTGTACAGTTAAGAATAGATAACAACAGTTGTACAGTTAAGAATAGATAACAACAGTTCTTATAGTTAAGAATAGATAACAACAGTTGTACAGTTAAGAATAGATAACAACAGTTGTACAGTTAAGAATAGATGACAACAGTTCTTATAGTTAAGAATAGATAACAACAGCTTCACGAGTTCAGCTTGGCTACCAGGAAAACAGAAGTAGGCCTGAACGATAATTGTTCAACAACTCAACCCATCTTTATTGAACTCATTACCGCTCTAAGCGGTAAATGAGCAATTTAGCATACAACACAAATAATAGACAATAACTAATTCCAGTGCAAATAAATCATCTACAAAAAACACGGGAAATTAATGAAATAGACTATAACATCTATGAAGTAACGTGTAAACTAAGCGTCTCATGAACCTAGTTGAACTAAACATGTTTGTGTGCCATAATGTAAACCCCGTTTATTGACATTTGTTCGAGCTCTAATATCCGCCATTGCTCTATACTGTTTTATAGGTCTGTTCCACTATGCTGACTTCTTATTCTCCAAGTAGTGTTCATCTTTTGTCATGATGTCGCTTTGTTATGACACGTGTCACTATTTAAATAAAATCACATAACTTTATGTAATATGACTTTTCAGTTGATTTATAGCGTAAATCATGCATTATTCTGGGCAATTTAATATCGCATTAAATAAGAATTTTCTACCATGTTCTCAATTGCTGATGTGCATTTTAACTTGTCAGCAACATGTTTAAGCCAATCTGTACGGTAATAGGTAATACATATGAAAATCAGTGCATCGATAATCGAGTTCAGTCTCATCATAAATAAAACGTAAGTACAGTGTATCTTTATTCTGGCGAGTACTTTCTTAATAAAGAGTCAAACGTATGTTCAAACGATATTTTGCTAGAATTACAAGTTTCACAGTAGCACAGTCATTATGATTGATGCCAGAATGATTTTTTTTTAAAAAGCAACAATAACAGAAGTTATAAATGTTACTGTAAAATCCGTTATGCGCGTTGTAAACTGACATATCGTTGGAACAAGTGATAATTTAGTCGTTTTATTAATAGTCAATAAATATTTATCATGAATCTTCTTAGAAAAAAAGTTTTAATAAACTCAAAAGATGCAAACCAATAGTGTTTACATTTTATTACAAATTACAGTTGCCAGTCATTCCATATGTATCGTAAGTTTAATTTTCTTGGACGTTATATTACAGTCTTTGGGTTTGCAATACCTTTACCTCTAAGAAGATATTTACCGAAGAATTAAATTGTTGGGAAATGGTTTTAGATGTGTTTTTGTAAGAGGCAATAATAGAGACAACATATTTCCAGTTATGTCACTATTATAAAGTTTTTACTATAAACGAAAATTACCGCAAATGTATATAGACTGCACATTAACGGAAATGAAGTCAGACGTCAATTAATGTTAATTTTAGAAGGTGCGCGAACGCAATGCACGTGCACTTCAAATAAAAAGAAACACCAAGAAAAGGTGTTGTGTGTGTGTTTGTGTGTGTGTGTGCGTTTGTTTGTTTGTGTGTGTGTGTGTGTGTGCGTGCGTGCGTGCGTGCGCGCGCGCGCGCAAGCGTGTGTGTGTACTTACCGAATCCTCATTGTCTGGTACAAACTTGACGCTAAGATCGGTTGCAAACGTCACACACGTGCTGTTATCCCCACCACACACGTTGCATATGTCATTTACCTTCATATCGAACTGAGTCGCTGTAGGAAAAGCAGTTCTGATTATTTTGTAATTGTTCTGCACCTTTGAGTGAAATCCAAGTACCTATTACACAAAAATACGCAAAGTTATCAAGGAGAGATCCTAATTTTGTTAAATTTATGCATAATGTTTTTCCTTTTTCTTGTTTATCATGTATAATGAAACTACAAATCATGGTAAGACGAAGGGAGCGTCAAAACCGTTGGTAAAACAGTTGTGATGGATACTCTATTATAAGATGGACAGTTGGAAATGGTCCAGTGAATGCAGCGTTTCTTTTGGTCTTATACCGCTGTAATTAAAGAATCAAACACGAATTTAGATTTTGTATTAATCAAAGTAGCTCAACCAATCAAAATAAACACAATGACTATAAAGGATGGTCGACATGTCAGAATAATGTGACTAAATGGGTTATCATGCCAAATTTCGTTCTTGCATACTATACACTATCTACTTCAGATGGATATCGTATACGGATTAATGCAACATTGCTATTTTGGTGATTAATCAATAACAAACAAAGCGTCATTTATTTAGTTAGCGTTTATCATAAAATATAGTTGCAGTGACCACTGCCAGAAAAGTTATGACTCCCCTGATCTCGCTGGGGGGTTATATATTGTATATATGTGCATTTGTGAGATACGTGTTTTTGCAAGCAACCATCCCAAGCATGCTCAAAACTGTGGGACGGCAGCGACTAGCTATAGACAAGAAATTAAGAAATATAAACTCTAAATTAAGAAGTATATAAGTAGATAGTCCTTATTTATGATATGGTGATAGGAATTTGTCCCCTGATACGAGCTGAGAAGAAGGAGAGCCATTTTTACTCCTCCCTAAGGCGCAGTATCACCAGGCATTGTTTAGGGCTTATAACGACAGTTAATTAAATCTTTAACGCCCCACCTCTACCCACCAATCACTTCCGGTTGCCAAGGGATCACAGAGCTTACTACCATGTGACTTGATTTGTTAACTATTTTGTAAATTTTCACCCGTTCTTCTTTGCGGATATGTATAATCGTATTCGTGACTACTGACAATAAACAAAAACACGTAATATTCAAGTGAGGTTGTGGTATTAGAAACTTTGTTCTCGACAATGTTGATAAACCGTTATAAATGTTTCTTGTAATAACGAAAAAAAATATATTGTATATGATGTCATAGTAATGTAAGTTTCTAATTCATTTATAAATTATTTTTTTTGTAAATATGTGTAATTTATTTGTCATTTATACTGAAATATATCATATCCTATTATAAAAAAAAATCAAACCAGGTGGTGAACTAATAGTTTTTATACAAATGAGACACCAGTCAAAACCAATTACTACTTCCGATCTTTCAAACCAAAATACGTATCAATTATAATATAACTTATTTATAATTTGTTAAAAAATGCATTTCTTTTATATATAGAACAATCAAATCTAATGTTTTAATAAATATAATTTTAATTGCTGCAATAGCTCAAGCAGAGCTGCTGCAAACTAACAGTGACAGAGATCTGCACAAGATGTAAAATAAAGGTCACTGCGAAGGAGACTGGTCACATGTTATTTATTACATTCGGAATACCTAGAGGTCACTGCGAAGGAGACTGGTCACATGTTATTTATTACATTCGGAATACCTACAGGCCACTGCGAAGGAGACTGGTCACGTGTTATTTATTACATTCGGAATACCTACAGGCCACTGCGAAGGAGACTGGTCACATGTTATTTATTACATTCGGAATACCTACAGGTCACTGCGAAGGAGACTGGTCACATGTTATTTATTACATTCGGAATACCTACAGGTCAGTGCGAAGGAGACTGGTCACATGTTATTTATTACATTCGGAATACCTACAGGTCAGTGCGAAGGAGACTGGTCACGTGTATATTTATTACATTCGGAATACCTAGAGGTCACTGCAAAGAAGACTGGTCACATGTTATATACTGCAGTCGGAACACCTAGAGGTCACTGCGAAGGAGACTGGTCACATGTTATTTATTACATTCGGAATACCTATAGGTCACTGCGAAGGAGACTGGTCACGTGTTATTTATTACATTCGGAATACCTAGAGGTCACTGCGAAGGAGACTGGTCACATGTTATTTATTACATTCGGAATACCTATAGGTCACTGCGAAGGAGACTGGTCACGTGTTATTTATTACATTCGGAATACCTACAGGTCACTGCGAAGGAGACTGGTCACGTGTTATTTATTACATTCGGAATACCTAGAGGTCACTGCGAAGGAGACTGGTCACGTGTTATATATTGCAGTCGGAATACCTAGAGGACACTGCGAAGGAGATTGGTCACGTGTATATTTATTACATTCGGAATACCTAGAGGTCACTGCAAAGAAGACTGGTCACATGTTATATACTGCAGTCGGAACACCTAGAGGTCACTGCGAAGGAGACTGGTCACATGTTATTTATAACAGTCGAAATTCCTAGAGGTCACTGCGAAGGAGACTGGTCACATGTTATTTATTACAGTCGGAATACCTAGAGCTCACTGCGAAGGAGACTGGTCACATGTTATTTATTACAGTCGGAATACCTAGAGGTCACTGCGAAGAAGACTGGTCACATGTTATTTACTGCAGTCGGAATACCTAGAGCTCACTGCGAAGGAGACTGGTCACATGTTATTTACTGCAGTCGGAATACCTACAGGTCACTGCGAATGAGACTGGTCACATGTTATTTTTTTACAGTCGGAATACTTAAAGGTCACTGCGAATGAGACTGGTCACATGTTATTCATTACAGTCGGATTGCCTCGGATATATTTATGAATCATATCTTATTCAAAACACAAACGGTGGCGTTATCATTATGTTTAAATTTCAGTTAGTTTTTAAGTAAAAACTAACTACAAAAGAATCACAGATGGACATGTACCCTTCGACATTGTAAAAAATATATAATATTACTATGCTTATTAAGAAATTAAAAAAAGAAACGTTGTTAAGGGTTCAACTGATTGAGTACTACTTTATCCATGTTATTATGTTTAAAAAAATAAGGCTTTTAAAAGCATAAAAATGAAACGAGTTTTCATGCAATCTTTTCTTACTCAGGGGGAATTTTACCACAACACCGCAATAGTTATGATGTCACAAACATGCTATATTAACAAAATCGCGCTCGACAGATTTCAGGGAAAAAACTTGGGACATTTACGCAAGTCTGCAGAATAAAATTTTAAAATAACTATTTCCGGTGATTAGTAAGTTATTTTTGTGTGAAATGTTTTAATCATCATTAATAAAAAATTGTCACTATTTAAGAAGTAACAACTATTGTATTTGGACGGATGCTTTTGTGTATTAACTGTATCACCCGTGGCCCAGTGGAAAGAGCCACAAGACTTTTTTTTCTCCTCTGTCTGCCAGGCTCCTAACCGCGCGGGGTCGATAACAGGCAGCGGCATTACACTTACTGTGGGAAAGTCATACAGTGATCTGCGGTGCGCTGGTGGTTCTACCCAGGCATGTTACTGGGGGTCTTCTTCCTCCATCACATCGTTATCAACGTAACCAATATGAACGTTTCTAATATTAAATTATGTTTCTGCGATGTATTTAAATAATAATTAGATAAAATCCGGTTTCGCATCTTGTCCTCGCCCTTTAGTGCTATTGGCTGTACCTGCAGTGAAGCAGTCGCCATTGCAGTCGCGGTAGCGGCTGCCTGTTGTTGTTTTGGCTATTTCGAGCTTGCTGTCACACTGGCCACACGTGTCGTTCCGCATGTCCGTGTCACATGCGCTGTTGGGCCTCAAGATACAGAGGAGGTCATCCAAGTCAATGCCGGTGCTCCCACCTGGGTATAAACACAATTCGATAGTTTTAATTATCAGCGATCTCATTTCACTCCAAAATGGATGGCTGGAAAGCAAGTTGGGTGAATGCAATTTTAATAAATATTAAATAATGATCACATTACGGAAATCATGAAAGAATATATCTGTGATAGAACCTCTGCTACAATATAGTAAGATTGATTTAACACATTAAATATTGAAATAATATTATTAATTATTGAATACTGGCAGCCTTTTAATTTAAACTAACTTATACTGTCATGTTATACTATTTTATGCAGATGAATCACATTAATTGGTATGCTCCATGTTTTGAGAAAGTGCGCGGAGTGTAATGGGGGCGAAAAAACACAAGGACATGCCAATATCAACTTTACTATATTTATACGAAGAAATAAACTGTGTTAAGGGTTCGATTGACCGAGTACCACTTTATCCATGGGTTCTCTGTTACAGAGATGTTCAGTACACAGATTTTATTGCTATCAGATGAAAGGGGGATTATCCTATATTCTACATACCTATATTCAAACTAACCATTGGATATAACACAACGAATATTACTGAACTAAATAATTAGAAAGATCATAAAAACACCTTTTTATATTTATTTTTTATATTTTTATATTTATTTAAAAAATATATTGTAGTGAAGCCACTTCCGGTTTTAAGTTCTAACCCCCATCATGGGTTCGATTTCATCCAATCAAACAATGCGATCATAGAACACGCTGTGTGGTCGTTGGTGGGAGGTCAAAACTGGCCATAGAAAGTATGCTGCATTAGGGGATAAGGATTACGGTTCTTAAGTACGTAGGATACCATAGCGAGTTCCTACAAAACACTCAGTCTGTCATTTTTGATCACTATCGTGCTTATTTATAATTTTGGAAAGAATGAGTATTAAGGTGGATTTATTTTTGCAATGTGTACTGGAATAATGTAGGTAGCCTTCAAAATTGTTTTAACCTAAAAAAAAAGGTATAAGTTTAGTCAGAAATAATACCTAAATTCCTCCAAACGGTGGAAAAAATATTGTTACATGCAATTGATATAAGCCAGCTGTTGGATGGTACCTTCAATATTATTACTTATGTCTATGTCTACTTTTAGACTACTTTTAAAATCAACTTTTAATATATAAAAATATATTATAATATTTCATAAATTTTTGTGGACCTTATCGTATTTTCATATAAGTAATTAATGATTATTGCACGTAGAGAGGAGAACCATTGAGAAATTTAAACTTTGAATATGCATGAAGAGTTTCCCAGTTTAAAGGAGAAAAAAATGTCATTATTGCACTAAGGTGCCAGTGTTTCTGGAATTAAGACACCCACTGCCAATATACCCAATTATAAAACGCTTTATTCAGTAACGTGTTGTATAATTGTTGTTGATTTCTCTGTTAACTCACCTGCACAGAATGTAACAAATGTACCCCCAAGCTTCTGACAGTTCTCCAAAGTCTCGCCGCTATTGCATTTTAGTACTGCAAACATGGAAAATATATTGCAACCTGGTCAAACATATGTTAAATATGCATAAACTGCAACCTGTTCAAACATTTGTTAAATATGAACAAACTGCAGCCCGTTCAAACATTTGTTAAGTATAAACAAACTGAAATCTGGTCAAACATATGTTAAATATGCATAAACTGCAATCTGGTCAAACATATGTTAAATATTTACAAACTGCAACCTGGACAAACATATGTTAAATATAAACAAACTGCAACCTGAACAAACATATGTTACATATGAACAAACTGCAATCTGGTCAAACATATGTTAATTATGCATAAACTGCAACCTGTTCAAACATTTATTAAATATAAACAAACTGTAACCTGAACAAACATATGTTACATATGAACAAACTGCAACCTGGTCAAACATATGTTAAATATGCATAAACTGCAACCTGTTCAAACATTTATTAAATATAAACAAACTGCAACCTGAACAAACATATGTTACATATGAACAAACTGCAATCTGGTCAAACATATGTTAATTATGCACAAACTGCAATCTGGTCAAACATATGTTAAATATGCATAAACTGCAATCTGGTCAAACATATGTTAAATATAAACAAACTGCAACCTGGTCAAACATTTATTAAATATAAACAAACTGTAACCTGGAAAACATATGTTAAATATGAACAAACTGCAACCTGGTCAAACATATGTTAAATATGAACAAACTGCAACCTGGAAAAACATATGTTAAATATGAACAAACTGCAACATGGTCAAACATATGTTAAATATGAACAAACTGCAACCTGGAAAAACATATGTTAAATATGAACAAACTGCAACCTGGAAAAACATATGTTAAATATGAACAAACTGCAACCTGGTCAAACATATGTTAAATATGAACAAACTGCAACCTGGAAAAACATATGTTAAATATGAACAAACTGCAACCTGGAAAAACATATGTTAAATATGAACAAACTGCAACATGGTCAAACATATGTTAAATATGAACAAACTGCAACCTGGAAAAACATATGTTAAATATGAACAAACTGCAACCTGGAAAAACATATGTTAAATATGAACAAACTGCAACCTAGTCAAACATATGTTAAATATTAACAAACTGCAACCTGGTCAAACATGTGTTAAATATGAACAAACTGCAATCTGGAAAAACATATGTTAAATATGAACAAACTGCAACCTGGTCAAATATATGTTGAATATGAACAAACTGCAATCTGGTCAAACATATGTTAAGAATGTACAACCCGCAACAAGATAAAATATATGTTAAATATGCAAAAACTGCAACCTGGTCAAAAAAATGTTAAATATGAACAAACTGCAATCTTGTCAAACATATGTGGAATATGAACAAACTGCAACCTGGTCAAACATATGTTCAGAATAAACAAACAGCAACCTGATCAAAAATATGTTAAATATGCACAAACTGCAACCTGATCAAATATATGTTAAATATAAAGAAACTGAACTCAGTAGATAAACACAGCAGATGAACACAGTAGATGAACACAGTAGATGAACACAGTGGATGAACATAGTAGATGAACACAGTAGATAAACACAGTAGATGAACATAGTGGATGAACAGAGTAGATAAACAGAGTAGATGAACATAGTAGATTAACATAGTAGATAAACAGAGCAGATGAACACAACAAGATGAACAGAGTAGACAAACAGAGTATATGAACACAGTAGATGAACATAGTAGATAAACAGAGTAGATGAACACAGTAGATGAACAGAGTAGAAAAACATAGTAGATTAACAGAGTAGATGAACACAGTAGATGAACATAGTAGATTAACAGAGTAGATGAACACAGTAGTAAAACACAGTAGATGAACATAGTAGATAAACAGAGTAGATGAACACAGTAGAAGAACATAGTAGATTAACAGAGTAGATGAACACAGTAGATAAACAGAGTAGATAAACATAGTAGATGAACATAGTAGGTAAACAGAGTAGATGAACACAGTAGATAAACATAGTAGATGAACATAGTAGATAAACAGAGTAGATGAACACAGTAGAAGAACATAGTAGATTAATAGAGTAGATGAACACAGTAGATAAACATAGTAGATAAACAGAGTAGAAGAACACAGTAGATAAAAACAGTAGATGAAAAAAGTAGATAAACAGAGTACATGAACACAGTAGATGAACAGAGTAGATGAACAGAGTAGATAGACACAGTAGATGAACACAGTAGATGAACATAGTAGATAAACAAAGTAGATAAACACAGTAGATAAAAACAGTAGATGAACAGAGTAGATAGACACAGTAGATGAACACAGTAGATGAACATAGTAGATAAACAGAGTAGATGAACACAGTAGATGAACAGAGTAGATAAACAGAGTACATGAACACAGTAGATGAACACAGTAGATAAAAACAGTAGATGAACAGAGTAGATAGACACAGTAGATGAACACAGTAGATGAACATAGTAGATAAACAGAGTAGATGAACACAGTAGATAAACACAGTAGATAAACAGAGTACATGAACACAGTATATGAACACAGTAGATGAACACAGTAGATGAACACAGTAGATGATCATAGTAGATGAACAGAGTAGATGAACAGAGTAGATGAACACAGTAGATGATCACAGTAGATGAACACAGTAGATGATCATAGTAGATGAACATAGTAGATGAACAGAGTAGATGAACAGAGTAGATGAACACAGTAGATGATCACAGTAGATGAACACAGTAGATGAACAGAGTAGATAAACAGAGTACATGAACACAGTAGATGAACACAGTAGATAAACAGAGTACATGAACACAGTATATGAACACAGTAGATGAACACAGTAGATGAACACAGTAGATGATCATAGTAGATGAACAGAGTAGATGAACACAGTAGATGAACACAGTAGATGATCACAGTAGATGAACACAGTAGATGATCATAGTAGATGAACTCAGTAGATGATCATAGTTGATGAACACAGTAGATGAACACAGTAGATGAACAAAGTAGATAAACAGAGTAGATGAACAGAGTAGATGAACACAGTAGATGAACACAGTAGATGAACACAGTAGATGAACAGAGTAGATGAACAGAGTAGATGAACAGAGTAGATGAACACAGTAGATGAACACAGTAGATGAACACAGTAGATGAACAGAGTAGATGAACACAGTAGATGAACACAGTAGATGAACAGAGTAGATGAACAGAGTAGATGAACACAGTAGATGAACACAGTAGATGAACAGAGTAGATAAACACAGTAGATGAACACAGCAGATGAACACAGCAGATGAACATAGTAGATGAACACAATAGATGATCACAGTAGATGAACAGAGTAGATGAACACAGTCGATGAACACAGCAGATGAACACAGTAGATGAACAGAGTAGATAAACACAGTAGATGAACACGGTAGATGAACACAGCAGATGAACACAGTAGATAAACACAGCAGATGAACACGGTAGATGAACACAGTAGATGAACAGAGTAGATGAACAAAGTAGATGAACAGAGTAGATGAACAGAGTAGATGAACACAGCAGATGAACACATTAGATGATCATAGTAGATTTTACATTTAACGAGATAAGATAACAATCCAGAACACAGTAAAAACGGTTATTTTATGCCAATTGGCATGTATACAAAAATTAAACTTAGCTTAATTAAATTAATCGGTATCAGTTACGTTGTCAGTATACTCGTTAATATCTATGACGTCATACCTACCGGCGTTACAACAGACGAAAAGAACACTGACAAACAGCCAGACATGAAGATATCTTCTGTCCTCATTCATTTTCACACCTGGGCTATGCTTGTAACATTTATATTCCAGAACAGGTTTTATCACTCTAGAAAATAGAAAAAGAAAAAAAAAGTTTACATATTTCCGTTTTTATTAGTCACAGTTAAATCCATTGCTTCGAACAACCCGAATTGGAAGCAACACTTCAACAATAAAAGCGCGCAATAATGCGATGTATACTTGCTAATTGGCAAGTTGGACATTATTGATTATCTTTACTATACAAACCTCTGGCAGATTTTGATAACTCACCTGTGACGGGTTTTGAATTTTAAATCTCTCGTCGTCACTGGAGACCTAACAACCCCATCAGAATGAAATTAAAGGTCGTGTTCGGCAGTTGTATGATGAGACGCGAAAATACGCAAAGCTGTCCGAATTAAACAAACGAAGCTTTTTCACTATTTGCATTATACTTACATATTCAACATAATCAAAAACTCATGCTCTGGTGTTTTGAAGTAGAGAAAATGTAAGAGAAAACAATCGATGTGTTTTATGCCTTAAAGGACACGTGTATGCAAAATCTCAACAACACCCGGTCCTGAATTAATTGGCCTTGCTTTTATCTGAAATTATGGCATGTTTTAGAAATAAGAACACATATTATAATCTCTTCAGAAAAGAAACCGCGCTGATTTTACATTCAAACATGCGTACAACTGTAGTATCTAATGTGCATATTCAAAGAATTTCAAAATAAGTCTTTTAAATTGTTCTATTGCATTATTGTAGCCTGACAACCAAACCTTTTACAGCTGTGTAGGGGAAGCACGTATCGGTAATCACGGTGTCTTGATCACTTCACGACTCCCAATATAGCAACTTTTAACTTTATGTTGGTTATCAGCAATAATATTTGACCATGTACAACAGAAGACGATACAAAAATAGGAATATGTGGGAAAAAGAAAGAAAACCTACATATTGTAAAAAAGAATGAACTGTGGAAATACAATGTACATACCAAATTGTGTGTTATGATAAAACAACCGATGAGATCCAGACACACAAATGCATATATACCTGTTAACATAACGTGATTATAATGAAGTGAAAAACAGATTTATAAATGGGTGAAGAATCTGATTAACAGAAGACGAAGTACTCTAAAGTAAATATTATGTCAAGATGACTTGTAAATACTTAAGAAGGCAACTAGTATAACAGCATTAAGACTCTAAAAGTTGTTCTTTTAACAATGTAGAATGATAAAAATGTCTAAATAGATTTCTGACAATAACAATGTTTTTAGTGTCTTAGTAAGCTTAGAAGACGAGTAATTGGCCATGAAGTGAGTTTAATATATTTTTATATGCAGAAATTTAACAAAGCAAAGACGGTATTCAGATTCCCGCATGCTACTATTACACAGCGTACTTATTATATCTTCTCTATTAATGTTCTCACATCGACCAGCTTCAATACCCAGCCTGTGTGCGCCTAAACTGGTTAGTTCCTATCGACGGATACAATCGGAACTCCTCCGGTTATTCCGTCCACGGGACAATCCAATCGAAACCCCTCAAGTAATTCCGTCCTCGGGACAATCATCCCTTGGATGTATCTGGCGCAATAATACTTAATGAAATCACGATCGTTTTGTACGCCGGAAGTAGGAAGAAGAATATGCCTAAGTAGTTTGCATAAAACATAAACACTGCCATCGTTTGACAGCTGCGTGTCTTCTGCGCTGTGTAAATTAAAATCGGTTGATTTAAATTTGAAGCTGCCACAAATTGAAGTTTTACTGGCATCGTACTGTAGTGAGCTCTCACCCGAGCTGCCATCTTTGTTTTGACGTCTGTCTCAAAAGAAGTCCCATTTAGATAAATGGCCGAGGTGATCCGACTACCTACATACATCCGGAGATGATTCGTGATATATCCTAGTTGTTCCGATTGGGGACAATCATCCCTCGGGTGTATCTGGTGCAATGATACCTACAGAAATCACGACCGTTTTGTTCGCCGCAAGTCGGAAGAAGAATATACCTTAATGTAGTTCGAACAAAACATAAGCAATGGAATCGTTTGACAGCTGTGAGTCTGCTGCGTTGGGTAAATTAAAATTAAATTATTTAAAATTGTTGCAGCCACAAATTTAAGTTTTACAGGCATCGTACTGTAGTGAAATGTCCGAGCTGCCACCTTTGTTTTGACGTCTGTCACTAAAGTAGTACCATTTAGGGAAATGGCCGAGGTGATCCGACTACCTACATCCGATTGCGTCGGAAACCCACGACCGATCCATTCCTTTACTCTCCATTTATCTCCCGTGGGATATTTAGTTCACTTTTTGCCATTTCTGATAATGATATTTCATTGGTCAGTCCAATGATAAATCTCGTTCTTTTATTGTTCAGACAGACTTGGCAAAATGGCGACGTATTTATTATACGTCTATTCTCCACGCTGAAGAGTGTATGCAGTATAATGATTGGTCAAATCTTGTTCTATAAGACAAATTTACCCACGGTCGACGAATGTAGAACAACGGAATAGTCGAGCGATGGTTAGTTCTATTCTATGCTTAGTATTCGATATAAATCTAAATGATATTCAAACTTGAATTCTGTTTTGAAATCTTTATAATATTGACGTTTAGGTGTGCTATTTATTTCTGATCACTAAGACGATGTTTCAGTAAATAGACCAGTTTCCCAATCGGTGATTTTCAGGTATCACGTGGCACGGCAAATAGAAAACGATGCCACACGTGTCAGGTCCCCATTTTATTGCCCTGTTATAGAAAATGGATGACATCGACAAGTATAGATCGCTTTCTTTGGAGGAACTGCATTCTTTGAAGGTAAAATACTTAAAGCCTATATTTAGGAACAAAAAGTAAGGGGTAAAAAGTTATCTTTGGTTTATAGGATTTATGCGACATTTTGTCGATTAAGTGGCGATTCAAATTGTGTCTTAGACAGATACTTGTATAGGGATATGGTGCTAGAATTAAGCTTTACGTTTATGTTTGCGTAGAAAAAAAAATTAAATTGAATGTGTGTGTTTACATTGTTGCAAGGCAACCTAAGGTGGCAAAATCCGGCGTTTTTGCTGTCTGGTTTTCATTAAAAAAAAACATTTTACAGGTAGTGGTATACTTTTACGCGAGTGAGAAAGTAAACGTTTTTCCTTCTAATCAATCATTCCAGTTTATCAAAGTGTACAGCTACTTTATTTCTACGCGATGCGGAAAATACAAATGAATTACTTATAATATATACTTAAATTATTTATAAAATATATTATCAGCAGTTAGTTTCGTTTACTTGTTTTAATTTCACGCAAAACCAATTACTCAGTGTAATGTAAAGGATTGATCAATATATTCTTCAACATACAGCTGACTCATCAACTCGCTACGGAGGCATTTTTCTTTTGACCAGGAAAGGTATTTTAAGGATTAACAGATACTTTAGTCACTGTTTGTGAATTAACTATTGATTTTTGTTTCTGTGAATTTTCACTCTTGTGGCAATGTTTTACTGACAAATTAAACACGAAAAAGACATCCATGTATATACAGACATTACGGCGATAGCAGGGCTGCTGAAGTTGACTTAACGTTCTTGCACCTGCCAGTGTATACTGCGGAACACGCGTTCACTGTAAATTGGCGTATTACACTATACAAATACTATATATACACCAATTTATAGAAACGTTTAGGCTATTCACTACATTAGATCAATTTACCAATCCGATCACGTACCAAAACGTCCGTAAATTTCTGAGTCTGTCACATATGGTCTCGTTCTTAAACTTGCGGGCCATGTAACTCATTAAAATCAACCTATTGAGAAAAGGGCCTGAAAAAATAATTCAAGCCTTCTGAGACAGTCATAAATATATCATTTAAACCAGGTTCCTTTAGTAAACTTATGATTTGAGATGTCCAAGATTTCACCGCATTGACAGCACACTGCTCATAACAATAACATATAATTCGGAATTTGTCTGATGGTATTCGATATATTTTGTACAGGTCGAAAATACATGAGGATTTAGAACATTCTCTGAATCAATTCCAAAACTCGGATTCTGATACTTGTCACACTAGAGCAAGCAATGTTCCCCATTAGCCATGGATATATATTGATTCCTGGCCTATAGTCAATGCCCCGATAACGTTTGACAAATATTACCGTATATTAATATTTAAATAATCCGATATTCCCGATCAAAACAAGTTACCACAGTCCCCGTACTGTCCCTTAACGCTGAATCGATACATAATATATGACATATTAAGTTTCAAAAACGTGTTGTGCAACATAAAAATGAAAGGAATACATCAAATATTCAATAAACCTTCCCTGATTGTAAAGGGCAGTATGTTCTCAAAGTTCTGATATGCAAGGTTGAAATAAAAAGAATTATATCTGTTTAAAGATAAATATTTTATTTTTATTTACAAGGTAATGTCCGACATATTGGGACAGAAACAAACATCTCAAATAAAAACCAGACTTGCTTTACTTACAAGGTTTTATTAAAATCTGCATGATGCTGCCATCTTTTTGCGGAATTGAACATTTTACGCCAAAACAGGAGGTCATTGAGGAATCCTCATTCAACGTATTCTGTCACAATTATTACTTATGAATGCACATACAGATCCTTGACACGAGGTGGACACAAACGCATAGATAATTGATATTTTATCTGGACTTTTCATTTCTATATCATTTAGGAACTGTGTTGTATGTTGCTGGATCGGAACCCATTCTGTCCGAGACAAACAGATCCTATGATCTTTTGATATCTTTGTTTAACGGAGATCTTGACAAGTTTAACAGTGTATGTATCATGGCAATAAATGGTCTAACCATTATAGTTGGGGTAGAAATTGTCTCACCTAAAGTATTGAAATTGCATAAGGTCAGAAGGCATCATAAAACACCCACATGCCACCCACATACCCATGCGTGTTTCTAAATTTGAGAATGGCCAAAGTGGCGGACATTACCTGTGATGCCCATGAATGCATTCAATCAATAAATACATGGATTCATTATCATATATTGCACTATAACATTGCACTCGATGTTTGCACGCATGGATTAATTAATATACATTTTAAATAATGTGTAACGCAGGCCGGCGCTCCCCAACGGTCACCCATACGTACACCGACCACGGTAACCGTTGCTTAACCGCGCAAATCGGGAAGCCGCTGAAACCGCGTCGCTAAAGAGTTAACCCAGCAGCGAGGCTGGTTTGAAGCGCTTATGTTTCTACCCCTGCGGTCGTTACATTACTCCCCCCTCCGAGAAGTCTCGTCCCGAGACTTGGCCTGGGAAGTTCCGTGGGCACGCAACTCCAGTCCGGCAGTTGATTATCCCACCGCTGCCACCAATGTTACGCAGGCCGGCGCTCCCCAACGGTCACCCATCCGTACATCGACCACGGTAACCGTTGCTTAACCGCGCAAATCGGGAAGCCGCTTAAACCGCGTCGCTAAAGAGTTAACCCCGCAGCGAGGCTGGTTTGAAGCGCTTAATATGTTTCTACCCCTGCGGTCGTTACAAATGTAAGAAAGGTCGAAACCGATACACATATATTTCAAGACAGAATACTAGTATGTTGGGGAATAACGAATCTAAACTACTAGAATATCACAAAGTCCAAGAAGCTGTAAAACATTATATCTTTTACTACAAATATTTAATTGCTTTTAACTTTAAACAGTGTAACTTCAGATATGTGCGTATATTAAACGTCATGATCACGACTACAGACATAGCTTTGTACATTGCGTAGGCCTATGTCGACTACCAAGAAAATGCCAACGACAAGCTTGTATTAATTATAAGCAGTTGAACATGTCATCGCAAAGCTATTAAATATGAAACCATTTGTTTGAAGCTTTCATTGTGTGCTTAAATACCCGCAAAGTGCACAACACCTAATACAATAGTAACGATTTTTGTGAATAAATATGCAGTGTCGTTTGCTAAGTATGGTTTAGTGTACTAGGTGAAATATGCAGTGTCGTTTGTTGAGTATGGTTTGGTGTACTAGGTGAAATATGCAGTGTCGTTTGTTGGGTATGGTTTAGTGTACTAGGTAAAATATACAGTGCCGTTTGTTGAGTATGGTTTGGTGTACTAGGTGAAATTATGCAGTGTTGTTTGTTAAGTATGAGTATGGTTTGGTGTACTAGGTGAAAATATGCAGTGTTGTTTGTTAAGTATGAGTATGGTTTGGTGTACTAGGTGAAATTATGCAGTGTTGTTTGTTAAGTATGAGTATGGTTTGGTGAACTAGGTAAAATTATGCAGTGCCGTTTGTTGAGTATGGTTTGGTGTACTAGGTGAAATGTGCAGTGTCGTTTCTTGAGTATGGTTTGGTGTATTAGGTGAAATTATGCACTGTTGTTTGTTGAGTATGGTTAACTGTATTAGGTGAAATTATGCACTGTTTTAACCAATGGAAACGTTCAATATTCTGTATATGTTCCAACTATATTTCAGATATTTCACCGTCCTTTGTCTTGCCCCGTTCGTTTGTTGGTCAATCCGTTCTGCCCCGTTCGTTTGTTGGTCCATCCGTCCTGCTCCGTTCGTTTTTTGGTCCATCCGTTCTGCCCCGTTCGTTTGTTGGTCCATCCGTTCTGCTCCGTTCGTTTGTTAGTCCATCCATTCTGCTCCGTTCGTTTATTGGTCCATCCATTCTGCTCCGTTCGTTTGTTGGTCCATCCGTTCTGCTCCGTTCGTTTGTTGGTCCACCGTTCTGCCCCGTTCGTTTGTTGGTCCATCCGTTCTGCCCCGTTCGTTTGTTGGTCCATCCGTTCTGCCCCGTTCGTTTGTTGATCCATCCGCCCTGCCCCGTTCGTTCGTTCGTCCTGCCCTGTTCGTTTGTTCGTCTGTCAGTTCGTTCGTTCGACCGTCTTTTTGTCCGTCATAATTTTGTCTGGAGCATAACACCTAAACTGTAAGAGTTATCAACATGACACTTCATATTTAGATAGATCTCATTAGGGAGAAGTGCAATGTACAAGAACCATAACTCGGTTTTTCACAATGTAGCAGTTATTGCCCTTCGTTATTTTTAATACTTCATTTTGTCCTGAGCATAACAAGGCCTGTTTGGAACTAGCGTTTATTCGGGGAGAATCCATCGGTTCTACCGATTCTGTGGTATTATATTCACGCGACAATCCGTAACGAATATGTAACGATTCTTTAACTGTCCTAACAACCATTATATGCTTAAGTTAAAAAAAGTTCACTCAATAAATGAGGAAAAAAATAAAGATTCAGCTAATGAGAACCTATTTGTTCGAACATAATATATTACTGAAGCGCGCACTATTATTATTCGTTCGTGTGGTAACATCTAGGCCAACTGTACGTTTTCCTAGACTTATTCGTGGCAATGAAGATAATAAATGGTTAGAATGCCGGCTGAAAATTGCTGTCGGGCAGATCGTGATCATCTATTTTTGCGCTTTTCTCATAGTAACGTGAATTCTCACGATTTCGTGACAGCTATCTGTACCTAAACGCTAAACTTGTTTGAGTTTTGCCGAAAATGCTTCAAAAATAGCTTTTTAGGAAAGTAAAATGGGACATATAAAAAGAAAAAATAGATCAATTAAAAAAGAGAATATATAAGTTTACAAAAGCATCAGCTTAGAATTTGTTCATTACGGATAATATAAATCGTTAATTGTTTCTTGTGCACGCTTTTATACGTTTTATTATATTTCTTACAAAGCACATGGCCGATTGACTGAATTGGTATCGATTAATGCATTTAGAACCATGATTTATTGTTGATGTGTACGTAGAAATTAAACAAAATAAGACAATTACAACAAAATAAATAAAACCTATACTAAACTGAGATGGGATCCGGCATTATATGCCACACGATAGGATTCGCCGCTCGCCGAGCTACGAGAGGTTCATCCAACATCAATCAGAAGATGTTTACAGCAAGGGAACGATATCAGGCCAGCCTTCTATTGTATTTTGTGTGTCATTGAAAAGTTAAAAAAAAATAAAAAAATTAAAAGTAAGTTTACATTCATAAGAAAACACGTCTTTCCCTATATTCCATTTAAAGTGTCTGGGAAAGATGAAGGTCTTAAGTGACGATCACGTGGCAAAACTGTACACGTGATTTTTGTAATTATAACTATCGTTAGGTTTATTGTATTCAATTCATAATCTTTCCTAATCGTCATCGAAAAGTACAAGAGGCATTGTTTTAGGATCGTGATCTTTTTGCCCTCGTTGAGTTAATTAGAAATATATTTCGGTATAAAAATAACACACTATTTAGATGTGAATTTCCGATCGTTTGTATTTGTCGTCTTTGAAATGTTGACAGTTGATCTAGAACATATTGGTTACTACCTTCGATTTCCAGGCTTAATTGATCACAAGTAATCATATTCCATAGGAGTTGAGCCGAATCGTAACGCTGATATACCAGTTTGATTATTGTTTAACACAATTCATTATGGATGGTCCATTGACCGTGGTTGAGAACAAAGCAGTTAGGGTTTGTGTACACACGATTATAATCACTTTAATGTGACATTTTGTTCTCTTATTTATTACGGCTAATGATTCAGTGGTTGATGCTGCTAAACAAACAACAGTTTATAAACAACAGTTTATGAAGAAGCCTTACCATATTGTGTTACTAATGCATTGTGAAATGGTCAATAAAACCCTACCACCGTATGTTCTGACTTTCTCTCCATCTCCACGAAATAATTGATTTAATGATGAATATTCTAACTTTGTCCCAGCTTTTACAAATCAATGTTGTAATAAAGGATTGAATCTAGAATAAACATTGTGTTAAAGTGTATTATTTTTATTTGCTTTTCTGAACTGTTCATACAATTTGTTCACACCTAAACACAGAAAAGTACTACACAATGAAAATGAAATACACAACAAATTAATGAACATCACAACAAATATATGAAAAAATAACAACAACCACATCAAGTCAATACTGCCATCATGATCTTTCCACAATATGGTGCTTTCTATTTTTATCCTGTAAATTACAGATTAATTAATTCGAATTGCCCAGTTTTTGTTCCGCTTAAGTCATAACATGATAATTCACTTAAAAATTCCTTTTTACCGTTGACTCCGAGAGATCAAATTGATAAAACCAGGTTGACATAGAGAATGCCCATAACAATGTTGAATAATTTTCAAGATGCCAAACAAATGTGGTCCCTAAATGACTATGGCCTGCCATATACAAAAGAAAACGTCCTCCATAAAAGATTACAGAAGGAAATAAAAACAAAAAACACTGAAGAGATAAAAAAATTAAATTACAAAATGGTGCATTATATGCATAAGTGTGCAAGGCAAAAAATATCTATCATGATACAAGAATGATTATTAGTTCAGATGCTACATTGCAATCACAAGCTTGGTAGAGCAAGAGATATATTTTTGTTTGTTCTGAAGTACATTCCACAATATTTCTGAGTTGAAGAGTGTTCAAATGCCTTGACTGTCATTAAATGCCATGAACAAATTCCATGATACCAGACCATACAACCACATTAACTGGACACATAGCAGATAAAATCTGCCACTATATTTTATAACTGAGTATTAGTCTACTAGCAATAACTGCATCATTTATCTAGTCACTGCCATATTGTGCAATTAAACCCAGGTCCGATACCTGCATCATTTATCTAGTCACTGCCATATTGTGCAGTTAAACCCGGGTCCGATACCTGCATCATTTATCTAGTCACTGCCATATTGTGCAGTTAAACCCAGGTCCTTCCATACCATGGGCCAAGGCTTATGTTATCCGAAAGTTATGCAATGGCTACTCAAATAATGCTCTTTCTTTGTTCTGACTTTAAGGTTTCCGCAAACCATTTTCTATTCTAGATCTATAACTATGAATATAAAAAAGCATATTTGACTCTGAGATTTATACAAAAATATACAGATATAGCATCAGTCTTGACAGTAACATGAAACAAAGATGCACAGAAAGGATGCGGGACTGTTGATGCCACATCAATTAATGTGACATAAATGTTTGTTACATCACACTGACACAATCATGGTCATATTGGCAACTTCCAGGTAATTATTGGTAAAGGAAAACAACATACTGAAGTTTAGGTAGAACCACCGGTGCACTGCAGTTTAGCTGGAAAACCTTCAGATATGAAACTTCTCGCATGAACAGGACTCAAACCCACACAATGAGGGGCTGAGGATTTACAAGTCAAAGACTCTAACAACTCAGCCACAAGTTCCCCTGACATAAAATGTATCTACATGCATTTATCTAAACTTAATCGGTACAATGCCTTGACTTGTTTGTATGCATGTTAATATCATATCAGTTTTAATAATACACATTCTAGAAATATTCATATACCAAGTCATTTGAGAACACTAAGACAATGGCAGCTACTACATCTGAATAAGCACTATCTGTCAGGGTCATATATATTCAAAATATACACTGTAGCATATTACAAAGGTCAATCATTCAAGTCTGCAATTTAAAAATTTGGCATATTGTTGCAGCAACTAAAAGTCAGTTAAAAAGTGATCAGCCAGGTAGACATAGCCATACTTTAACTATGACATTATAATAATGCTTGACATTATCCCCCACACAGTCCCATTATCCTGGCTTTTTGACATCGCACACCTAGTCCCTTTATCTGTACTTTTTTACATTATCACACACCTAGTTTTATTATCCTTAATTTTTGACACTATCTCACAACCAGTCCCACTTACCTGGCTTTTTGACATCCCCAATCCCATAATCCTGAAATTGTTTACATTATCATACCCAGTCCCATTATCCAGGCTTTCTAGCATTATCCCCAGTCCCATTATCCAGGCTTTCTAGCATTATCCCCAGTCCCATTATCATGGCTTTTTGACATTATCCCCAGTCCCATTATCCTGAATTTTTTTACATAATCCCCAGTCCCATTATCCTAGCATTTTGATATTATCCCCATCCCATTATCCAGGCTTTCTAGTATTATCCACAGTCCAATTATCATGGCTTCTGGTCATAATTCCCACTGCCATTATCATGGCTTCTTGTTATTATCCCTAGACCCATTATCCTAGCATTTTGACATTATCCCCATCCCATTATCCAGGCTTTCTAGTATTATCCACAGTCCAATTATCATGGCTTCTGGTCATAATCCCCAATCCCATTATCCAGGCTTTTTGACATTATCCCCACTTTCTAGTATTATCCACAGTCCAATTATCATGGCCTTTTGACATTATCCTCAGTGCCATTTCATGGCTTCTTGTCATTGTCCCCAGTCCCATTATCCTGGTTTCTTCTTATGATCCATGATCCCATTATTTGGACTTTTTGACACTATCCCCAGTCCCATTATCTGGGCTTTTTGACATTATCCCCATCCCATTATCTGGGCTTTTTGACATTATCCCCAATCCCATTATCAAGGCCTTTTGACATTATCCTCAGTCCCATTATCCTGGCTTCTTGTCATTGTCCCCAGTCACATTATCATGGCTTCTTCTTATGATCCATGATCCCATTATCCGGGTTTTTTGACATTATCCCCAGTCACGTTATCATGGCCTTTTGAGATTATCCCCAGTCCCATAATCATGGCTTTTGACATTATTCCCAATCCCATTATCACGGTTCTTGTCATTATCCCCAGTCACATTATCCTGGCTTCTTGTCATTATCCCCAGTCCCATTATCCTGGCTTTTTACACCCAGCTACACACCAGGGGCCTTAACCATACCAATGTGTTACATACAAAAACATCATGAAATAACAACAGTATAGCATACAATTAAATAGTGAAATGTCATAAACAAATGGTTTTTAACCAAAAAGTGCATACATTCTAAAAACAAATAATAATATGAACACAGACAAAATGCAGATCTAAGTATATTTTGTAGATAAAACTTAATTCTAATAAGTTTATAAACATGCTACCAATGGTGTGAAGTTTTGGCATATCAATAATGTTAAAAATAACTTTATTGGAGGTGTGTTTTATTGTCATCAAGTAAAGAAAAAACAACTGTTAAAAATCAGCTTTTATACTAAAATAACATGTTCTTTTTTAAAATTCTTTACTAAAAACAGAAATGGCACTCTCTAAAAAGATGCACTTAAGTTAAAAAATGCTGTAGATGGAATAGTAGTTATATTGCACATACATAATGGCTCTAGTATTATGTTTTGTTAGTAAATCCAAAGCAGTTTAAAGTCCATCACACCTATGAAATGGGGGTAATACTTTACCATCAGTTATGTACACAACATATAAACAATCCCAAAAACTGTCATTTTGAGAAAATAACATAAGCTGTTAGTCCACAGTTTACTTCAGTTTTTGTTATTGCTGGAAAGTATAATGAAAGCTGTTTGTAACTTAAACCAAAAACACACATAAAAAACAACACACACACAAAAAAACAGATAAGGGACATAACTGTGTCTAAATTAATGTAAGGGTTACCTGCACCTGTCTTATAAAAATGCTCTGCTATGAATAGTAAACAAGTAATTAAAATTTGAAATGGAAACCTTTGAAAAATTGACCTCAACAAAAAGTTTAACCAATAACAAGGATGCTAACAAGAAAGACATGACAATAGCTCTATTTTCTTCTTTGAAAAATTAAGCTGAAAATAAAAATTTATATAAAAAAGAATAACACTGCTATAGATGATAGCTATATTGCACAAACATGACTATACAAGTCCTTTTTATAAACTACTGATGGTCCCTAAGCTAGTTTAGTGAAACTACATCAGCTCAAGGTTTTGCAAAGTTTATGAAAATTAGGCAATTAAGGATACTTTTGTGCATATGCAAGTTGTGTTCATGCAACTTGCAGTACAATAATAAAGATAATGTAAATATATGATAATGTCTTACAAATAAGACTAGTTTTTATGCACTCTACTTTATAATAACATAAAGATTCATAGAGACAAGGGACTAATCAAATAAACATCCAAATAAAAAAAGCAGTTGATAAGGTGAACAATTTCCCCCATCCAAATTGTTGAAGGAGAACAATTTCCACCATCCACGATGGACAATTACCGTAACGAATCCCAAGCCCCTGTTTATTTGATAAGGTGATCATTTCCCTCGATTTGACTATTTAAAAATATTATTATTTGTTTTATAATCAATTTACTAAATAATAATCAAAATGTGTTGAAAAGCAAAATTTGGTTCTTTAGGGCATATGTCCTAGATTAACAATGAGCCATTAATGAATAGTCTCTACTGAATAATCCCTAACTGCAGGTAGGTCCTTTCATTTGTTTTCCTCTGTTTTTATGCTTGTGCTCTTTGAAGTGTATGTTGACTTTTCTGCCTTTCTTGTCATACCCAGGTCAACCATCATCAACAAACACTTCCATTTTCTTTTATAAATAACATATCTCTCTAAGTATTAAAATGAATTTTAAGCTTATACTTATGCAAAAGTAAAAGTAAAACATTTCACTGTTTGTAATTGCAATGTCTACAAATGAAGAGGCGATGAAGTCTAAGAATTCCAACTAAAAGAACCAACCACTGTTTGGAGTACCTCAGATATTATCTAACAAGGGAGACAATTTCCATTTCACCAATGTATCCCATTACAGTATTCTTATACCAGTATTCAATTTTTGACATAAAATTTTTGGGCTCTTGTAAGATAAAAAGAAACCAATTGTTATAAGGTTTCCATTGTGACTAGTCTTTCTTAAGGCGAGCTGCAGACTTGTTGATGTTAACTGTGGAGTAGATGAAGAGGTAAGCAGCCATAAAGACAACAAGAATAAGTTGTATCTGGAATGTGGCTTTCCAACCCCAGTATTTGGCAATGTAGCCCAGAGGTAACCCAGCAACTGCATGCCCACCTGAAGAGGAAAACATGAAGGTGTAAAACAACAGACTTTTATTTAAATTTACGTAAATATCAAACATATTTAGTGATGTAGCCTATAGGGTCATAGGTTAAAGAGTAATCTGGTAACTGTATGTCCATAAGAAAAAAAAAAAGCCACTTCTACTAAGATTTGTCTGCAATTTTATTTGAAGCATTATGGAAACAAAACCAAAAATATGTTTTTTTCATTTAAAAATAGAGGGTCAGATATAACTCACTAATGCCAGTTATCCTTTATTGCTAAGTGTGTCAAAATGTTTGATACTTTACCATTAGCAAATATTGTAGATGTTGCATGAGCAGCGCCAGCAAAATGATTAGGAGCACTTTCCATGGCAACAACCCCAAATATAGAGATAGGTCCATACAGGCACAGTCCTAGGCCAAACCCTAGTATATTGATCCAAAGCTGGAACATGGATTGAATGATACAAATATAAATGTTTCCAATAATACAAAAAACAGCAGGAGAAAACAACATATTTGGTAACATGTGTTGAATCTTTGCTTACTAACATGAAAATGTAGCATACACTTATGGTTTAAGGTTTACCACTACTTTTAATTGGAAGAATTCTTAATATCACAAGCACACTGACACTTAACAGAATTAAAAGAATGTCATTATATTTCAAGACAGTTTTCTCAAAAATGATAACAGAACTTACCACTGACGAATAAAATGAGACACAATATGTAAACAGGAAGAGGAAGCCTGCCAATCCACTAACAAACCATGCCATCACATACTGTCGGATAAGGGGATTGGGAAGCTGAGGCCGCTGTTCAGAAAAAAATAAAAAAGAATGAATACTTTAAACTGTTTTAAGAAAATGACAAACAATATTATAATGTTCTATGTATGATTATAAAAGTTTGCCTATTGAAAGTTATAAATGCAGTTTTACTTAAGGAATAAGAATTTGAAGTAAGATCGTTGCCCTTCCATTACCTGTCGTATGAGTATATCTGAGTAATATCCTGCCAATAGAGATCCGCAGATCCCACCAACCTCTAGACTACTGGTATAGCTGCTGGCTGCAAAATAACATTTTAGAAATTAAAGGAACTCCTTTAAACCAAACTGTTGGTGTAATTAAACTGATGATTGGTGGGTTTTTTGAAATTTTGACTTTGCTTGAGCTTCTCAAAGACAGTAAAGTCAGAAAGTAAAATATTCAAGGGAAGGAATACAGTGGATGTGTTATATACATTTATTTTATTATAAGGAGATAAAAATTAAAATAAATTAAAAATCTTTATTCAAATCAATTTTTAAGAAATAATTTTGATCTACATTTCTTTTAATATACCTAATTTAAAAACAGGTGAACTTAGCCATTTGAATATTTGAGACAATAGGCTCAGTTTCCCAGAAATACTACTGAATAAGCTGCTCTTCCATCAGTCAACAACTCTTACTTTCATCAGTCAACAACTCCTACTTCCATCAGTCAACAACTCCTACTTCCATCAGTCAACAACACTTACTTTCATCAGTCAACAACTCCTACTTCCATCAGTCAACAACTCCTACTTCCATCAGTCAACAACACTTACTTCCATCAGTCAACAACTCTTACTTCCATCAGTCAGCGGCTCTTACTTCAATCAGTCAGCAACACTTACTTCAATCAGTAAGCAACTCTTACTTTCATCAGTCAACAACTCTTATTGCCAGCAGTCAGCGGATCTTACTTACATCAGCCAGCAACTCTTACAATTATCAGTCAACAACTCTTACTTCCATCAGCCAGCAACTCTTACTTCCATCAGCCAGCAACTCTTACTTCCATAAGTCAACAACTCTTACTTCCATCAGCCAGCAACTCTTACTTCCATCAGCCAGCAACTCTTACAATTATCAGTCAACAACTCTTACTTCCATCAGCCAGCAACTCTTACTTCCATAAGTCAACAACTCTTACTTCCATCAGCCAGCAACTCTTACTTCCATAAGTCAACAACTCTTACTTCCATCAGCCAGCAACTCTTACTTCCATCAGCCAGCAACTCTTACAATCTCAGTCAACCAACTCTTACTTCCATCCGCCCGCAACTCTTCCTTCCCATCGTCAACACTCTTACTTCCATCAGTCCAGCTCTTCCTTCCATCATCAACCTCTTACTTCCATCAGTCAACAACTCTTACTTACATCAGTCAACAACTCTTACTTCCATCAGCCAGCAACTCTTACTTCCATCAGTCAACAACTCTTACTTCCATCAGTCAACAACTCCTACTTCCATCAGTCAACAACTCTTACTTCCATCAGTCAACAACTCTTACTTCCATCAGTCAACAACTCTTACTTCCATCAGTCAACAACTCTTACTTCCATCAGTCAACAACTCTTACTTCCATCAGCCAGCAACTCTTACTTCCATAAGTCAACAACTCTTACTTCCATCAGTCAACAACTCTTACTTCCATCAGTCAACAACTCTTACTTCCATCAGTCAACAACTCTTACTTCCATCAGTCAACAACTCTTACTTCCATCAGTCAACAACTCTTACTTCCATCAGTCAACAACTCTTACTTCCATCAGCCAGCAACTCTTACTTCCATAAGTCAACAACTCTTACTTCCATCAGTCAACAACTCTTACTTCCATCAGTCAACAACTCTTACTTCCATCAGTCAACAACTCTTACTTCCATCAGTCAACAACTCTTACTTCCATCAGTCAACAACTCTTACTTCCATCAGCCAGCAACTCTTACTTCCATAAGTCAACAACTCTTACTTCCATCAGTCAACAACTCTTACTTCCATCAGTCAACAACTCTTACTTCCATCAGCCAGCAACTCTTACTTCCATAAGTCAACAACTCTTACTTCCATCAGTCAACAACTCTTACTTCCATCAGTCAACAACTCTTACTTCCATCAGTCAACAACTCTTACTTCCATCAGTCAACAACTCTTACTTCCATCAGTCAACAACTCTTACTTCCATCAGTCAACAACTCTTACTTCCATCAGCCAGCAACTCTTACTTCCATAAGTCAACAACTCTTACTTCCATCCATAATCAGCCCTTACTTCCATCAGTCAACTCCTGTTTCCAATAGTCAGCTTGGACATGCAATGTTAAACTAGGATAAAACACACAATAACTTTCTCCTTTATAAAAGTAAATATCAATCACCAGGACACTTACATTTCAATATGGACTGTCCAAGATCATTGACGAGGTAGACTGGTCCCCACTGTAGGAGGCCGTACTGCACCACACTGATGATCCCGTAGGTTATACACACACCCAAGAACCCCGGCAGGCGCATAATCTCCCATCGAGACATTTTTGCTTCTTTCTCCTTCACTTCCTTTTGTTCATTCTCTTTATAACAAATATTTTAATAAATGCAGTTATAGGGGCACCTGTAGCGTAGTTTTAGTCGTGGATTCTGTAATGCCTCTGACTGCTTAGCATCTCATCGCATAGGTTCGAGTGCCATTCGGATGAAGCACTTAATGGGGAAAGTCTTCAAGCTGACTTGCGAAGAGCCAGTGGTTCTACCCAAACATTTGCCTGGGTTCTTCCTTCACCAAATAGCTGGAAGTCGCTATAAATATCATAATTGGTTGATGTGATGTATTTGAAAAACAAAACAAAAAAAAAAACAATGAATGCAGTTATTTCAGTTACTCATCAAACCTGATATTACATATATTGACATCAACTGTGTAACCATACCTAAACTAACATCAGCAGCAACACCAGCACCACCACACAACACAACCTTCTTAGTGATTAGAATGTATTTAACAGCAATACAGCACCAATCTTCAATCATTATTTAGAACTATAAAAAACACTTCTACTCAACAATAACTGCCATAATTTCCACTACCAGAAACAATATCATCATCATCATCATCAGTAGCAGCAGCAGAAACCACAACACCAACAATATCATTATCATCAACAACAACAACGTCATTATCATTTAAGTAATATAGCTAATAGAAAAAAATGGCAACTGTATAGTGATAGACATAACCAGTATAAAGATGCCAGTAGATAAATGCCTGTTGTCCAAAGTTACCTACCATTGGCACCTTCTCTGTCAGGGGATATAGGATTGTCTCGGACGAAAAATAGTATAGGAAACACCCATAGAATGGCTGCCATACCTTGAAATAAAGAAAATATTGATAATGTAGACATATTTATTATCATAATAGTTTAAAGTATGTGCTAAATACTCAAAAGTTGATATCTTAAACAAACAAAAAAATTCAATTACTGTTTCCCTTTGTGAAACCGTATTAACAAAAATGGAAAAATTAGTCTTTAAAAATGAGAAAAAAGCAGCTACAAACAATGTAACAATCACAAAAAAGAAAATAGGAGTTTAGTTTTTAAGCAAAACAGCACCTAGCATAAACCTAGATCAAAAGTTTGTATGTTTGCCCACATACCAAGATTACATCTTTATTGCACATGTTAAACAATTTAGACCAGAACCTACTAGCAACAACGAGACTTTGTCTCCAGCCAGAGTGGGTGATGAAGTATGCTGTGATCAGAGGACCTAGCGTGCCTGCAACATTCATTGAGGTAGACAACATCCCCCAAACTGTGCCAAACTGGTCTTTCCGGAACCACTGCAACATCATACAATTCATCCCATGTATTGTCAAGACAAGCACCAATAATGCAAAGCATTTAAAAAAGACAACACGTTATCTGACGAACAACAGCACTGGACATCCGATGTATACTCTGACTGAGCTGAAAATATGATCGAACAATTGGCCTTCACCTGGACATAACATATGCTACACCAATGGTATTGCATAGTATCTAAATGCATCAAACAATTCATTTAATAACACAAATAAATGAAAGTTTCTTAAAGAAACTCATTTAAGAAATACTGAAAAAATAATAATTTTAACTCGTATAGTACTGCATACAGGTGAAAATAAAACCTAGTAACACCTAGTAACCACTCGCAACAAAGTATAGCTTTGAATATCTGTAAATCAATATTGACACAAAATGATGGACAACTCTTGATTAAAAACAAAGACAGTTTGATTTTTTATATATCACTGACACAATTACTGTCATTTTGGTAAGAACTAGATTTTATTGGTAAGAACTTGTTTTTTTATGTAGGCGAAAAAAAAGCCCAAGCTAAAAGTGTCTAGGTAGAACCAGTGTTGCCATACAAGTCAGCTAGAAGGGGAAGGGGGTGGGGGGCACGGAATTTGCTCACATTTTTGCCGATACTGTGCAGTGACATTTCTATCATTATAGCACGGGGGCACTTATGAGGTGCCCAGGGACTGAACCCAGCGGGCCCATTACACTGACCCGACGAGTAATGTTGTCCCCTTAGCCCTGAGCGTTAGGAGGGAAGCCACTACTACCATCTTTAAAGTCTTTGGTTTGATCCGGCCGGGGTTTGAACCCAGGACCTTTCGATCCGCAAGCCGACACTCTACTACTTGAGCTATTGCAGCCGGTCAGCTAAAATATCTCCTGACAAAGGGCTCATCCCTGACAGGAATTGAACCCACAAGGAGATGGGAAGATTGCAACTATATGAGGTTATCAATATAAAACTAAGACAGTTTTTAATTTATTTTATTTAGCTGCTACTATATAGTACCATATTCTACTATCTTCTATGGCACTAAATGATTCTGCAGATTGGTCATCAATTGACTTATACCATATATTAATAAAAAAAATCCACAATATGTTTAACAAACGAACCTTCTTGAGGATAAGAGCTGAAGCTGGCCATCCTGGTCCACAGAACACACCATTCAGTATCCAGAGAATTGTTAGGATATTAGCCCCTCCGTAACAGCCTGCAACAACCACAATGTCTACATGCTTGCAACAATTAACTATTAACTTGATGCATTTGCACTTATACATATACAATCAAACTTCTGTTATTTGAAGTTGTGGGGACCGCTGATTTACTTCGAACAATGCACATGTTTCAATAATCCACAAGTTTCAATAATCCACATGTTTCAATAATCCAAACTGCCTTCACTTACACAATTTTCTGATGAGCAATTTATATACCATAATACCTTTAACAATTAAACATAAGAAAAAAAATTTATTTGAAACAAAATAAAATAAAAAAATAACTATCATGTTTTTTGTTTGTTTTTTTCATTTCAAAAAAATAACAAATCAAAATTTATACATGTTTTTATAAAGCATTGTCAAATATACATAAACATGTTATTGTCGTCGAACATAATGGTTACAAGCAGATTAAATTAAATCACATAGTATTAAATTGTAGCTGATCCGGCTGCTGATCTCCAACTGCTTGGTTCTTCTACAGATTGCTCAGCTAAGTTTTTTGCTGCTTTGTCTTCAATTTCTTAACTGAGATAACAGTGACATCAGTCAGCATTTACACATACCCACCACAACAGTTTGCAATACTGCTGTGAGACAAATTGAATACATGTGAATCTTAAGCTGGATTGTCACTCTGTTTGATTAAACACTGTAACTGATTGTCAAACTAATCAACACACCATATGCAATAAATAACTTCAACCAACACATTATCAGTGTTACTGGAGTAACCTCCCTTCGCAGTTTGACTGGTGAAATGCACAATTGTCTAACGGTAATGTGGTCAGGCTTTGGATGAAAATGTGTGAAGATAGCATTAAAACTATACGTTGTGGACTAAAGTGACTTTAAATGATGCCAAAACTTTTATTAATGCAAATGAACAATCAGAATGTTTTTTTACATTAAATTATATAGAGAAAATATCAGAGCTGACCAATGATTTGGAATAACGCATCAGCTTCAGACAACATGAATTTGAAAAACCGAGGTTCAACTGTTATGCTAGTTGTAAATGTAGTTGTGGCAGTTAAAAAATACATGATACCTTTAAACATATATTAATATATCAATACTATAATATTTACTCCATCACTTTTGAAAAGTACTTACAATGCAGCAAGAATAACTTAAGAATTATTGGTTCTGGCAGGGCAGACATTTTCAGTGCTTTTTCAGCTCATCATATTAAAGCATCAAAGTATGGTATCATAAAGAATAAACATTTGAATCCGAAACACAAATCTTAATCACTTACTTGCAAAAAGGTAGGTTGAGAGGGCTGACAAGAGTAGACCAGTAGCAAGTAGAAGTCTTGGACTGACCAGATCTATGAGCATGCCTGATAGGAACTTGCTGAGGGCATATGCCACAAGCTGACTACTGAGGATCATACCTAAAACACAGTGCTCCACTTAAACATGATGTATCTGTACATATTGTTGTGTATGAAATCGTGTTTGGTGATGTCTTAAAGGTACACATCGATGTCAAATACAGTTTATTCTGCTTATTTGCAGACATAACTTCCCATAGAAATTTATGCAATTAACTGGAAAACAGAAACAAAAGCCATTTTTTATATGAAGTTTTTTATATAAAGTTTTGCAAAATGCACTTTTCAGTTGTTTCTTTTTAATGAGTCAGAAGTAAAAAATATCCTTATTTAATATGATGTAAATATGTGGTCTTTTTGATTTCATTAAGAGATGCTTTTATGTTAAAAAAAAATATGCCTTAGTACTAGTACTGCACTATTTTGCCAAGGTAGAGTAATGCGTTATTAAAGTTGCAAGAGCTATCGATAACGTCATTCAGTGTTGACACTCGTTAACCTTCGCAAAAACCTGTGAAATTCATCTGGAAGATGTTATAGAAAGTGTGTCATTGGCAGTAGACTGTAACAGAGTAAGCCAAACAGGTTGCTGATCATGCAGTTGACACAGATTAGCGACCATGATTGCTAATCCCCTAGAGATTAACTAATTAGCAAACTTCGGCAGGTAGTGAGCAGCGTTGGATTATGCTAATAGTGAAACTGGGATGACACATATATTATGAATATAACCATAATTTTTTTTATGAAGGTTAAGAACAAAAGGTTTGGTGTTTTAATATTTTATTTGATAAAACTGAATATGCATATAACCATTACCAGATTAACTGGAATCAACTGTATTTCCAAATGAAATTAAACCCAGCAAAGTCTATTGGAACAGACAAAAATATCATTTAAAAAAGATGTTCAAAAGATGGAAAAGTACATTGGTAGACTTGTACTCACATATTCCCTAAAACTGTATTAAAAGTGGATCTTGTTTTTCAAACTGAAAGATTTTTTCTTAATGTCTCTGTAACCTTTTTTAAAATCTTGTTTTTTTGTAATAAAATCAATAAAAACGTTACATACCCATCTGATTTTTGTCCAATTCTTCCATCTGACTGATGTCTGGCATAGCATACGTGACTGAACGTTTATTGTACACAAACAGCATATAGCTGATATACACAGTCCCAAAAACAACCTTCTGCTTTACAGCATCTACCATCTTGAGCTTCTTAGGAGACTGGTTTTATGCTGATGTTACTGTAGAATTAAGAAATTAAAGAATCATGTGTGAGAAAGTGTTAAGAATCTAGTTATTTGTACAAGTATTGAAGGCAACACATTTCATTTATGTCTAATATACAGTGAAACGTTCGAGAGGACTACCTTCAAGTATAAAAAAAAAATATTTGAACTATCCTAGATAGGTTTTATCTAGTTATGTAGTCAAATAATCATGACCCCATATAGTTCCTTTTATAGCACTTTTGTAGGAATTCATCACTGCAGGTGACTTTTATCACAACAGCTTAAAAAAAAATTCAACATTGACCCTATTTGAACAAAGATATGATTTAGATGTTGTTTTAGTTGGGCATATCTGTTAATTCAGATGGAAGACTTGTCCAGTAAATAAGACCTGGCATATCATTTTGCATATTTAACATTCATACTTATTTGCTTATTTACCTTTTTTAATTTTGCCCAATACGCTAGGTTATATCACTTCTGTAGCCTATAGTATCATATCAAGTTGAATGAAGCAGGCCAAAGCAAGTCAGGGTCTAGATGAGAACTTTCACGTATGAAGGTCTTAAAACTGAGCAGCTGTGCACCATGGTTCTACCCAGACATATGGCTAGGTACTTCCCCAACCAATAATTACCTAGATGTTGAAAATATTGTTATGGCACCTGGTGTGATGCTGTTTTATTGGTTGGACTCCACCTTAATTTATTATTAAGGAATAATAAATAATGACCAACAATGTATTAGTGTAACTAAATAATTGATTTATTAATTATTTAGCAACTGAACAAAACAGTTATAAGTATATCAATTCACTAATTTTAGGATATTACTTCAGTAAATAGCAAATAAATAGACGCTGCGAGAATTCTATGTTCATGTATTAAATCACGCGGCCACCATTTATGAACATAATTACAAATATTTTTTGTATACATTCACCTTATGTTAAGAACAGTAAGAGTTACATTCATCTTAATTGCTTAAAATATTCGACCCTAACATTAAATTACCATTCACTCTAATAACAGCAAAAATAATACGTTAACTACGTATTTCTTATTTAAAATATTTATCTGCTGAACTTTACTTATCTCTTGAATTGAATATTTAACAAAAATAAAGAAAATGTGATCGATTCAAACTAACGCCTGCTAAGTGCTGGAGTCCTCGACTGAGGAAACTCACGGCTATTTATACTGATCTCAGTGCACCAGAAAATCTTGTGCATGCACCAGAAAATCTTGTGGAATTTACCAGAAAATCTTGTGGCAAAATAGAATGCACAAGAAAAAAGTGTGCAAAATAGAACACACAAAAATTCATGTGCAAAAGATATAGTGCGCTTTCAGAAGTATTCTTTAACAATGAGTTAAACACATACCAACAAAGAATAAAATTTTAAAACACGTGTTTTACCATATAATCATAATTTCTGGTTCCTAGAACTACACACCTCCTTTAGCAGAGAGATATAAACAGATCGCAGAGTAAACATACTGCTACCTTGTCAACGTTGCTCATCTGCTCAGACAATAAATAAGAAATATCCTATATAACAACGTCTTCGTAAAACAACTAGTGATTTCTAGGATAAAACAAAGTGGCTACAAAACTTATTACATGGATTCCGAGGATATAGGATCACTTACATAGGAATAATGATAATGTAAACAAAGGAATTTGCAGAAACTAATGACATTCGAAGTAAGATACAGTTGGTTAGTAAGAATGTGGCTAAAACACATGTATAGGATTGGTTGTTCTGTCTAATTAACAAGAGCAACAGTCTTTATCCTTGTGCTTATGCTAATCATCAGCTGTTAAACTTTAGGTGTAATTTAAAAGGTGAGCAAAAATTAACATTTATGAAACAAAAAATTTGTTTAATTAATAAACCTAATCCTGGGGCCTTACAATATTACCATAACTGTGTGGCAGTGATGTAATAAAAAACATATATGTGTAAAAGGCATTCAATAACATATTTTATTAGCACCCCCTATAATGAAACCATTGTTTCAAGATGGCAAACAATAGATCTTATAATCTAATGCTGGGAATAAAACAGTGCTTTTTTAAATGGCCTAAAATATGTTAAGACTATTTATAAATTATCTGCATATTATTTCCAGATATTGTAGTTTTTGCGTCAGCCGTGGTGACAATTCTTAGTTTAGGTTTTTCTAAGCAATATGGGGACCATAAGATCGCTAATTCGATAAATATTTATAAGAATAATATAAGCAAAAGGTGATTAAGAAATGATCTACACATGCCGTTGATTGTTAATTATGCAAATGAGATAAACGAAGCAGATCCAACAACTTAGTAATTTATTGAATTCGACGGGTCGTCTGTAAAAACAAATTTGACAAGAAAAAAATATATAATATTGATGGCAAACAAACAATTAAAAAAACATTAACTCAATAATTAAAATGACAAAGATTTAAGAGTACTTACGTTTTTTGCCAATAAGGGAGAAAACTCTTCCATTAAAGTATACGTATATCTTCTATATTACTAGACGCTCTCCCGACAAAGAAGCTAAAATGATTACCGAGCGTCTACTAACGGAGTCTTTTTCAAGATGGCATCGACGGAACTGTTAGTCAAGTATCAAATGAATACAAATTAATTTTTTACCCACAAAAGGGATTTTAATCATGTAAATAACTCACTGAGCATTTTATCAATTTTTAATCAATCATTTGATACAGGGAAGACGACAGTTCGGTCATGGACGGACACGCACGCTCGCGCAGAAAGGCCCTCAAAGTCGCTGTCGGTGCTTTGTGCACAGAAGTTGGGTTTGGCATGGCAGAAGAATCGGCTTTGGAAACATTAACTGAGATGCTTCAAGGATGCAAGTGAAAATAAGCTTCTCTTTAAAAAATGTTTTGCATTAGTTGGGTTTGGCATGGGAGAAGAACCAGCTTTAAACACATTTACTTTTTTTTTATTACAGTGACACTACTAATTATAATGGTATATTAACGATTCGCCACAATAATGATTCGCCACATAACGATTCACCACAGATGAATAACGATTCGCCACAGTAGTAAAATGATTAGCAAGAGGTGTGATAATTGATATTGATGCGGAAAGTGGGTAACAGGACGACTCACCGCCCTTACCAACTCACCGCCATTCAAGGTTGGTCGACTCATCGCCGATTAAAAAAAAACGCTGGTCGACTCATCGCCTGCATACTTTTACTGTGATGAATTGATAGTTTTGAACTGTCTGTAGATTTTATCATTATTTTCTTCCGATTTAAAAATTATAACTCATGTATCATGGGACGGTACAAGTGGTAGCTAATAGTTACGTAGCACTTTTTGGATGGGTCTAAAATGCTTACGCGCTACACTGACAGTATGAAAACCGTAATAAAACGCTGACAATAAAGAACATATAGGGAAAACGCTGACGCGGGTCTATGATCGATAGGTGTGATAGTTTTGAACTGTCTGTAGATTTTATCATTAATTTTTTTTTTCAGATTTAAAAATCATAACTCATGTATAAAATACATGGACTTACTAGGGTTTAGGATAATTATTGCCGGATAGCTAGTAAATTGTGTGCCTGCCTTTAGCAATAAGAAACACGATTTGAACTGTCTGTAGACACTGGTCACATATTATAGCCAAGTGGTTGTCACTCGCATGTCACAAACTGAGCAAGGAGTGAAGCGAGGCATGTTGCATGTATTGTGTAAGATAAGCAAATGATACAAGGTCAAATTTTCCAGCCATTTTATGCTACCCAGTTAACCCAATTAACAATTTTTCAAATTCAAAATTCAAACAGTTTATTGACATAAGCCACATTTTGGCCATCGCCAAGTAAACATGGATACATTACAAAAGATGCATTACAAAAGATAAAACAGTAGCAGCGTCCCAGCTCAATACAAAAACAATCATCATGTTAGTATTTAATTAGTCTTGATTAGTATTTATGTACTTTCACAGGGCGGTAGTTGCTTTGATCCGATTGTAATCAACTTTTCATTAACTAATTATAGTTATAACAATGAAAACAATACAATCGCTTACATATAATTATCAAAAGATTAGTATCATCATGTTAGTATTTAATTAGTCTTGGTGTATTTCACAGGGCGGTAGTTGCTTTGATCCGATTGTAATCAACTTTTAATCAACTAATTATATTGGTAACAATTCGCATTTATAATAGAAGCATAGTTAAATCTTGAACCTGGCGGCCAATATCACCTGTCAAGCTGTGAATGGATTACCAAGGACGATAGGCTTCCCTAATAGGTTGGTTTGACGTTGTTAATTGGATACACTGTTTTTGATTTGTTTGACACGCAGGTAAAGTGTGAAAAGGTCCAATTAAAGGTATTCAACATTGTTTCATGACTATGAAGATGAACACATGTATGCATGTACGTGTATGTGATTATTTAGAACAAATAAATGAAGTATTGACTGAAATATTTCGATTTAAGTATTGGAAAAGAGATAAGATCAGATAAGATAAGAAAGCTTTATTTTCATATCAGTAGTGGTTTCTATCGACGTACCTTTATTCAGATTCAGATGCATACATATGACTTGACAATGCGACATAAGATATTACATATGGATGAAAACACAAAAACATGCGTTTACATTTAAGCATATAAAAAGCAGTGGCAAAATAAAACTAACAGACATTAAAAGTGTTTATGAATAAAATGAGGCCGTTTTAACTTGAGGCCGTTTTGACCTGAGGCCGTTTTAATCATCACCCGTTTGCGGTGAGTTAAAAAAAACAGGCGATGAGTCAACCAACCTCGAATGGCGGTGAGTTGGTAAGGGCGGTGAGTCGTCTAGTAATCGGAAAGTGCTTGTTAATTGGCACTTAAATTTTTCCGCGTTCCATTTATTTTATCTCTGTGTAGGGTTACACAATAACTATGTCATTCTAGTAAATAGTTTTATTCTTAATTCAATGTTTAAATATAATTTAAAGTACAAAACATCACAGTATGAGTAAAATATAATCACAATATTATATAATAAGCACATATTAATTTGTGAATGAAATAATTGAACATAAATGAAAACATCAACATAGATTCTGCAAACATTCCTTTCTGATTAAAGGAATTTTTCGGGGATAATTAACAGGAATCAGCCCCTTAATTGTCAAGTGCAAACATAAAAAACGTTTAACGATGATAACTCTCCCTTAGAAAGATGGCAACATGTTGAAAAAGTGTCATAACTTCTTGATTGGGTAGACAACAGTACATTTGGTTCATTAACATTTCGATGACATTTATTAATTAAAAAGGGTAAATATTCACAGTAGTGTTCTCACAATAATCAACATTATTATTCATTATTCATCTGTGGCTAATCGTTATACATCTGAGGCGAATCGTTATGTGGCGAATCGTTACTAATTCATTGTAATATAGGGGGAAAATGCAGCCAGTATAGTTTCCACATCAGTGAAGATTCTTTATCTTGGCACCCATCTTTGATGGCAACTTCAAGGGATTTTCAGATGAATTGTATAGAAGCATACATTTTATTTTCTTTAAATTTCTTATTTGTAGTCCAAAAATTAAAAGCTATACACCAATGGAAATCTCTTAAAAAATCGTATTTTTAGAATACAATATTTTTAAAATTGATAAATGCATAAAGAATTATACATTGAAATAAATAAAATTATTGGCTCCTCCATAAACAAAATGAACAGTGTATCTTTTTTATTGTATTTGTTTCACCTTTTAAACTACCAACATATAGTTTTGATATTTAAAATACTTTATGAAAGCTAAATTAAAGTTAAATTTGATATAAAATCAGGAAAATAGACTAAAAAATAAAAACACTGGTGAGTTTAGTACAGCACATATTTCCAGATTTTGGCCTGCATCAGCTTCTGCCTTCAAAGATGGCTGCCTTAAACTGTCTTATCAGTGCCAATGACATTACATGGAAACTATCTATAGAAATCTTAAAGAAAGAATGCAGCCCATATGTAGATCATGTATGAAAGTCATAAATTGTGTTTGAAAGCTTTAAATATGAAGATATTTGTAAAATGGGGCTAGTTAGGTGTTTTCTTTGTACTTGCATTAAGTGAAAATATAAATGAGTGTAGTAAATACTAATGCAGTAGCTCAAGTTTGCTCTGGATACTGCTATAAAAGATTGTTAAATCTTAAAAGTGAATTTATATTGTTATATTAAACTTTAAATAATAGTTATTATATGGTGTCTTAGAGGGTAGGTATAAACGGTGAAATGGAAAATCTCTGGTGAAATGGGCAAAATGGAAATAAAATAACACTTAAGAACCTTTTTTTTTTATGAAAAAATAATAAATAAATCATTGAATAGATAATAGAATAAATAATTTTGTCCTTTTTAAATGTAATTATTGCAGTTTTTATTGTCATGTTCGGATTCCTACAACAATCTAACAATGAAATAGAATCATGTGACGGCTAAATGTAAACAAACAAAAAATATTTCAGATTATAAGTATAAATATATCGAAATATTATTTTTTTAAAGATATATCCAGTGGTTATATTTGTTATTTTTTGTTACTGTTCAATTATTTTTACTTTATTTATAGCATCTTTTTTTGTTCTGTGTTACAAGTCCTATATACCACAAATGGAAATTTGGGACATGGAAATAAAACGTGATAAGAACAGTATTATATATAACAACATATATTCTTTCACTTTTATATTAATATTTTTTATTGTCAGTCATTCAAATAAAGGTTTTTAAAAAAATACCATCACACATATAATACATTTTTATTTCGCATAACACAAATGGCGGCATGAAATGGTAAGCCATATGTCGGTGTAGATTTAATGTGAATGCCATTCTGATGAACATCCTGTCCGACAGTCATGCATACTTAGTCTAAAGTAGAGTCTAAAGTCAACTAATGCGTGTATCCTAGGTGGCTTCACTGTAAATAATTTCGTCTTCCTCAAAAATGGCTGTAATAACATACTGACAATCATCAAGGGGTAACCTACAATATCTTGAAGGTATTTGTTGGTATTTTGCTTAAAATACCTTGTACATGCATCCTGGTAAACATTGGTGAATGGCATTTTTGAATGATAATTCTTCGTCGGTACCAATCTTCAAATAGCTCAATTCTTCTTTTGATAGGTTGCCTGCTATTTCATGTAGGTGCTGATAGCTTTTGTGGTAGAACTAGAGGGGGGAAACATAGGCCCAAAGCAAAGCGGATGGTCACAGGTTGTACTCTGTAACACTGACAAATTTTTATACACTGAAGGGGTAACATGAAAATCACCTAAGTTGTAAGTTTTGTCTATCCCTAGCATGGATCCACTTGGTTTGCAACAGAAGCGTTGGGCGTCATTGATTTGCTGAGCTGTGAACAGTGTTACAAGTGGGGTTTTCATTTCTTTGGAATTTTTTATGCTGTAGACTAATGGGTGTGTTTGTACTGTCTCTACTGCAATCAACAGCGTTGCCAGTGGATCTGCATATGTTTTTAGCTGCTTTTTCTTGCACATGTTTGAAATTTCAACTGTCTTTTATTCCGCATTTTGTCATGCTCATCAGTTTCACATGCGACTTGGTCTTAAAATATAGTTGGTTGTTGTCATGATGTTTGATGTTGCCATGATAAGTTCTTGGAGAAAATATACCTTTGTATTTCACTACAGCCACGTTCATCGGCAAGAACGACTTACTAGGTGGTACCTTCGCAAAGCAAGTTATCCTCCAATTGAATTGTTTTTTTCCAGAAGATGACGCTTTCAATGTTTGGTACATCTGATGTACTTTAAAAATGCCAGTTTCATCTGGGTTTTTTGAGATATCACCTACTCCATCTACATTGTCATTTATCATGGAATCTGTTGTTTGATATACAAGGAAACACAATAAGCATCTGTCACAACTAAAGGTACAAAATGGTTCAAGCTCCATTTGGTTCCAGATTGAATTCTCCCATTTACAATTTTAGATACAGTCGTACTTGTCCATATACATGTAATGGCTATATGACCATTTTCTGGATCAGCGAATGGTGGTCTGAATGTCGTATTGTATGCTTTTAAAGAGAAATGGCACCTGCCATTGATTGCTGGGTACACACATTTTATACGAATATTCAATAAATTTGACAATGCTAGAATTCTGAAAGAAGAAGAACATGAATTTGGTTGAGCACATCTGATAGTGTCCTTATCCAAATCATCGGAAAGCAACTGCATTTTGTCATATAACCGATGATTAACAATTTTGTGTTTATGACCATCTCATAGTCACATCTGTACCTGAGTTCTTTATTCCTTGATTTCATCTCCACAAAGACATATTGACACAGAATTGAATAATCAATTCCCATCGCCCTTACTGACTACAGCCATTTTGTTATTTGAGTAGTTGTGGTCAAGGACAAAATTTGACACAAGATCGTGCTCATTATATTCAATATTCTGGTGCAATTAATTCTCCACCAGAACATTTACAAGACACAACTTTTCACTCTCAGCAGTAGTGAGTTTCATGCAGCCATGTTTAGCATCCTGAAACATATTATTGTCTTGATAAAACACTAAGCATATTATGATACCGTAAAATAGTTAAGGCACAGATTTGATCATAAATATTTAAATTTATGAAAATGTTATAATTATTCATGTAAAGAGAATGTCCAGCACTCAAAATGACCACATTTCAAATATAAATTTGGTAAAACTACATGTTAGGTTTGGAACAAACTGGATATATATTCGATAGATTTGTTATATATTATAAATTTTCTATTAAGCACTAAGCTGTTGTAGCATAATAATAATAATAGGAAGGTTTGACATTCACCAAATCCTCATGAAGTTAAAATTGTAGGTTAATACACATGTTAGGTAGTTATTTTTTGAAATTTGTTTCCATATTTTTTTTAAATTAAACTTTATTAAAAGTTGTTTTTATTTCCTTTTCGTCATAAAATTTCCATTTCGGTGTTAATACCTACTGGTGACTTAGATCATAAAGTGGCTCTCATGCCTTCAGGCTCAAATACAGGTTAGTGGAAAGGGAAGAATACAAACAAATAGGTAAAAGTTGAAGTTATTTATTTACGTTTATGTTGGTATCCAACAGTTTGCCTATATCAAAACAATTAACAAAACCTCACCACTTTTGGGGGGGAAATTTTGTTTTATTTTTGCAGGAACTCCTGCTTTATCAGTTGTTAGACAGCACAAATGGTGAAAAATTTGCTCTAAATGTTCTTTCTTTCTAAATCTATAAATAAGTACAATGGGGATTTCAGCTATAAATAGACAACGACGTCAAAGCATATTTACTGGATGATAATACAGAGTGATCTCAAAAGTACCTGGTCACATGGTTTTCATAGTTTAAAAATATTGTGGTGATATGCTTCCCATTTCACACAGATGTAGGATATCAATAAACAGCAATTCATGGGATCCCTTCAGGTTACAATACAGGTTACAATACAGGTTACAATACAGGTTCATAAAATGCTTTAAGATATAGTAGGGTAAGTGATTTTAAAAGTCAAGGTTATGATAAATTGTTTTAATTTGAATAAATTGATTACACATATCTGTCTAAAAGACAGTAATTTGTTGTGTCACAGTTACAGTTAACACTGATGATTTATGGAGGTTTTTTATCACTTTTAGATGAATGGAACAGATGGTACTCTAATGTTAACCCTGAAATATAAAGAAAAAATATATATATAAAAAATTGTAAGTACTTACCAAACATGGACACTAATTTATCAACAAATTTCTTAAGTATGCCTTACTTGAAAAGGAAACTTTATAATTTTTAAATTATGTCAATGTACCAAAAAGACCTCTCCACTTTTTTATTTGTTCCTTACACTTTCACCTTAGGGCTTGCACAGATCACAATACCTGAAATCCACTTTATAAAAATAAGCAAATCAAATAGTCATAAAATGTCTTTTGTTTTAGTATTGACAGAGATTGGGAAAAGTACCAAGGCCTACACTGAGTTATCTGGTCGAACTGAAGTTCTCATCACAGATCTTGTAATGGCATTGGTAGATCTAGGTAGGGTGACATAATGTTGTTTATTTTAAAACATTGCAAAAATTGGGTAACTTCTTTTGTGTAACTTCTTGTTTTTAAATCATTACAGCTTTATATTATATTGCAAGCAGCTTCTTGATTTACATGTTAATTAGGTTATTATGCATCCTATTTTCATTTTCTGATTCTATGAACATTTTAACTTGTTAAGATCGATATTTCAATCTAAACATTGTAGTGATAAGTCATTAAGATTTTTTTTTTTTTACAGGAATCAATGTAGAATCCTTACAAGCCCATGCCTTCAGGTCCAATAAATCAGTATTCATTCCACGTAAGTATGATGGTCTTGTTTACCAAGTTTATCATAAGCTGCAATAAGCATCTTACACATCATTTGGTATCACAGTTATCTTAATTGTTCAGAACAAAAAGCAAACAAATTTTTTACGATAAATTAAAGAGACTAGTGTACTTGAACTTGTTACCGTAAAAGGCCACACACCCATGCATTATACACATTCCAGTTTGGGGCTTAAAATCTTGAGAAAAATCAATTAACTCTGTTGATTAATTATATCTGTTGTTTCTTTTATCAGCTGGCCAGACAGTTCCAACAACCACTCAGAAAGTTTTGTCAGCCGGTGAAAAACAGGAACATCCTCCCCACATACCCGACTATCTGCCTCCCTTTCCTGATCCACATACATACATACGTACAGATGTAAGTGCTAACACCAGAGGCTAACCATGGATACATGTTAATTTGTGTGATTAAACACCCCAAAAACAGAAAATGGTGTTCATTCATACAGAAGATGGTGTTCTCTTTAAAAAGATGTGGTTCAGCCATAATTGTGGTATATTGTCAGAATCTTTCGACACAGTCACCTGACTACAAGTGATTTAGTCAAAGAACATTAAACTTGTTTATTTTGGCATGGCATCAAGCCCGTAACTGTGGCACCTGATAACAACAAGCAAAATATTTACTTTAAATATTTTTTATATTATTAATGAAAAATACTTTTTATTCTCTTTCTGATGTTTACAGAAAAGATTTTAGGTCTACTGATGTTAATCACCTTTTAACATCTGCTTTGAAACCACTGGTCAAAATTCAAGCAAGCTTCTTCGAAAATATCAGCAGCCAGGCTTGAACAAGAACTTGTTTAAATATTTTGGGTGGGGTTATTTTTCTGGTTGCCATATGAAAAGACTCTTCTTCTGTTAACCATCTACCCAGATTTTCTTTCATAGAAACCTGAATCAGATTTAAACCTTTCATAGTTGTTTAAAGAATTTTATTTGCTTAAGAAACACAGCTGCAAGGGTGTGGACAGGTTTCTGGTGTGGATATTTTCACTATTTAAGTGGACTTTTGAAAAAATCTTCTTGTCAGAAACATTTACAGTGAGAGCATTTATTAAAGATGATTCTTAGGTGGCACTCTATCAAGAATGTTAAAAACATTGATAAGATTACATGTTTGCCAGGGACATGGCCATTTTCCAAATATATCTTTACAGTTAAACTTCATTGCCAAACATTGCTGATATTCGTTGCTCACAGTAATAAAACATTGTTGATATTCCTTTCTCACAGTTATTAAACATTGTTGATATTCGTTGCTCACAGTTATTTCAAGTCTACAACACTCACATGAACTATATTGGACCATCATTGCTTACTTATGTGTTAGCTTGTATATTGTTATTTTTTTTACCTGTTACTTGATTGCTGTTCTAAATGATATTTTGACTGAAATTTATCGACTTGTAGACAATACGCCAGCCAGTGACAGAGTACCAAGTTATCCGAGAGAAGGCAGCTTCCCAGAAGCGAGATGTGGAGAGAGCATTGACTCGCTTCGTGGCTAAAACTGGCAACACCCAGAGTCTTTTCAAAGATGATGCTTCTTTATTTCCATGTAAGTACAGAGGCATCTTGCTGTAAATTTTATGTTATTAATTATCAATACATGTATGTTAATTGGATTATTGAAAATATTAAAACTTTGAATGTAAGTGTGTTAAAAAAATAATATGATATTGAAATGATCAAGCTTTTTAAAATTATGATTGCTAGAATGCAATTTCTTGTTTTAGAAGTTGCAATAACCTGCAGTTGACATTTTTGGGATTTTTTTGTGATTGAATACGAATGACTTAATTTAGATATATTGGCAATAAGAATCAAACATTTCTTCTTTTAGTGCAAAGATAACTTCAATTTGCAAGTTAATTAACATTGTTGAATTTAATAACCATTGTTTGCTCCATAACCTAATGTCTGGATGCCAAGATGACTGGGCTTGGATCAAACATTGTGCTTCTGGGATTGTTTGTTTGAAATCTTGTGTAAAATAAGTAATTAGATAATTAAAAAGACAAGAAACAGCAGTTTTACAGACTTTTCATCATTTTCTTGCAGTAATAGCTGTGACCACTCAGGCCCAGCCATACCTGAGTGCTCTGTTACCACGGGACCAGGACCTCGACACTCAGGATGAAGCTGACATATCCGACCCACGAGGCAATACTTCACACAACAAATCTGATGCATCAGATACTGATGGCATTGACAATCCATACCTCTTACCAGTGAAAATGCCTCGTTTCAAAAAACGGAAATATTAAGTGTGCAAAAGAATAAAATAAATGTTCATGAAATGATTAAGAGTTGGCATTCTGATATTTAGTCTTGTGCACACCAACCAATCTTTAGCCAAGTTATGACATGACATCACCTCACCATTGTATGTTCTGGGAGTACACGTGGCTGAGCAGTTATCAGTCACAGACTTCAAACATCTTTAGTCCCGCTCAACATGGGATCAAGTCCCAGTTAGTATGAGAACTTTCATAGAGGCGTTCTTCCAGCTGATCTGCTGTGTGCCGGTGGTTCTACCCAGAAACATATCTGGGGTCTTCCTCCACTAAGGACTATCAGTATGTCATTAATATGACCAAAATTGTGTTGTAACATTTGGTCTCTCAAGAGCTCCAGGGTAAGATAATCCATTCCTGCTTAACCCTTTTATCCCTGGAAATAACTAAGTTTGATAATTTAATAAGTACCCTGGATGAAAGTTTAATTAAAAAGTGTAGGATGTATTTGTGTTTCTATGAACTGCTCTCCTGATTTAGACCTTAGCTGTTTTAAGCCTAAAATGACATTCACATATCAGCAGTTTGATAAAATCACGTTATGTGCTAAACGGCATTAAAAATTTCCCTTTCTTAAAACGTGACTAAATGTCATGCCATGACTTACCTTTGAGAATGGAGGGTAAAACAATGTAACTATTGAAGTGGTAGTGAATACACTCACTGTTGTTTATAATGTAAATAAAGACAGCATAGCACTCTTTGTTTTGAGTTTTTATTATCTGCAATTTAAGAACAGTTTACAAGTACCAACTGGAGAAATTGGTATTTTTCTTAGATTTCCAAAACTATTGTCAAGCTATGAATTGTACTAGGACAGAATAATGGAACCATAATGTGGTGTCATAGCTAGTGTTCGCAGTCTGTTGTTGAAGTGATCATAGCTAGTGTTTAAGATCTGTTGTTGAAGTGATCATAGCTAGTGTTTACAATCTGTTGTTGAAGTGATCATAGCTAGTGTTTACAATCTGTTGTTGAAGTGATCATAGCTAGTGTTTACAATCTGTTGTTGAAGTGATCATAGCTAGTATTTACAATCTGTTGTTGAAGTGATCATAGCTAGTATTTACAATCTGTTGTTGAAGTGATCATAGCTAGTATTTACAATCTGTTGTTGAAGTGATCATAGCTAGTGTTTACAATCTGTTGTTGAAGTGATCATAGCTAGTGTTAATCTGTTGTTGAAGTGATCATAGCTAGTGTTAATCTGTTGTTGAAGTGATCATAGCTAGTGTTAATCTGTTGTTGAAGTGATCATAGCTAGTGTTAATCTGTTGATGAAGTGATCATAGCTAGTGTTAACCTGTTGTTGAAGTGATCATAGCTAGTGTTAATCTGTTGTTGAAGTGATCATAGCTAGTGTTTACAATCTGTTGTTGAAGTGATCATAGCTAGTGTTTACAATCTGTTGTTGAAGTGATCATAGCTAGTGTTTACAATCTGTTGTTGAAGTGATCATAGCTAGTGTTAATCTGTTGTTGAAGTGATCATAGCTTGTGTTTACAATCTATTGTTGAAGTGATCATGGCTAGTGTTTACAATCTGTTGTTGAAGTGATCATAGCTAGTGTTTACAATCTGTTGTTGAAGTGATCATAGCTAGTGTTTACAATCTGTTGTTGAAGTGATCATGGCTAGTGTTTACAATCTGTTGTTGAAGTGATCATAGCTAGTGTTTACAATCTGTTGTTAAAGTGATCATAGCTAGTGTTTACAATCTGTTGTTAAATAAAGTGATCATAGCTAGTGTTTACAATCTGTTGTTAAAGTGATCATAGCTAGTGTTAATCTGTTGTTGAAGTGATCATAGCTAGAGTTTACAATCTGTTGTTGAAGTGATCATAGCTAGTGTTTACAATCTGTTGTTACAGTGATCATAGCTAGTGTTTACAATCTGTTGTTGAAGTGATCATAGCTAGTGTTTACAATCTGTTGTTGAAGTCATCATAGCTAGTGTTAATCTGTTGTTGAAGAGATCATAGCTAGTGTTAATCTGTTGTTGAAGTGAATAGCTAGGGTTAATCTGTTGTTGAAGTGATCATAGCTAGTGTTTACAATCTGTTGTTGAAGTGATCATAGCTAGTGTTTACAATCTGTTGTTGAAGTGATCATAGCTAGTGTTTACAATCTGTTGTTGAAGTGATCATAGCTAGTATTTACAATGTATTGAAGTGATCATAGCTAGTGTTTACAGTCTGTTGTTGAAGTGATCATAGCTAGTGTTCACAATATTGTGAAAATACTGGATATATTATGTGTGTTTTGCAAAGTAGACATTTGCTTAAATATATTTTGTTTTGTTAGTACAAGACTTTACATGCTTTTCTTGGCTTTGCCAGGAAGTTGTAGTTAAGCATCTCTGTTGATTCTTGGCTTGTACGCATGTAGCAACGGTAACTAAGGACATGGAACAGATATTTAAAGTTACAATATACTGAAGCTGTCAGTGGTATAGCTCCCATACCAACCCTCAAGCACATATAAGGGTAGTTCCACGACTGGTTGGCCCAGTGTCAGGATAATGTGACTGGGTGTGGTATCATGCCCGGTGTTCACGGCATGCTATACACAGTGAAGGCAGCACTGTATCTGCTTCAAGTGGACACGGTCTCCAGATAACTGAAATACTGTTGGTTGATGATAAACCCAATAAACAAACATATTTAAAATAGAAAAATGTTTTACATTTTAGTGGCAGACATTGAGCACTGCAAAAACATGACTGCTTCAGGGAGATCGAAAAAAACACAAGACACCTGTCCTGTTTCCAGTTTATTGTGCCAGAGACACAAATATAAATGTCTTGTAATTTTTTAATTACACAAACATAAATTCTAGAACCATATGCTACATTATTCAGTAGGCAATAAGAAAATCAGAACACCAATGATAATACCAATATCAATGCCCAGTTAATTTAAGAATGGCTATGACAATGTAATCAACATTTTACCCGATATATGTATATACACATGTATTACTTTTAGGTGAAAATTGGGTGTAGAAACACTATGAACTGAAAAAGTACAAGTGATCATTTACATCTTACCATTCAACCAATGCATAATTAAAAAACTTACACTTAATCAACTTAGTCCTATAAATATTGATTGTTATGTGAGAGTAGTGGAATATAGTTCTTTTCTTGCTAGGCATTCTTAAACAACTTGCACTACATGTAAACAGAATGGAACTGCTGGAGACTAGTTACTGGAGACTGGCCAATAGGGCAGATATTGACCAGAAAAATCCTTGATGGAAGCTGGCTTAGGAGCTGACTGATCTTGAGCTACACTATTTGCCAAGGTTGGATTATTTTTTGCCTACCAGATTAAAAAACATTGGCACTTAATCTTTAATTATTTTTTAATGAAAGTAAAGACAAAAAGGTAAAATTTCAAAATCATATACAAGTATTATGAATGAAAGGGTTAAAAGGTTGGTGTCTTTTAACACCTTAACTACAGTTACATCAATCCTGGTTTCATGTGCTCACCCAAACTCACTATCAACACCAACTCACTATTAAGACCACTTGGAGTCCGAATGGGAAGTGGTCTTAATAGAGGAGGAATTTTACCTAACTGTACATGTATATAGATGCCTTGAGGGTTATTTTAACAGTTGTATTAGTTGAGAATTTTATATAACTAACATGTTTTAGCAATTACATACTTTGTTTATTAAGTTTTGAAAACAAAGTTAAAAAACAAAGGCATAAGCAAGGCTGTGATTCACACAAAAGCTGTCATTATGATACGATGGTACTATGTAAAACTTATTTTAATTCAGTTTAATGACTTACTGTGTACAATAACTAACTAAAATGATTTTAAACTGACAAAACTTCAATAATCACAGTCACATAAAACCATTGTATTAATACATTTCTTATGAAGCTCAGTTTTTGCAAACAGCCCAACTGTTTAACATTCAGTTCTACAACACTGATAAACTAACAATTAAAAACAAATACAGAAAGATGGCAATTATACAACAAAAAAGAAAAGCTATGTTTCAATACACAGTTACCAAAATAACCCCTAAACAAAATTAAATCTTTGTGATGTTATTCTTATTCATCACAAAAACTTTAAAGGTCGACACAAAAACTAAACCTGGGGGTTTGTCCTGATACATCGCTCTAAATCAGCTGAGTTTGCTGTTATGTGTTTAGAAAAAAAACCTTTGTGTTATAATCAGATGAGCATTCAGTCTATATAAATTTCTTTCAAACTTAAAGATGCATACTCAACCTTACAAATTAAAATTTTGTTTATAAATTTGCAATTCCTTCACAATGTAAGCTGTGCTAAATAACACTGCAATGTTAATGCTTTATTATAGTAAAAGAAACAACATTTTTTATAAAAAAAGGAATAATACAAACTACACTAATACTGAGACACAAGTTTTATTTGTGTTGTGTAACTTTTTCAAAGAATAAAACTTGGATCAACTTCCTTTTGTTTAGCAGGAAACTAGTGTAGAATAAGTGTTGTGTTTACATGCTAATACAACATGCTTATACTTCCAAGACAAAATGCAACTGTGTTTAAAAAAACAAACGTGTTGCTGCCATCATTTTTACACAAAAACTATGAAAGTTACCAGTATACATTCAAATGTCATTCAAAACTATAATTATATGTAAAAAGAACTTGCAATTTTTACTAAATATAACAGAAATTAAAAGTGTATATTTACATGAAAACAAATATAGTTTCAACACCTATCAATGTGGACGTATCACAGATTTTTAATTAAAAATTACATAAGCCTTCAATTGTGTTTGTTAATTTTTTCTCATTAAATAAGAGCTTATTTACACTAACACTACTTTTTGCACGTATACTGCACTATATACTGCAATATAGAGACGGAAACAGCAGTAAAATTAATCTACAGCAGATACATGTAATTGCTATCCAAGTATATGCATGTAAATATTGTACAGGCAATAACTTGGTGCAAGAATTATGTCAGGTTTAATGCTTCCTATAAGAAAAAAAGGTAAGAAAAAAAAGAAAATTTAGTCAGATTTACATATATTAGCTAAATTACTTTATTAAATTTTCTTAAAATAACCTTTCTGTTATATAGAGACCATGTAACAAGATGAAGTACATGGTACAATGGTATAATTGCTATAGCCATTGCATAATAAACATACTCGTGTGCTGGCTGATCAGGATCTACACTACATGCAAGGATTGGTTCAGCTGTGCTAAACAGGTTGAGGGATGAGTTGATCATTTAATATATAAGACACTTATATTAATGAGATAAATGCCATTCTCGCACAATTAAACATTAGGCATAAAACAAGTGCTTCAAATCTAAAACGTAACACACTTAACATTGAAATAATGTTAATGCATGAACTTTAAAAGAGGTAGGAATACATGTAAATATTTGTAAAGCAAGACACTACTAATTTCTATGATAGTGACTAATGCAGTTTTAGTCCCTTATCATTGATATAACAAACCAATTACTTTACATGAAATCCTACAAACCAGCCCCCTCCGACCAATATTAATAATAAAGCATGAAAACTTTTCCAGCTTATGCAGCAAATAATGACAACACAAATCACTAACTGCAAGTGCAAAATATGACCTAAACCATGAGTCCATAACATGACATAAACATGTCACCATTACTCGTAGCTCTCTAAGCACCTTGACAATCACAATATTTTTAATGTTATAGTTAGCTAACACTTAATCATTTTGATCTATTGTTATATTTGCTTGTTTATTTTTTTATTTGCTGCTTGCACAACCTAAGTATGGTCATTAAAATGATGCCCATCTATCATTGGATGAAGAAGATTCGAGACACCAATAAGAATCAAACCATTGACACATCACAGGTGTGCCAGAACACCACCTGATATGCATGGTATCATGCTGACTGGGACTTTATTCAAGCAGTAAGTGGAAGTACAGATGTAGGCTGGTGGCACAAAAACTACAGCCACAGATATCCACTACTGTTGTTTAAGTAAATGTCAAAACTTTATAAACAAATTGCACCATAACCCAGGTAAATTAAAAAATATATATATATAACAAGCAAGTGTCACTGATTGCATCCTTTATAAAAATAGTGTAGTATTGTTGCACTTGATCACATGGTTTCTATTTTTATTTACAAAAAATGCGAGCTATTATAAATGAATATATGTAAAATCTCAACAAAATACCCAAAACATAATAAAATCTTGATCTTAGTCTCTCATTCCATTGTATCATCCAGCAATTCATTTTAAAGTATAAACAACCAAGTTTCACTTGACAAGAATATTGTTAACATGAATTTGTAAAATTCCCATCACTTTTATAAAAATGTAATCAGTTATGCTTAATTTTCATACTTAATATATCTGAGTAAAATATGGGTCAACTGAGGATTTATTGGAATTTGATGACAACAGACTGTGATTAAACTGACTGAAATCCTTTACCAATCCATGAAATAAGCAAAGAGAGATCCAACATTAATGAGTATTAGATCATCATAAATAATGTTTTTGAAAAAATTCCATGAACTATTTATAACAAAATTTGTCTTCATAAGTTCACACTTATATTAACTGCTCAGAGATGAACTATAAAAAATACACAAACAATAACATATGACATCAACAGAATCATTCAATGACCATGTTATATTTATCCTTTTCAGCAACACATCCATGCTTTAACGCCCTTTACAAATCAAGAAAAATCAAATACACTTCCCCCATTAAAGCCCTTGAATATGACTAAAAAACAACAACATTAAAACAAAAGACCAAACACCTAAAGCAAGGCAATGAATTAAATGCATACATTGTAGAACAGTGAAAAGAGTAGTTGGTCAGTTCAATAATGGCTAATAGTTTATGGTCAGACACATCTCATTTCTGCCCTTCTACTGGTGGGCTCATCTGTCTCATGAGCAAACGACGATTTCTGGTCCGTGAGACAGCCTCTTGAAGGTCCACACGCTTCTCAAAATACTCCACCAACGCAGGCTCTGTCAGCATGGAGGCTAGAAACTGCTCAAAACTAATTGACCAATCAAAATCCACTTTGCTTGATGAGGATGAAACAGTCCTCTCTGACCTTGGTATTTCACTTTCTGAAATGACTGCACTGGCATTTGTATTGTCAGACACATTTGTGTCCACTGATTGTTTGTCATCTGTCACAGACAAACGTTCCATTTTAGATTCAACATCTGTGTCTGATGCCTGACTCTTATCCCCTTCTGATGGCAGGTTGTCATCGGAAGGCCTATCTTGCTCACTTTTCTCATCAGCTGGTATAGATGACAGTGGACTAGTGCTGCCACTATCAAGGCTTCCTGCTATAGCTGAACTTGTACTCTCCTCTTTCTGGAGATAGAATTTCTTTCCCACCTCTCCTATCTCCAAAAGGAGAGTCCCAACTGCTGCTATGGCATGATAAAGCTTCTGTTCCTCCTCCTCCCCTTGGAACATATCATAGAGAGTCTTCCACATCTGGATGAACTGAACCTAAAAGGAAGAAACACAATACAAAAATTCCAAGACATATCAGCAGGGTGTAAAAGTGAGAAAATGTCACATTAGTAACATTCTCTTTGATAGATTAGTCCCTGATTACATGAGGGTTTTTTCACATGTTTATCTTGGGTAACAATTAATGGTCTATGATACTCACTAACTATAGACTGAATCACAAGACAGTAAATTGGCTACAAAATATAATATTTGAATACAATTCAAAGCATAGCATCTTCACACAAAGATACTATTTGAAGACAATAATATGCTTTGAGATGATCCAACCTGAGTAAGTCTGGGCATTGTGTTCTTTTGTTTTTCAATAGTTCCTTTATACATTTATAAAAAATAATTAATTGCATTGAGTATGCGGGAAATTTTAGAGGAAGTTTCAGAAAAATAACACAGCATGCGACCAACTTACTTGATTGAGGCGGGGCAAGTTTCGGAACTCTTCCTTGCTGCCAGACCTTGCTCGAATTAAGTCCTTTCGTCGGGTGAACAATCCCACTGGGCTTTCTCCTAGTGGAGTCCCACCTGGAAACAGTACACTAAATCAGTACACAGCATGGCAAGTTGTAGATAAAGAGACTAAATCTGAGTTGGAGCAGTGATTCTCAACTGTTAACCAAATCACATTTTTTGTGTAAGATGGGTAAAGGTTTAACTAAGAATGTTGGATAAAGGACTAAGCTGGAGAAATGTGGTAATCTTGTAATATATGTAAGAATTTGAAAAGCCATTTGTTGAAATGTAGATTTAGTGGTAAAGTAAAAAAAGCAATCTTACACCTCCTCAACTTCTTATACCTCTCCACTAAAAATTACTAGGCCAATTACTTATTTTCCAGACAGGTATATTAGTTTTGTTTTTGTTTTGATTTGTAGTCTTGATGTTTATTGATCTGTTTTGTTTGATTTTGACATACACTGCAGTGACTATTTATGATCATTATAGCAACATCCAGCTTTTTTTTAAATGATAACAAACACAGAACTGGGCTAGGAACAACACTGGGCCAACAAGTCCTGAAACTATTCATATAAGCATCTAAGCAAGGTATGGTTCACCCATTTCCAAAAAGGAATAAACCTTAGACCCTTGTTCCCCCCCCCCCCCCCCGCCCCCAGGTAGCACGGGTTTAAATTATTCATTTCAAATTGTAACAAAAGCTTCAGAACACATAACACCACTCACATACCTGACACAGAGGGGCTTTGAGAGATGACACTCTTGGTCTCTTTCAGAGGACTTGGTGGGTCTGAGTCTGTCAATGATGACACTAGGCTGAGAGAGGTTGGAGGGGAGGTCACTACTCCATGACTTGTACCAGAGTTAGCTCCCATGGGTATAGTCTGAGCTGGAGTGGTCGGAGCACCACTGCTAGCATCATCAGTGGTAGCATCAGCAGCTTCATCATCATAATCATCATCACCACCATCAGGTGCCGTCTCATCTTCAATAGGCACACTAGGTAACTCTATGTCTGTAAAAACATTTTACTATTTTAATGTTCATTGAATGTAGTTATTTCATTTAATCTAAATTTTTATTATAATTATTAACTTTTAAATAGAATGATAAATTTATCAAATTCTGCAAAAAAGAGCTAAGATGATAGCTTTGTTATTACAATACTTTTAAAAAAAAAGCATGTGCTTTCAATATAAGCAAGCTTGTGTTTCAACTAATTTACTAACAAGGTATGGATACTAAATATTTCTCACACTTTCAATATGAGACAGAACAGAAAACATCATATAGGTTGAATAGGAAAATGTTGAGAAAGTAAAGGACTAACCAGGATAAATACTTTACACAATACGGACCTCGGACATTAACATTAGTAACTCTGACCATTCATGTCAGCTTACCATCTGGATTTTCCAGGTTAGGAGTGTCAGCATCCTCGGAGAAGAAGTTGGCAGCCTCACAGGCACTTTCAGTAGAGTCTGACAAAGTACACAAGCATGTATAACTACAAACATGAATAACCATGATCACAAAGAACTTATAAACACAACACATGTCTATTTGATACTTACCATATAAAGTTCTACAATAAAGCATTTTCATTGTTATTAATTAAAAGTATCAACACTTTGTGTGTCAGCAATAAAAATAAACCTCAAAGCAACAGTGTAGTTCTTGAACAACAGAGTTTCTGAAGATTGATCTGGATTGATATATTTACTTACGACAGATACAATAACAGTAAGTGTGGAAAGTTTACACCATCTTCATGTCCTTAAACTAAAATGTAATTAACCTTTAATAAAATGTGACACACCATACAAAGCTGAAAAGTTTGCCAAAGGATGTATGCTCATGGTAGCTTTGTAGGCTTACCTGATTTTGGTGACGAGATTTCATCCATGTCAAAGTCCTCATCATCAACCAGACAGGGTGGCTGATGCAGTTCATACAGGAGCTTGATCTTATGAGTATAGTCAGCTTTACACATGATACCCAGGATATATACAAACTCCTTAAAGTTCACCATATTGTCATGGTTACTGTCAATGTACTAAAACAGAAAAGTGAGACGACATAAAAACCAGCATCATACAAAAAGGCTATTTGTATATATCATTGTTTTATTTATCAATGTGAAATAGAACCAGTTTTGCTATGCAATACAATATAAACAACAGTGACCACAACAATGACCACAACAATGACCACAAATATATCACCCTGATGAAGATTCAACATGGAAGTCCCAGACAGCAAAGTCTAAGCACACTTTAACATTAATAAACCCTTGCCAAGGTGATACAAAGGTGGCACAAAGGTGGAAAACATTATTCATATTAAAAAAACCCAGCTATTTATTAGTAAAGTTATAAATACAATCCAACATTCGTGTTCATTGAACACTGAAATTATCAAATAAGTTGGATCAAACAATACAAAAATTGTTTCAATGAGTCCTTATGTCAGATTTTCCACATAGCTGTTCCTAAGTAAGATATGTACATGCAAGCTGGGAATGCTACTACACTGAACATATATCTTAATATGTATTTAACAACCTTTAAAACAACACAGCTGTATGTGTTTAGATCTCTGACCTTGAATCTACTCACCCTAAATGCCCTTAAGGTCATTACTCCTCCCCTCTGACCTTTGGCCCAGGGACACACAGACAGAAACATGGTCTTAAACATGTCAAAGTCCACCTTGTACACTTCATAGTAGGGTCTTGACGAATCAAACTTGTCTGCCAAGTCAGCTGGTTGCTGACTGGTCCGCCAGTAACATGAAGTCAGGTATTCCTCCTAAAAGTAAATATTTAAATTTATTTTCAATCCAGAAATTTAAAAAAATGCTTAAAAACCCTCTTGTAATAGTTAAAAAAATGCCACATCATTTTTTCTAGTTCCAGTTTAAATTTACAAACAACATATAAAGTAAGAAATTAAGATATCCTTATCCTCTTCAAACAGATTGAGATTCTCTGCTGAGATAAATGCTGTTTAACCTTGAACATCATATAGAGATCCTCCAGTTCCTTGTCCTTGATAAGTGTTTTCTCCGAGACACTGCGGAGGATATTCTTCATCGTATGATCCTCAATGTTCTGGACCACGCGCAGACGGTACTTCAGACGCAGTTGCTCAATATGCTGGTTGTCAAGGTGACCAAACTTCTTGTAGCTGTCATCAATAAGGTCAGCTATGTCTACAGATGGCTGGAATAATACACCAAAACAGGGAAACTAAAAATGTAGGAACAAACTGTCAAGCCTTTTTGCATATTATATATATAAGTGTACTTATCTGATGATGTGTATTTTCTCACTGTTATTGTCACCTTTCTTATTTTATTTTTTTAATATGCAGCTGATGCATCATCAACACTACATCTGCCTGAGAAACCACTGTCACCTATTCTCAATTTGTTCGGAAACAGGCTTCCATCTGTCATTATATCCCTACCACAACATCACTATCACCATCATCCTTGCCCCTGTCAGTATTTCCACTACTTTCCCATATACTATAGACATGCAGTTTTCTCCTTCAACTTAGCTTGTTTACAAATGAAAGCTTATAAAGAAAATTCGTTTTTTTATGAAACAACAATTAAAATAACTTTAGAGTTTTTGTTTTTTGTTACATTGAACTGACAAAATTATGATCAAATTGGCAATGTCCAGCTAGAACCACTGACACATGCAAGGTTAGCTGGGAAACCTTCCCACAGCAAAGTTCTTACCTTGATCTGGCCCTGAGAAGTAACAAAATAACTTGTGAAGATTTAAAACTATAGACTGTACAATACCTCCTTCTTCTTGGGGTCTGTACACAACATGGTGGTGTGTTTGACAGTTGGCATGGAACGGTCCCGGCTAAAGACATTCTCCAGGTACGAGCCCAGGACTGGCATAGCCTCCCCGTCATCTCTGCAGGACATCAGTTCCTCACTCTTTTTGTCCAGCACACACAGCGCAACCTGAAATATCACCTGAAACACACACACAGACTTAACAACAGCAGCTTTAAATATTGAAAGAAAAAACAGAAAAAAGACAAAAACAAAATTATAGCAATAGCAAAAACTAGTAAAGATGCTTTATTATCTTCAATCTCCCACAGCAATATCAGCACTTTAGAACTAAAAAAGTCATATGTCAGAAAACTAAAATTTATGACAGAATTTGTATATGATAGCTGGTTCAAAACCAATTGTAGCCTGGAAACAACATGCTTTTCACAGATTTATATGCATTTTTATACCTTGTCAGCAATATTTTTTAAGCTAAGATATTACAAAGCTTGAAGGCAAGATACTGGAGATATTACCCTTGCACCATCATGGAAGAAACAGTCGAGGATATTCACAGCACAGTCAAATGGCATCACACTACAACAGAATGAATAAGAGTTGAACACATTGTAATGGGCAATAAAATGATTGCACATATTTAAACACTGAGAGGCCATGATGCAGCCTAGTTCATTCTTGATCACCCACTGGGGTGCAGCATATTTACTGTTTTTAAGCTGTGAAAGAGTGTGAGAAAGGAGAATGAGCTAAAAGATTTCACAAGTGACCTTGTTCAAGAAGTTATCATATTCTGCATTAATGACATATTATCATATTACAAAAATATGTTTCAAAGAGGTGGTAAATAACTTGGTAATATGGTGAGAAGCTGAACTAGTTACAAGTTGCCATGTGAAATGATATAATCCAAGCAGAATTAAGTGCAATCTGTGATCACTAGTATAAGTATATGTATCAAGTGAGCAGCTTTGTCCCTTTTTTCGTATCTTAAACTTGTGTGTGCGCATTATATATATAAAACTTACATAAACAAGATACTGGTACAGGAAGATATGCTATATGTGGCTAAAACAAGAAAGCCATGATGGCCCTTAATCACTCACCTAAAGACATAGGCTTGTAGTAGGCTCATGTAGGTAAACATTCTGGTCAAGTTTGTTGAAGATTTAGTTATAAATGTGGCCTCTAGCATTTTCACAAGTTTTTTCTGAGATTTGACCTAGTGGTCTACTTTTTGACCCCATGTGACCCAGTAACAAACTCCTCAGAAATTTCATGCAGGCAAACATTTTGGCTAAATTTAGTGAAGATTAGGCCATAAATGTGATATCTAGCATGTTCACAAATTTTTTTTAAAATTTGACACAGTGTCTTAGTTTCTGACCCCACATAAGCCAATTACCAACTCATCCAAGATTTCTTGCAGACAAACATTCTGACCAAGTCTGATGAAGAGTGGATAAAAACTGTAGCCTCTAGCGTGATCACAAGTCAATTGTTGATGCCACATGATGGACACCGGATTTAGGGGTATCAAAAAAAACTCTCTTGGTGGGCTAGAAAGAATGTTTATGGACAAGTGACGCAGGATGCAGAATGGTGGGCGATCACAAAAGCTCACCCTGAGCAAAAGCATAAGTATAAACTTGTCATAAGTTTACATGAGACACTAAACAGATGCTTGCATGTTGGCCTACCTGAGGAAGATGGTGAGGAACCAGGAAAGCGAGATCATAGAGAGAAGGCCCAGAGTGTCCAGCTTCATGTGCAGCTCAGGTAGGTTTTCCTTGATAAGCTCCTCAAACACGCCTACACCAAACAGGGTCAATTAAGTCAAAGGAGGTAAGACAGGTATAAACTTTACATATGACAAGAAACCATACTATCGTTGCAGGACTTTTAATAAAATGCACTCCATGACGATGTAAGTAGATGAAAAAAAAAGACAGCTGAAGCTGGTTGATCTAGGATTACATTTCCTGCCAAAGTATAACCTATTTATGTTCAGTAGGGAAGCAGTGAGTTACAAAGCTAAAAGGGTAATATTCTACCACATTCTATAACTTTAAGCAACCCTTATCATTTTACTCTATCAGTATGTTTTATCAATTATCAGCAGTTACATTTAGAAGTTTCCACGACTGTTCTACCTACCTTGATCTATAAGGGCCCCCACCACTCTGGTGTTATAATAGTCAGGAAGCATCCTCTCACAGATGGCCACCAGCAGCCAGAAAGCCTCCTCTTCACTTGTGTACAGCAACAACACACTTGTCACAATGTTCATGGCTTGACAGTAACCTACATGCAGTCATTTAGAAAAGATCTTTGTATCATCATTTTTAATAACTAATTGCTGAAATAATGAGCAAATAAAGCTTTGTAATTTCTGTGTAATACAGTTCTAGTGTTATATTAGTTTAATACTTATTTATAAATTAATGACTGAAAAGTGATTGTTATTTGATACTTTAATTAAAAAAGATGTGTAACATTTTACAAAAAAAAATGGGTAACCATCTCGGACACTCCTTAAATGGGGAGTAGAATCATGAGAATTCCTAATTTAAAACATTTTTTTTTCATTTTTTGAATGTTCTTTATGAATCAAACCAAGAAATCCTAATGGTGATTCCCTATAGCACCAACACTGCATGTCACCTATCAACGCAAGCAGCTGTAAAATGGTAATAAAGAGACCCACCAATGGTAGGATTGCGCCAGGCATACGCTGTGAGCACCCGTCGTAGGGCGCCAATACCCAGGTCAGACTGGAATGCAGGGTGTTCTGGCAGAGACCTGCAACAGGGTGACAAAGGAAATTATAATGATTGTCTCCAAACAGATATACCAACAATTAAGAGACTGTTCAAAACTGTTAAAGAATCCAGTTACCTAATTTTGATTTGTAATTTTCTTTTAACTGAAGATTAAATTAATAAATGCTTAAGGAATAAAAGAAATCTAATTACACTAAAATTTTATCTGCAGTCAGAAAACTATTTCCTACTACATTTGTTAATATTCTACATGAATTCTTACTTAGTTGATAATATTCAATTGTAATAAAGCATATAGCTAAATACAAGGTAGAAGATAGTAGAGAAATAAAAGCACTAGTTCTTTACCTATGCAAGTCCCTCTCTATTTCATCTGTTGCTAAGGTATTTTTGCCTGAACTCTGCCTGACCACATCTGCATAGTAACCTGGATTTGTTTCCAGCTGAATACAAAACACAGGCTGTTATCAGGGGAATTGTACAAATCAGCCTAACACCTTCTAAAAGTTAAAATATTGAACTCTTGAAAGTTGACAGATAAATAAAAAAGATAAAGTACATTTGTTGATAAAAAATGTGTGAATAATGGAAATGTTGTTGTTTTAAGCTCAATGTAACAATTTCAGATTCCGTCATAAAAAAATAGTCTGAAAACTTAATTGAAATGGTGAACTGATTTAAGCTACAAATAGAAAATCAAAATAATAATTGGATAAGGACCCAATGTAAGGAGGTTACTTATTTATATAAAATTTTTGACAAAATATTTCATTAAATTTAAAATCCTGCCATCAATCTCCCATGCATCCCACGATAGCGTCCACTTCAAGATGAAACACTGATAATTTTACTGCAATATCATGCTATAAACACTTGACATAAAACCACTTGGACATCATTCCCGTCTACTATTTATATTGCTATAACCATTCAATCCTTACCTCATTCAATGCTCCTGAGAAAAGCATCCACATCTCCCCACGGAATTTCTCAGGTAGTCCCTGTAGCATCAACTCATGGGTGCGATGGGTTCGAAACATGGTCATACCCCTGCAACATAGGCCAGCAGAAGTTTGCAGATTCAATTGCATTTCAAGGAGAGGTTCCTTGGCATATAAGCTCATAAATGTATTTTCAATACTTTAAATAATTAAAAGAGCTCCCAGACAGATATTTGAGTAAAATCACCTGGGATTGCATTTGGGGTTGCACCTGGGGGTGCACCTGGGGGAGCAGATCAACTAGAAAACCTCCATACATGAAGCTTCTTTTGCAAAAATAAAAAGGTGTATGCAGAGAGAAAACCAGAAGACATCTTAGGCTTCATACCAATTAACATCCCCCAATTTTGTCTTAAATTCTTTCAAAGAAGTTCCTAGAGATGTACATGGGGCCATAGAAGTTATTACCTGCCGTATTCATTGAAGTGTAAACTCCACAGATGTTCCTTCACAGACTCTTTCCCTGAAATTTCATCTGAGTCTCGACGACAGAAGAGACTCACCAGAGCTGGCATGAATTGAACCTCTTCTGTAATGATAATGCACACTAATAATACAAATACTACCATACATTCAGAAAACAACATAGCTATATTCAAAATGCTTACAATTTAAAAGAAAATGACTGAACTTTGATCTTTTCAGGCAGGAAAAGAAATTGAATAGTCATTTATAGTATTTTTACTTTTGTTTTAAAAGAGAAAGTTTTAAAAGAGAAAGCAAACTTCAAACAAAATTGCCTGATCTTTCATACCCTCTGTCTTGTCTGTTGCCTCTCCCTTGTCACTGATCACTGACACCTGGCTTGTCAATCTTCGCGGGGTCATCTGCTTGGATAAACAGTCAGATATCTTTTCCAGGATCAAATCTCTTTGACCAATCTGGTAGAAGGCTATATTGGCCTGAAAATGGAAACAACTCGATGGATGTTCAATTAACAAAATATTATTTTCTAAATAATAACTAATAACTGTAGATCATACACATGAAAATGTCATGTTCATATTATGAATAAGAGTAATCAATATTCATGTATCAAACCTTAATAAACATGAACAACTTTATTTTCAAAAATCTTATCAGCAGACAAAATTAGTCATATAACATTTCAACATTCTTCACTGAAATAGATCAATCATTATGTGAAATAATATCTTGATATCCTGGAGTAGTAGAAATAAGCAGTATGCACATTGTGATATAATTATAAATCTATTTGCTGGAAAAGGAAAAAAAATGACAGAAGAACCAATAGACTGCTTGCAAAGATGATGTCAATGTGATGCTGTCTGCTGGCAGTGAGCATTGCTGTAGCTGCTTGGGGCAGACCATCCCAGCCAGAATACCTCTGGAGGCCATTATGTGTAGCACTGAATGCCCAATGAAGGAGACACCCATTTGATGAATGAACAAGCAGCTATTCTGTATTATTGAACCATACATGTCCCTAGAGAGACAGGACATAGCATGTCCACCACCACCATTACCTTGTGTATTATTGAGCCATACATGAGCCTAGAGACACGGGACATAGCATGTCCACTACCACCATAACCTGGTGTATTATTGAGCCATACATGTCCCTAGAGACACAGGACATAGCATGTCCACCCCCATCATTACCTTGTGTATTATTGAGCCATACATGACCCTAGAGACACAGGACATAGCATGTCCACCCCCACCATTACCTTGCTTTTAGTGATGACCATGATGCCATTGGTATATTCAGACCCAGTCTGGGTTTCAACTTTCTCCACAGTGTTCACATCTCGCAGAGGAATAATCATAGAGACCAGTCTACGAACCTGTTCATAAAAAATATGAATATGAGCAATAAATAGAATAACTGACAATATTTTCTTTTCCTAAACAAAATTGAAGAAGCAACAAAAAATATTCAACAGTCTATATATATGCATATATACAGTTATTTAAATTTGTATTAAATGCTTAAATTAAAAAAATACTGGAAAGGGTATTTTAAAAGTAATAAACCACTTTATTTATGTCATGACATATCACACTTTACATCAGTTATACTAGTAATAGACAGCATTGGCATATACAGATAGTCCAAAACAGGGATTGTCATTGATTCAGGTGATACTGTTGTATTCGTGGTGTTATGGCATATACAGATAGTCCTAAACATGGATTGTCATTGATTCAGGTGATATTGTTGTATTCATGGTGTTATACTGTTGCTGATAGATTATCAATACAGGATTTTAATAAAACACTTTAATCATGAAAATAAAGAAAAAATACCAACATTGTCAACAGTAATAAAAATAAATGTTGTCATACGTATTTCTTATTCAGGTTTTTTTCTTCTTATTTTTAAAACTAAATTTAATACCTAGATACCTTTGCTGATGACCTATCACATGATGACCACACAATCAGATAAGGATAATAAATATCTTGTTTAATGTAAAGTAAAAATATAGTGTTAAATTAATATAGTGTCAATATTTGTCCTAATTTTATGTCTCATTCTGGGCACAAATCATTAGATTAGGCAAGAAGTCTTCCATCTGCAATGTTGTGTCTATCTATGCTTTAAAAGGCCAGAAAATATCAACAAACAACTAAGAGCTGAACAGAAAAAGGTAGAAATCAATTAAACATTTAAAATATGGTAGAAAACACGACACAGATTGAAACAGTCTTACCCTGCTGGCAAAGCAGAGATAGTTCTGAGAGACATAGAGTCGGCCCCAGATGTATCTCCTGTCATACGGAGTAAACATAACACACTCTGTGTCCCCGTCCAGCTTCTCCTTCAAGGGCAGGCTGAAGGCCAGTCTACAATAGACAAGCACTTAGCCTTTACAGAATGGAGCATTGATTCTTCTGATAACACACCCCATACAATAGGCAAGCACTTAGCCTTTACATAATGGAGCATTGGTTCTTCTGATAACACACCCATACAATAGACAAGCACTTAGCCTTTACATGATGGAGCATTGATTCTTCTGAAAACACCCATACAATAGACACACACTTAGCCTTTACATAATGGAGCATTGATTCTTCTAATATCACACCCCATACAATAGGCAAGCACTTAGCCTTTACATAATGGAGCATTGATTCTTCTAATAACACCCCATACAATAGGCAAGCACTTAGCCTTTACATAATGGAGCATTAATTCTTCTGAAAACACACCCATACAATAGGCAAGCACTTAGCCTTTACATAATGGAGCATTGATTCTTCTAATAACACACCCCATACAATAGGCAAGCACTCAGCCTTTACATAATGGAGCATTGAATCTTCTGATAGCACTCATACAATAGGCAAGCACTTAGCCTTAACATAATGGAGCATTGAATCTTCTGATAACACACCCATACAATAGGCAAGCACTTAGCCTTAACATAATGGTGCATTGATTCTTCTGATAACACACCCATACAATAGGCAAGCACTTAGACTATACATAATGGAGCATTGATTCTTATGGTAACACACCCCATACAATAGGCAAGCACTTAGCCTTTAAATAATGGACCATTGATTCTCATGATTACACACCCAATACAAAAGGCAAGCACTTAGCCTTTACATAATGAAGCATTGAATCTTCTGATAACACACCCATACAATAGGCAAGCACTTAGACTTTACATAATGGAGCATTGATTCTTCTGTGAACACACACATATACAATAGGCAAGCACTTAGTCTTAACATAATGGAGCATTGAATCTTCTGAGAACGCACTCAAACAATAGGTAAGCACTTAGCCTTAACATAATGTAGCAAGGATTTTTCTGATAACACACCCCATACAATAGGCAAGCACTTAGCCTTTACATAATGGAGCATTGATTCTTCTAATAACACACACATACAATAGGCAAGCACTTAGCCTTTACTTAATGGACCATTGATTCTTATGATTACACACCCATACAATAGGCAAGCACTTAGCCTTTACATAATAAAGCATTGATTCTTCTGATAACACGCCCATACAATAGGCAAGCACTTAGCCTTTACATAATGGAGCATTGGTTCTTCTGATAACACACCCATACAATAGACAAGCACTTAGACTTTACATGATGGAGCATTGATTCTTCTGAAAACACCCATACAATAGACACACACTTAGCCTTTACATAATGGAGCATTGATTCTTCTAATATCACACCCCATACAATAGGCAAGCACTTAGCCTTTACATAATGGAGCATTGATTCTTCTAATAACACCCCATACAATAGGCAAGCACTTAGCCTTTACATAATGGAGCATTAATTCTTCTGAAAACACACCCATACAATAGGCAAGCACTTAGCCTTTACATAATGGAGCATTGATTCTTCTAATAACACACCCCATACAATAGGCAAGCACTCAGCCTTTACATAATGGAGCATTGAATCTTCTGATAGCACTCATACAATAGGCAAGCACTTAGCCTTAACATAATGGAGCATTGAATCTTCTGATAACACACCCATACAATAGGCAAGCACTTAGCCTTAACATAATGGTGCATTGATTCTTCTGATAACACACCCATACAATAGGCAAGCACTTAGACTATACATAATGGAGCATTGATTCTTATGGTAACACACCCCATACAATAGGCAAGCACTTAGCCTTTAAATAATGGACCATTGATTCTCATGATTACACACCCAATACAAAAGGCAAGCACTTAGCCTTTACATAATGAAGCATTGAATCTTCTGATAACACACCCATACAATAGGCAAGCACTTAGACTTTACATAATGGAGCATTGATTCTTCTGTAAACACACACATATACAATAGGCAAGCACTTAGTCTTAACATAATGGAGCATTGAATCTTCTGAGAACGCACTCAAACAAAAGGTAAGCACTTAGCCTTAACATAATGTAGCAAGGATTTTTCTGATAACACACCCATACAATAGGCAAGCACTTAGCCTTTACATAATGGAGCATTGATTCTTCTAATAACACACACATACAATAGGCAAGCACTTAGCCTTTACTTAATGGACCATTGATTCTTATGATTACACACCCATACAATAGGCAAGCACTTAGCCTTTACATAATAAAGCATTGATTCTTCTGATAACACGCCCATACAATAGGCAAGCACTTAGCCTTTATATAATGGAGCATTGATTCTTCTGATAACACACCCATTCAATAGAACAGCACTAAGCCTTTACATAATGAAGCATTGAATCTTCTGATAACACACACATATAGGCAAGCACTTAGCCTTTATATAATGGAGCATTGATTCTTCTGATAACACACCCATTCAATAGACAAGCACTTAGCTTAACATAATGGAGCATTGATTCTTCTAATAGCACACACATACAATAGGCAAGCAATTAGCCTTTACATAATGTAACATTGATTCTTTTGATAACACACCCATACAATAGGCAAGCACTTAGCCTTAACATAATGGAGCATTGATTCTTCTGATAACACACCCATACAATAGGCAAGCACTTAGCCTTTACATAATGGAGCATTGATTCTTCTGATAACACACCCATACAATAGGCAAGCACTTAGCCTTAACATAATGGAGCATTGATTCTTCTGATAACACACGCATACAATAGGCAAGCACTTAGCCTTTACATAATGGAGCATTGATTCTTCTGATAACACACCCCATACAATAGGCATGCACTTAGCCTTTACATAATGGAGCATTGATTCTTCTAATAACACACCCCATACAATAGGCAAGCACTTAGCCTTTACATAATGGAGCATTGATTCTTCTGATAACACACACCATACAATAGGCAAGCACTTAGCCTTTACATAATGGAGCATTGATTCTTCTAATAACACACCCATACAATAGACAAGCACTTAGCCTTTACATAATGGAGCATTGATTCTTCTGATAACACACACATACAATAGACAAGCACTTAGCCTTAACATAATGGAGCATTGATTCTTCTGATAACACACACATTCAATAGGCAAGCACTTAGCCTTAACATAATGGAGCATTGATTCTTCTGATAACACACCCCATACATCAGGCAAGCACTTAGCCTTAACATAATGGAGCATTGATTCTTCTGATAGCACGTCCATACAATAGGCAAGCACTAAGACTTTACATAATAGAGAATTGATTCTTCTGATAACACACACATACAAAAGACAAGCACTTAGCCTTAACATAATGGAGCATTGATTCTTCTGATAACACACCCATACAATAGGCAAGCACTTAGCCTTAACATAATGGAGCATTGATTCTTCTGATAATACACCCATACAATAGGCAAGCACTTAGCCTTAAAATAACGGAGCATTGATTCTTCTGATAACACACCCATACAATAGGCAAGCACTTAGACTTTACATAATGGAGCATTGATTCTTATGATAACACACCCTATACAATAGGCAAGCACTTAGCCTTAACATAATGGAGCATTGATTCTTCTGATAACACACCCATACAATAGACAAGCACTTAGCCTTTACAGAATGGAGCATTGATTCTTCTAATAACACACACATACAATAGGCAAGCACTTAGCCTTTACAGAATGGAGCATTGATTCTTCTGATAACACACCCCATACATCAGGCAAGCACTTAGCCTTTACATAATGGAGCATTGGTTCTTCTAATAACACACCCATACAATAGACAAGCACTTAGACTTTACATAATAGAGCATTGATTCTTCTAATAACACTCCATACAATAGACAAGCACTTAGCCTTTACATAATGGAGCATTGATTCTTCTGATAACACATCCATACAATAGACAAGCACTTAGCCTTAACATAATGGAGCATTGATTCTTCTAATAACACACACATACAATAGACAAGCACTTAGCCTTTACATAATGGAGCAATGATTCTTCTGATAACACACCCCATACAATAGGCAAGCACTTAGCCTTAACATAATGGAGCATTCATTCTTCTGATAACAAACCATTTTGAGAAAGTTCACTTAGCCTTATTATTTCTTATTTAGGTCATGGAAGAAAAGGTGTAAAGTCAAAAGTGTTAGTACTATACTCCGATGGTTTCTATGAATTGTTTGGAATTCAATAAAAGTTTACTTATACCAACCTTCTGATATAAAAAATGAAATATATACAAGTGATTGATTGCAACCGACAGAATTTACTTATTTGAAGAAGGTGTCCACTTGAAGAAGATATAGTGCTGCCTTCAATGTGTATAACATCACTCCAACACCTGGTACAATACCTCAACACCTGGTACAATACCTCACCCAGTCACATTATCCTGATCAGTAAGTCATTAAAATTCCCTTATGTATGATCCAGCATCAGTATGGGAGCTATACTGATAACTTTGGTATGAATCGCAGCCTTGGATCCAACCCATGGCCTCTCATAGGTAGAGCCCATGCTCTGATGGTCTACCAGTTGTGCTACCTGGTCCGGTCCAGTGATTGCAGCAATGCAAAAAAAAATTAAAACATATATCATAACCATATTACAAGCTGAACATTACACAACTCTTTAACTGACCTAAAAGCATCACTTCTGGCTCTAGCATCTAGATCTCTCTTGATCATGGACATTTTCCTGGGAGTCTTCTTTCTAGAAAAAAACAACAAAAACACAATTGTCAAAGTAGCATTAAGAGCGAATCATTGGCCCCAGCACTCTTTTACATAATTATGTGTATAAAGGATTAGTCTAATATCATTGTTTATTTATTGGGTTTATTGTCCCACCAACAGTATTTCAGTTATCTAGAGAAGGTGTTCACTTGAAGCAGATATAGTGCTGCCTACACTGTGTAAAGCATGCCGTGAACACCTGGCATGATACCACACCCAGTCACATTATCCTGACACCAGGCCAACCAGTTATTGAACTACCCTTACATTTGCTTGAGCTGTAGCAAAGCAGCTATTCCACTACCAATTTTAATGACTTTGGTACGTCACCGCCTGGGATCAAACCCGGGGCCTCCCATACCTGGAGCCGACCCTCTACTGATTGCTCTACCAGGTCTGGTAGTTTTTATATCACAAACAGAAGACCAAGTGCCACAAACAATAGGCTAAGTGCTCAGAAACAGCAGGCGGCCAAGTGCTCAGAAACAGTAGGCCAAGTGCTCAAAAACAGTTGGCTAAGTGCTCATGAACATTAGGCCATGAGCTCACAAATAATAGGTCAAGTGCTTATGAACAGTAGGTCAAGTGCTCATGAACAGTAGGTCAAGTGCTCATGAACAGTGGGTCAAGTGTTTATGAACAGTAGGTCAAGTGCTCATGAACAGTAGGTCAAGTGCTCATGAACAATAGGTCAAGTGCTCATGAACAGTAGGTCAAGTGCTCATGAACAGTAGGTCAAGTGTTTATGAACAGTGGGTTAAGTGCTAATTAAGACAAGCATTTATAAGCAGTATCACAAACACACATGTTCTTTTGTGTCAAATATGTCAACAATTTACCACATGCATTATAGTAACATTGATTGGATGATTTGATTGACAGAAAAGAACCATTACAAAGCGATACGGTCAGAACGTACCTCTCGCCAAAACGTACCCCCGATGAGAAGTCAAAACGTACTCCTGTTAAGAGTCAAAACGTACTACCGACGAAGTAAAAACGTACCCCATATTGTTAACCAATCAAGGACAGCTGATAGATAAATGGTTTGTTATTGACAGTTACTTCTATATAGGTGTTTTATCGCCTATTGTATACATACTAATTATGCGTTAATCATAGACAATCTGCAAGTTTTATGCACATAAAGTTAGACGCAAATAAACCCTCGATATCTTGTTGACGGCGAAACGAAAAACAAGTCGATGCTTAAGTGTTATAATAGTGTTAGTTTTATTATAATTATAATTGAAAGTATATAGAATATAAAGTACAATGTAAAATATGTACGTAATCATCAATGATACATCACAGATACAACTAACTTGTCGAAACAATTTCTTCAAAAATAACAATTATAACTCATTAAAGTGTTTATATTATACAATTAATAAACATATCTTATGAAAATTTAATGATGTTTTATTAATTATGTCTAATAAAATGTTAATATTATAGGCCTATGGAAACATGGAGGTACGTTTTGACTTATAACAGGAGTACGTTTTGACTTCTCGACAGGGGTACGTTTTGACTTTCCGTAGGGGTACGTTTTCGTGAGAGGTACGTTTTGACAGTAAACCTTTACAAATATCCTGAGTTATTCTTATAGTTATAATATATGCAGTGAGAAGCATTGTATATGGTTCTAGGATGTCTGATGGAAGGTCTGCAGATCCTAGTCGCCCAGACTAGTTAGACACTACCTTTTGACTACATATATTGTCCTTGGCATACTCACATTTTAGAACAGTAAACAACACTTACAGCAAATATTGCAGACCCAGTGGGATCTGCATCTAGACTGTTTGCCTATGCCTGATTAATTGGCAGATAGCATGCTAAGAAATAAAGCTAGTTATTTGGTAGAGTCCAGGATTGCTTTAACCTTCAACAGCAGCCCTTGATCAGTCAGCTCACAGTGGTATCTGCATGTAGGTTATTTGCCTAAGCCTGATCAAATGGTAGAAAGCATGCCATAAAATAAAGTTAGTTACTTGGTAGTGTCCAGAAAGCATGCCATATAATAAAGCTAGTTACTTGGTACGGTCCAGATAGCATGCCACATAATAAAGCTAGTTACTTGGTACGGTCCAGATAGCATGCCATATAATAAAGCTAGTTACTTGGTAGTGTCCAGATAGCATGCCACATAATAAAGCTAGTTACTTGGTACGGTCCAGATAGCATGCCACATAATAAAGCTAGTTACTTGGTACGGTCCAGATAGCATGCCATATAATAAAGCTAGTTACTTAGTACGGTCCAGATAGCATGCCTTATAATAAAGCTAGTTACTTGGTACAGTCCAGATAGCATGCCATATAATAAAGCTAGTTACTTGGTACGGTCCAGATAGCATGCCATATAATAAAGCTAGCTACTTGGTATGGTCCAGATAGCATGCCACATAATAAAGCTAGTTACTTGGTACGGTCCAGATAGCATGCCACATAATAAAGCTAGTTACTTGGTACGGTCCAGATAGCATGCCATATAATAAAGCTAGTTACTTGGTACGGTCCAGATAGCATGCCACATAATAAAGCTAGTTACTTGGTACGGTCCAGATAGCATGCCATATAATAAAGCTAGTTACTTGGTACAGTCCAGATAGCATGCCACATAATAAAGCTAGTTACTTGGTACAGTACAGATAGCATGTCATATAATAAAGCTAGTTACTTGGTACGGTCCAGATAGAATGCCACATAATAAAGCTAGTTACTTGGTACGGTCCAGGTAGCATGCCACATAATAAAGCTAGTTACTTAGTACAGTCCAGATAGCATGCCACATAATAAAGCTAGTTACTTGGTACGGTCCAGATAGCATGCCACATAATAAAGCTAGTTACTTGGTACGGTCCAGATAGCATGCCATATAATAAAGCTAGTTACTTAGTACAGTCCAGATAGCATGCCATATAATAAAGCTAGCTACTTGGTACAGTACAGATAGCATGCCATATAATAAAGCTAGTTACTTGGTACAGTACAGATAGCATGCCATATAATAAGGCTAGTTACTTGGTACGGTCCAGGATGGTTTTATCCTCCTGAAAGCCTCCCTCCAACATCAACTGCTTCATGGCCATGTTAGCCAGCTGTTCCATCAATCTGTAGGTTTCACTAATGTGCATGAACATCGAGAACAGGTACTGCAATAAAGATATAAAGTTCAATATTACATAAGGAAAGGTTGTGTTTCTGCTTCCAATCTATATGATCATATGGAAATGGTACTGTGACACTGCAGTATCACAAATGAAAAAAATGCTACTAACACATGTTTAAAATGTAAAAGTAAGTTTTTTTAATGTCTTTTATCTTTCATAGAAATAATAAGTTTGTTAACCTCTTATTAACATACAACATATACACAAAACTTCTTGTTTAACTCTATGTCAGTACTTTTTATTTGCTCTCAGAAAAATAAAATGGTACAATCAACATCGCAGGTTATAGGACAGTACAATCAACATTGCAGGTTATAGGACAGTACAATCAACATTGTAGGTTATAGGACAGTACAATCAACATTGTAGGTTATAGGACAGTACAATCAACATTGCAGGTTATAGGACAGTACAATCAACATCGCAGGTTATAGGACAGTACAATCAACATTGCAGGTTATAGGACAGTACAATCAACATTGCAGGTTTTAGGACAGTACAATCAACATCGCAGGTTATAGGACAGTACAATCAACATCGCAGGTTATAGGACAGTACAATCAACATCGCAGGTTATAGGACAGTACAATCAACATCGCAGGTTATAGGACAGTACAATCAACATCGCAGGTTATAGGACAGTACAATCAACATCGCAGGTTATAGGACAGTACAATCAACATCGCAGGTTATAGGACAGTACAATCAACATTGTAGGTTATAGGACAGTACAATCAACATTGCAGGTTATAGGACAGTACAATCAACATCGCAGGTTATAGGACAGTACAATCAACATTGTAGGTTATAGGACAGTACAATCAACATTGCAGGTTATAGGACAGTACAATCACCATTGCAGGTTATAGGACAGTACATTACCTCTGATTCTCTAGTCGACACTTTGATACTTTCTGGCAACAACATGTTACTCCCCTTCTCAAGTTTCTGCAAAAAGATAAGAAACGCATTTTAACAAAAAATGCCATCAAATATTTACTCACAAATGCAGTATTTTGCAAATGGGTAGAAGTTCAGATACTATCAGAAACATTTTAAGTAAGATTAAAGAAAACATTATATTAGACTATAATCAATACTAAACAAGCAATATGCCAACATGTTATGAAGATACGTTCAATACATATCCCTGTTTACATGAATCACAAACTTCAATAAATCCCAGGATTCAGCACCCTCATTCTTCTTTATTGTGCTATCATCTATATTACCTTTATCACAATCTTCAGGTAACTTATCTGAGATAAGTGAAATACTGTTGGTAGGACGATAAACTCAATAAAAATATATTATATATCTACCTTGTATCTATTATATCTATCTTATATGATACCTTTTATAAGATCTATTGTTTTTCTATTATTATCCATTCAAAAGCTTAGTTTTAGCTTTTTAGCTTAGCATGTAAGATGAAAATATTGCAAGAAAGCTTGAACATAGAAATTATAGAAAGGAAGAAACATTAAGTAGAAAAAAAAAATTAACAAATATGTTCATACTTGTCACTGAATGAAGCATAAGAGAAGGATTAAGTTATAAAACTGTTTGTACAAAAAATGTGTGATTTTATAACAGAAACAGTCATGATAAGTGACGATAAAAACAATTTTTTGCTATTTTCAGGCTAGGAGGAAATGTTCAAACATGACTGACACTAATACCACAAGGTGCTGAACAAATGAAGTTGGCCAATTATAAACTTGGCCGAGGATCTCCATTATTGTAGAAAATAAATAAAATTGAAAAAAGGTAACAAAAACAACAACTCAAGAGTAAAGCAATTGAAGAAAATGGAGACATACTGTTATATCTGTCCATCGCAGAATCACTTTAGCCTCGCGACCCATGAGGAAAGAGTAGAAGCATAGATGATTGACACTAAGATACATCCAGCCTTGTCTAGGCACCTTACCCTTCCAGTAACTACACGAGTAGTCTGAAAATTTACAAATAAGACAATTTGTCTCATTGAAATAATGTTTCTATATTTAATTAACTGTTTAATAGACAATTTTTAACTTTTGAAGGTTTAAGTCACACCATCAGCTACGAAAAGACCTTTAATTAATTTATGCCATAAAAAAGAATGAAGACAAAGGCATTACAACCAAATCTGGGTAACCTGGGTCTATACTGTGAGGATAGATCTTTTTTAAGCAGACCTAAGCAGGGAAAGCTTTGCTAGATAGATTTCTTCTTATCCATGATAGTTTTTTGAATGCATGCTCAAAATACATACTAAACAAAAGTTTAAGACAGAAATGTCATTTCCCTTGCGCGCGACTGACAGACTTCCTATGGTACCAGCAGGGCTTGTTGTCTGATGACAAGAGATGACTTACGATTGACCAGCTTCTCCTCAGGAGGCATGTTGAACAGTTTACGGAACTTCCTGATGGCCGTCTTGAAACTCTTTGTTTCTTCATCTTGAATAGGAGAAGGAAAAGAAATATGATCATCTTCACAAGTTAAGATATTCAATAAGGTATATTCATTGCAGTTTATTTGTTAAGAACTTGTTATCTGACGTAGAAATATAAGAAGATACTGAGAGTAAAGGTAAACAGAGCAGATCCTAATGAGTCATCAATCAATCAAGATCAGTCATCACAAGAAAAATGTGTATCCTGTTTGTTTATCTTACACATACACAGAGTACTCTCACATTTAATTGAATATTAAGTAGCGGTCAGTTTCTGGCAACCACAAACTATACAGCATCAACTGCTTATAAGAGTCTTATCTTAAGTTTGCATTTTTTTTAACCTTATCCTGTAAGTGCTAATTCTTACCATCTTAGGTAATAATACACAATGCTAACAGGCTAGAGCAATCCATGCCTTTTTGTAATCAAGTGGGACATATGCTAACAGGCTAGAGCAATACATGCCTTTTTGTAATCAAGTGGGACATATGCTAACAGGCTAGAGCAATCCATACCTTTTTGTAATCAAGTGGGACATATGCTAACAGGCTAGAGTAATACATTCCTTTTTGTAATCAAGTGGGACATATGCTAACAGGCTAGAGCAATCCATGCCTTTTTGTAATCAAGTGAGACATATGCTGACAGGCTAGAGCAATCCATGCCTTTTTGTAATCAAGTGGGACAAAGCCAACAGGCTAGAACAATCCATGCCTTTTTGTTATCAAATGGGACATATGCTAACAGGCTAGAGCAATCCATGCCTTTTTGTTATCAAGTGGGACATATGCTAACAGGCTAGAGCAATCCATGCCTTTTTGTAATCAAGTGGAACATATGCCAACAGGCTAGAGCAATCCATGCCTGTTTGTAATCAAGTGGGACATATGCTAACAGGTTAGAGCAATCCATGTTTTTTGTAATCAAGTGGGACATATGCTAACAGGCTAGAGCAATCCATGCATTTTTGTAATCAAGTGGGACATATGCTAACAGGCTAGAGTAATACATTCCTTTTTGTAATCAAGTGGGACATATGCTAACAGGCTAGAGCAATCCATGCCTTTTTGTAATCAAGTGAGACATATGCTGACAGGCTAGAGCAATCCATGCCTTTTTGTAATCAAGTGGGACAAAGCCAACAGGCTAGAACAATCCATGCCTTTTTGTTATCAAATGGGACATATGCTAACAGGCTAGAGCAATCCATGCCTTTTTGTTATCAAGTGGGACATATGCTAACAGGCTAGAGCAATCCATGCCTTTTTGTAATCAAGTGGAACATATGCCAACAGGCTAGAGCAATCCATGCCTGTTTGTAATCAAGTGGGACATATGCTAACAGGTTAGAGCAATCCATGTTTTTTGTAATCAAGTGGGACATATGCTAACAGGCTAGAGCAATCCATGCATTTTTGTAATCAAGTGGGACATATGCTAAGAGGCTAGAGCAATCCATGCATTTTTGTAACCAAGTAGGACATATGCTAACAGGCTGGACTAAAACATGTATTTTTGTAATCAAGTGGGACATATGCTAACTGGCTAGTATAAAACATGCATTTTTGTAATCAGGTGGGACATATGCTAACAGGCTAGAATAAAACATGCCTTTTTGTAATCAAGTGGGACATATGCTAACAGGCTAGAGCAATCCATGCCTTTTTGTAATCAAGTGGGACATATGCTAACAGGCTAGAGCAATACATGCCTTTTTGTAATCAAGTGGGACATATGCTAACAGGCTAGAGCAATCCATGCCTTTTTGTAATCAAGTGGGACATATGCTAACAGGCTAGAGCAATACATGCCTTTTTGTAATCAAGTGGGACATATGCTAACAGGCTAGAGCAATCCATGCCTTTTTGTAATCAAGTGGGACATATGCTAACAGGCTAGAGCAATACATGCCTTTTTGTAATCAAGTGGGACATATGCTGACAGGCTAGAGCAATCCATGCCTTTTTGTAATCAAGTGGAACATATGCTAACAGGCTAGAGCAATCCATGCCTGTTTGTAATCAAGTGGGACATATGCTAACAGGTTAGAGCAATCCATGTTTTTTTTTTTGTAATCAAGTGGGACATATGCTAACAGGCTAGAGCAATCCATGCAATTTTGTAATCAAGTGGAACATATGCTAAGAGGCTAGAATAAAACATGTATTTTTGTAATCAAGTGGGACATATGCTAACAGGCTAGAATAAAACATGCATTTTTGTAATCAAGTGGGACATATGCTAACAGGCTAGAATAAAACATGCATTTTTGTAATCAAGTGGGACATATGCTAACAGGCTAGAGCAACCCATGCATTTTTGTAATCAAGTGGGACAAACAATGATATAGCCAGTTTACAATGAGAACAGAAAACATACCATCTTTAGTCAAGTCCACCTTAATGGCAACCATGCTCTCAATCTTACAGCGAACAAACTCAGTGCACTCGTCATCAGTCTCAAAGGCACCTGCAAAAACATGTTTTAAAAAAAAGATAAAATAACATAAAAAAATGATACAATGTTAGTAAAAGGAGAAGCCATTATATAACAAAATAAATGTGCTGCAACTTTACCTACTGAAATCACATTCAGAGTTTCATAAACACATTCCAAAAATAAAACTTCTTACTTAATGATATGTTAATTGTTGAACAAGCTTTTTCAGATTCATTCATATTTTAAGAGGCTGATACTTTTTCTGCTGCAATACTAGGGTTTATTATAAGTAATCTGGACATAGCTGGCCATGTTTGCACCTTTTGTATTTGTGATAAAAAAGCAAAACTTGTGAAACCACAATGAATTAAATAATCAGCTCTGATAAAACTTCGTCAAACCACAATGAATTAAATAATCAGCTTTGACTGAACTATGACGTAAAAACCACAATGAACAAAATCATCAGCTTTGATAGAACTACGAAGTAAAACCACATTGCAAAAAATCATCAGCTTTGATAAACCTTTGTTAAACCACAATGAATAAAATCATCAGCTTTGATAATTGTTTATACACATGAACATAATGTGCCCCAATGTTTGATGTTGTCTTTAGATTAGAAGGATCATACAGGTATAACAGCTGTAAAAGTAAGTAACTCCATCTAACAGGGAAATATTTAAACTGTAACTGTGAAAATACATCTCATGTGTGAAAGCCAGTCATACCCAGCACAGTGATTGACCCCAATGCGATGCAATCATTTATCCCACCATCTCTGTAAATATCGGTTGATATAACCCGTGTGATAAAGATGAGCTTTATCAACCGATATTCGCGCACCTGCTCTAAGCCGGACTACTTTTTTGACGAAACGATCAGGAGTGTTTACGAGAACGAAACTCATTTATCCTGTAATTATGCTTGTGGTCACCCCATAAATGTCCATAATATAAATATTGACGAAATAGAGCAAAAGAGGCTATTAAAAAGAGGATGCGAGCGGTTTCGATCTCTGACCTGCGGGATTGAAAACTTAAGTGGCAGCGTCTTTACCGACTGAGCTAACCGGACAGTTCCTCGCCACTTTCCTAAGTTTTATTTAACAATGATATAGAAAATTTGAAAAAAAAAATCTATCAGAAAAAATGAAACAACATGTATTACAAAAACATGATTAAAATTGTTTAGTAATAGTAATAAAATCAATAAAAGTACGAATTTGTAGTCTGCAAAAAACAAAAACAACACTCGAAATGTCAGTTCATGCGAGTCCCCGTTGTTTTGATGTTATTTAGTGTGAGTTTAAAGAATGTGATGAAGAATCGTGTAAAAGCCTAACTTCCTAAGCAGTGTTGAAGAAATGAGCTACGAGGATTTCGAGGCAAAATCTGGCTTTAATCCGAACATTTTTGAGAATGAAATTGATCTTGAATCTGTGGTGACTGTCTCAGATTGCAATCATCTGCCTAATCTTAAGGCAGACCCTGATGATCAAATGTCGTTACATGATGAACATTCAAATGGTTTAGATAGAGCTCGATCTTTAGTTGAACCAAATACAGCTGACTGCACAGATCTGGACAAAGGTGCTAAAAATCAGTTTCTAGACGTAAACATGAACACTAATCCACCACCTCCACTCCCCACATTTCTTCAAATTTCGCAAGTCATCCTGTCAAAAACACAACTATCTTCGAAATTTTAAAGCGCTATATTCAATGTTCATAATTTCAATGATATCAACAATTAAAATCCATGAGCTACTGTTTGTTACAGCCACAAACACACACACAAACCTCGAATGTAATTCGCGTTCCTTAAATGCCAAGTGCGTAGCTCAACTTTAATGCTACACGGCCTTGACAGTACACACTACATGTATAACTTTACACGAGGGTGTGATTTTTGTTGTTCTTCTTTTCCAACCATTATTTTCAGTTATCGTAATCAATAAAATTACAACCTTGTGTATAGCGCAAATAAAATAAAAGAAATAACATGTTTATTGTTTTATTTTTTTATTGTTAAATAGAACTATTTCTTATAGCCGAATTACTCTATTGCTCGCGCATGAATTTCGTGTATTGTATTGGAATGTCAGATTATGTAACGGAGGAGCAGTAGCGGTAAATTTAAATGTTTACCTTTGAAAAGCTGTTGATGGTGGGATAAAAAGAATACCAGGTTAGTGTTGATATAGATAAATGTTATCATGCTCGGCCCGAAAATCAGAAAGCACTCGGCAAGCCTCGTGCTTTCTGATTTTCTTAGCCTCGCATGATAACATTTATCTATATCAACACTAACCTGGTATTCTCTATTTATATACATATATAAGTGTGAATTGTATCATCAATGCTTCACTTTATCCAAACACCTTGATGAAACATAACATACCAAGCGTCTGCATCAAATTGGACTCCACCCACTCCCAGTCTCTGATGATGTCACGCTTGTTGTTGGCCACGGCAACAGCTAAACAGCAGAAAAGCGCACCATTTATACATGTTTGTTAACTGTGTACTTAAGCTTAAGCTGCTGAAAAAACAAACCACTTATACATGTTTTTAAATATTTACTAATCTTTTGGGCATACTTACACTAAATCAATAAAAGTGAGTTATTGCTTTGATTGTAATATTTAGCATTGATAGAACAACCAATGTTTTCAGAGCAGCTGCAGGAAGACTCTAGATTATTGTCTTGTTAGACCAACCAATGTTTTCAGAACAGCTGCAGGAAGACTCTAAATTACTGTCTTGTTAGAACAACCAATGTTTTCAGACCAGCTGCAGGAAGACTCTAGATTATTGTCTTGTTAGAACAACCAATGTTTTTTAGAGCAGCTGCAGGAAGACTCTAGATTATTGTCTTGTTTCAACAACCAATATTTTCAGAGCAGATGGAGGTAGACTCTTGATTTTTGTCTTGTTAGACCAACCAATGTTTTTAGAGAAGCTGCAGGAAGACTCTAGATTATTGTCTTGTTACAACAACCAATGTTTTCAGAGCAGCTGGAGGAAGACTCTAGATTATTGTCTTGTTAGAATAACCAATGTTTTCAGAACAGCTGCGGGAAGACTCTAAACTATTGTCTTGTTAGACCAACCAATGTTTTCAGAGCAGCTGCAGGAAGATTCTAGATTACTGTCTTGTTACAACAACCAATGTTTTCAGAGCAGATGGGGGAAGACTCTTGATTATTGTCTTGTTAGACCAACCAATGTTTTCAGAGCAGCTGCAGGAAGACTCAAGATTATTGTCTTGTTACAACAACCAATGTTTTTTAGAGCAGCTGCAGGAAGACTCTAGATTATTGTCTTGTTACAACAACCAATGTTTTCAGAGTAGATGGAGGAAGACTCTTGAATATTGTCTAGTTACAACAACCAATGTTTTCAGAGCAGCTGCAGGAGGACTCTAGATTATTGTCTTGTTAGAACAACCAATGTTTTCAGAGCAGCTGCAGGAAGACTCTAGATTATTGTCTTGTTAGAACAACCAATGTTTTCAGAGCAGCTGCAGGAAGACTCTAAATTATTGTCTTGTTAGAACAACCAATGTTTTCAGAGCAGCTGCAGGAAGATTCTAGATTATTGTCTTGTTACAACAACCAATGTTTTCAGAGCAGCTGCAGGAAGATTCCAGATTATTGTCTTGTTAGACCAACCAATGTTTTCAGAGCAGCTGCAGGAAGACTCTAGATGATTAGAACAATCAATATTTTGATCAGCTTAAACCCTCCATCACATTAAAGCTTGTGCCCCCCCTGGAACACAAGCAGATGTGGCAAGGTCTGTTGGTGATGAGCCCTTTAAACAAGATTTATAAGCATCCTGGATTGAAGATGAATGAACTTACCATAGCTGACTTCCGACTCTGGGGTTTGGTGGAGAATCCTATATGGAGGTGTCTACAACAAGAACAAATGTAGTTCAGAAAAAAATAAGTTTGTCAAAGATCACTAAAGGAATAAACAACTGGGAAAGCTGACACACATCACTGTTATATGACCCTCGCTCTGTGAGTGTCAGGCTTATTACACTTATGACAATTTCTGAGAAATATTGCATCAATTCCGAGAGAGATGATGTTACAAATGTGTACACTGCTAATCTTCAGGAAAGATCAAATTTTAACATAAGGTATAGAAAAACGCCAAAACTCAAACGTTTTGACTAATAACATTGAAATCACAAGGTCTGGTTCATATGCGTTAGTATTAAATATAATTTAATTAATATGTAAATTTAATTTGAGTTTTAAAATGCTTTTTATGCAAATATTACATTGAATAATATGCATTCTTTGTCCAATAACTGAGATATCAGAATGGCATGTTAAACAATGTATTTAGAGCGATAAGTTATTAGGTTTTCTTATAAGAAACATATATGTATGTTGTGTGAGATGGGATATACCTTATTATCCAGCACTGTATCTAGGGTACACTTGTCTACTGGTGTGAGATAGGGTATACCTTATTATCCAGCACTGTATCTAGGGTACACTAGTCTACTGGTGGGAGATGGGGTATACCTTATTATCCAGCACTGTGTCTAGGGTACACTAGTCTACTGGTGGGAGATGGGGTATACCTTATTATCCAGCACTGTGTCTAGGGTACACTAGCTACTGCAGTGTTTTCTCTAGACCAAAATATTTGAGAGTCATGTTTGACCCTCTTGTTCGAAAAGTGGGGACATTTACAAAAAAGATGGGTCACAACTATTTATTGTAAAGTAAACTGAGCGCGTGGCAGCTTCGTTTATTGCAGCGACCAGGGACTTGGATATCTGTTCATGTCGCTTCTAAGTGACTGGGATTCTAAGGCAGTCTTATGTTGATTAGAGGAAATATGTCTCGTTAGTGAAGAAGCACGAAAGTACAGCCTGATGTGAAAGGACTGTCCTTCAGATATACAAACTGAACAAGTCATTTTATTGTCAAATCGCAACCAAAAATGCTGCTCCAACCATTCTTTTCGGAACTCCCGTTTCGGCCCAGGATTTTCATCGTCGTTACATTCCATACATACCGTGGGAAATTTGACTAGCAAAATCTCGTTTTCATGAATGTGCATGAGGCAGGAGAGACTAATCTTCTTCCAATGAAATCGCATGTTACAATAAAATACTCTTCAATCTCAATGATGGTTTTCAATTAAATCTAAGTCGCTGCCGAATAGTTGCGTCACAAAAAACACTTGGCTGTTATAACATTGCGCCAAATTAAAATATATTGTGTCAAAAACGCAGAAAACGCGCTCTAGAGAAAACACTGCTACTGGTGTGAGATGGGGTATACCTTATTATCCAGCACTGTATCTAGAGTACACTAGTCTACTGGTGTGTGATGGGGTATACCTTATTATCCAGCACTGTATCTAGGATACACTAGTCTACTGGTGGGAGATGGGGTATACCTTATTATCCAGCACTGTATCTAGGATACACTAGTCTACTGGTGGGAGATGGGGTATACCTTATTATCCAGCACTGTATCTAGGGTACACTAGTCTACTGGTGTGTGATGGGGTATACCTTATTATCCAGCACTGTATCTAGGGTACACTAGTCTACTGGTGTGTGATGGGGTATACCTTATTATCCAGCACTGTATCTAGGATACACTAGTCTACTGGTGTGTGATGGGGTATACCTTATTATCCAGCACTGTATCTAGGATACACTAGTCTACTGGTGGGAGATGGGGTATACCTTATTATCCAGCACTGTATCTAGGATACACTAGTCTACTGGTGGGAGATGGGGTATACCTTATTATCCAGCACTGTATCTAGGGTACACTAGTCTACTGGTGTGAGATGGGGTATACCTTATTATCCAGCACTGTATCTAGGGTGCCAACAAGAAGGCCTGTGATGCCCCCTCCTCCATATCCTTTTCTTCGCTGCAGAACAAAATAGGGGTTTGCTCTCTCAGTCACCCTGAAATAATCACAATAAAATTCAGAGCCCAAAAGCAGGGACGTCTTTCTTATGCTAATTTATCCAATCATATTCAGATATCTGATGGTACACTGGTGTCTACTGATGTGAGATGGTACTAATCAAATTATTTGACTTGATAAACAAATTAATGACTTTACCCAACAGAGGAACTGGTTAAGAATAATTAAACAAGATATATTTATTCTGGTTCATGAAATCTGATTTATTATAATTTTGACAATCGGTATGTCTCAACTAGGGATAGCCATCAGGCAAAGTGTTTATATATTTTGGGACTGTAATTAAGTGCTTGTGTACACTGGAACGATCATGCTAACTTTTAAAGTAATGGTGCATTTTACAGTGACCAAATCATTCATCTACTTTACAACAAAAAGTACATGAACAATTAACAGAGCATTAAAATCTACCTAAAGCCACTTACATACAAATGTTATACTTTGCCATTTTCTTATAGGAAAAAGCCACTTGACAATGTAATAATAACAATCAGCAAGTAGGGCTGATTACTTGGGTATAAGACAGAACATTTGCCTCAAAGTAATGCCTTTTACTGACATATAAAGAGTATTAGAACAGCTTTAAAATTACCTTGATCCTTAAAAAAAATGGTAAATATCAATTTGTTGTATTTGTTCCTTTAACAGGAAATTAAGACTTCCTATATCTCTTTGTGTACAAGATCTTTGTTGTTAATTATGTAAAACACTTAACAGTGTCAATGGGGCTTACATGAAATAATATACATATAATACTTTTAATTATCTTTGCCAATTAAATGGCAAATATTTGTGCATTTGTGATAAACTATTAAGAGATGTAATGTAATGCAATGCAATGCAATGCATGTATGTATGTATGTTTGCATGCATGCATGAATGTTATGTATATAATAGATATTGTTATGTGTATATATATCAATATAAACTGTAAAACAAATATTTATAAATTGTAGAAAGTATTTCAAAATACATATCAATTACATGAGTTGTTATTAAATATGGTGATATGTATCATGCAAAAACAGTACAAAGAACTATAGTTAAGAAGATAAATGACATAATAAATACATGCAGGGTTTTCCTATTTTAGTATATCTATTTATTGACTTTTATCTTTACACATAAAGGAATGCAATAACAATTATTTTTCTCTTGTAGTATTTCAATGATATTATTAGTCTCATGATTTATAAACATACATAGGAATGTGCTAACATGTGCTTTATTTTCACTTAACAAAATTTCTTTGAATTTCATCGTATTCACTCTGTTCCCAAAGTATTTGGGAATGTACATTTTTCTAAAATCTGAATACAAAGTACATTCTACGAAAAAATCATCTTTAAATGTATGACAATAAGGACGTTTTCTCTTACTAACTGGGATTTGGTTGGGTTTGTTCCATCTTCCTGTTTCTGGAGATAAATTGTGCATAGATAACCTAAAACTTGTAAGAGCAATCATCAACTTGCTTAAACATAAATAATAGTTAGATATTGTCTAAAACCACAATTGCAAATGTTCTATAGCATGTAACCCTTGAGATTGTTCTATTTGTTCATTATATACCGGATAGTAACAATCTCTTATTCTTTGTTTAATAACATTTATATCCATATTTACACTTTTTACAGCATGGTTAACCCAAAACCTAGAGTCTAGCAATGTTTCAACTTTTTTTGCCAATCTTCCCGACTTCCCGTGTCTCTTTCTGGTTTGCTTAACATAATATTATAGACCAGTTAAACATATTTTGTTCCTTTACATGTGGTTACTTGACCTTAATTTAATATTAAACTTAAATGTTTATCAAACATACTACAATGAGTGATTATGTATTTCGAGTCAGGCTTCCTTTGCTTATGTAATTGATCAGAACATTTTGGAATTCTTCTAAGTAATATAAAATACATATCAATTACATGAGTTGTTATTAAATATGGTGATATGTATCATGCAAAAACAGTACAAAGAACTATAGTTAAGAAGATAAATGACATAATAAATACATGCAGGGTTTTCCTATTTTAGTATATCTATTTATTGACTTTTATCTTTACACAAAAAGGAATGCAATAACAATTATTTTTCTCTTGTAGTATTTCAATGATATTATTAGTCTCATGATTTATAAACATACATAGGAATGTGCTAACATGTGCTTTATTTTCACTTAACAAAATTTCTTTGAATTTCATCGTATTCACTCTGTTCCCAAAGTATTTGGGAATGTACATTTTTCTAAAATCTGAATACAAAGTACATTCTACGAAAAAATCATCTTTAAATGTATGACAATAAGGACGTTTTCTCTTACTAACTGGGATTTGGTTGGGTTTGTTCCATCTTCCTGTTTCTGGAGATAAATTGTGCATAGATAACCTAAAACTTGTAAGAGCAATCATCAACTTGCTTAAACATAAATAATAGTTAGATATTGTCTAAAACCACAATTGCAAATGTTCTATAGCATGTAACCCTTGAGATTGTTCTATTTGTTCATTATATACCGGATAGTAACAATCTCTTATTCTTTGTTTAATAACATTTATATCCATATTTACACTTTTTACAGCATGGTTAACCCAAAACCTAGAGTCTAGCAATGTTTCAACTTTTTTTGCCAATCTTCCCGACTTCCCGTGTCTCTTTCTGGTTTGCTTAACATAATATTATAGACCAGTTAAACATATTTTGTTCCTTTACATGTGGTTACTTGACCTTAATTTAATATTAAACTTAAACGTTTATCAAACATACTACAATGAGTGATTATGTATTTCGAGTCAGGCTTCCTTTGCTTATGTAATTGATCAGAACATTTTGGAATTCTTCTAAGTAATATAAAATCTTTTAAGATTTTAAGATTAAGAAAAACTGTTTATAAATTTTATGATTTTTTTTATTGACTCATTTGAAATAATGTTAATAACTATGGACAAACAGCTATTATATATGTCTTAAAATGCATATGAAATGTTATCTGCACCAAATTTGATGAAATTCCAAACCAAAAAGAACTTTAAGCCTTGTCCAGCTAATAATTATGAGCCTCTGTAAATAATACCACTGAAATAAATATTATTCCAAGAATAAAAGTAGTAATAATTTATAATTCTAACCCATCTTATTTAAGACACATACCCCTTCTTATTGCGACCCCTTTCCCAAACAACATCGCCTTCGTTTTGCCAACCTTGCATGAAAAATATTTCAAAATATAGTTTTAAACTGATTCAAAGTTGAAAAAACAGGCATCTTTTTGTTGCTGCATAAAAATTGATGCCCGAGGATGAGTTGAAAACCAGGTCCAAAATACAATTCTGTGCAAATTTGGGTTAAACGCCTGATCGCTCCTACACAAGTGAAACAAAAAGAATAACTAGCTAAGAAAAACCTTTTGTGACGATGAGAAGAGCGGCTATCAGGTGTGTCATCAGGAAAGTGAGGTTGCACTCAATTCACTGCCACCTAACTAGGCACGTTGTGCGCGATCCATTGTGTAGTTGGCGGTGAATATTTTGAGAAATGATGTTGTTGATGTTGTTACTCATGATGTGAGCTGCACCTATGCATGTCTGGTCATGTTTGTTATACGTAATTCAATTTCTGTTCATTGTATCAGTGTAATTTGCTGTCAATAGCAGAAAATAATTATGTTAAATGATGTGGAAAAAAATATTTGTGAATTCAAACAGTGTCATTTTTATAGCCTTTGTTCACAAACTATTGGATACACCCTCACATGTGCAATATCATCAGTATACAATAACAATAGTTAAAAAAACACACCCTAAAACTATTCCTTGAAAGCCTTCCTTTGATAAAGTACTTTCTATATCATTAATACATCTATGTCATTCCTTTGTGCTTCTGAAATTCAGCTTCCTCATAACTCTGGACACTGTTGCAAGCAAACCCAAAAATGTTTACACAGTATCAAATTAAAATCAACAATGTTTTCAGCGTTTGGATGCATAAATTTCATATGTTGTAAACTCTGCATAAAGCAGTGAAATAGTTTTACACCCTTATCTCCTTCTTCGATGCTATTATGGTCTTGTGATGTGAGCATCTGCAGTTTTTTTCAACAATAGGTTTGGCAGTGCTTGAGTGGGATAAGCAGTTATATTGGTAGGGGTTCACTGGACCAATGGGTATATACAAAGTGTTTAGATAGTTTGATGAGTCCTTGATTGCCAGAAAGATTTAAAAGACATAGTTTGGATTTGACCATTTTAAAATAACTTCAACTCTAAAAATATTTTTTTTAGACAGATAGTTTAATTGCGCTCAAAAACAAATAATATAAGAGAATTACATGTCTGCCACAAGGGACAGGCAAACTTGTTTATCAGCTACTTGGAGTTTCTTGTCCGCGTGTTTGAATAATTATAGCATTCACAGGTTATTTTTATAACATTTATGGTTGTATATTTACATATACCACTTGTTAGATTTTATCGACATCACTTTTGAACAGTTTGGTTTTTGAAAATATCTCAACTGCACAAGAAGTTATGGCAAAATTCAAACCTCTAAATTTATAATAAAATGACGTCAGAATTATGTCAAAATGATGGCACTAAAAATGATGTCGGAATTTACAATAAAAAGCATTTAAATCATGGGTAAAAGTGTGCAGTATAGATATTCAAAAGCAAATGCAATAGGTTAGAATTACACTTATTTTCAAGTTACATACATCATTCTTTTGTGGAAATAATAAACATTTTTTTTTTCTGCATGAAAGATGTCTATTTTAATACTCAGTTTAAAATACAAGCCCGTTCAACTTTAATGCCATCACACATGTTTAATCTTGAATCAAATATTTTTGTCTAAGGCATCAATAGATAATTTCCACATCAGTGAAAATCCCTTATCTTGGCAGCCATATTTGATGGTAACTTCAAGGGATTTTCATATATGCATTGTATAGAAGGGTAAATTTTATTTTCTTGTAATTTCTTCATTTGTGGTCCAAAAATTAAAAGCTATACACCATTGGAAAGCTCTTGAAATTCATACTTTAAGAAAACAATATTTTTACAACTGATAAATGCACACAGAATTAATACACAGAAATAAATAAAACTATTGGCTCATACTTAAAACAAAAAGAACAGTGTATCATTTTTGGTTATATTTCTTTAACCTTTTAATCTATCAAAACATAGTTTTGATATTTAAACTACTCTATAAAAGCTGTTAAATTTTATATATAATGCAGTAACATAGACTGAAAAATACAAACTCAGTAGTGAGTTTAATACAGCACATATTTCCCGATTTCGGCCTGCATTAGCTTCTGCCCACAAAGATGGCTGCCTTAAACTGTCTTATCAGTGTCGACGACATCACATGGAAACTATCTATACAAAGACTGACCTTTCCTTTATCTCAAAATATAATTTAATTAAAATATATGGTTGATAAACACCTTGCAAACTGTTTCAAAAAGTAATATCCCTAAATATTTTTTGTCCATAAAGGCGAAATCATCAAAACTAGAAAATAACATCAACTTGAGTCTGTTTCTGGTCTGGTTTCTGGTCTTTAAAGTTATAACACAAAAACTTCACTGCAAAAAACTACATAGATGGGAGTGTAATTTAATCAGTTTTAAAGTGATGCAGTTGTTGTGGGCATACAATGCCTAAATAATGATACAAATAGAAGTATGACAACACAGTGGTCTTCCTGATATGTACACTTTCTAACGTTTTTCTGGGGATGCTATTAATTAGCTCTTGAGTGTGTGTTCTGTTACTGATTGCATTTTATCTTGACAGCTACAAACTTTTATTTATTGTATTTTTGCACTTTAAAATTCTGAATCAAACAAAGCTCACCACAGTGCATTAGCCAGCAACACCTCCTCTGGTTTTACCCACATCGTAACGTACAACCATTCACGAAGGTGATAGGAATAAATAAGATGTTTTATCTGAATTTGCTGACGAACTTCCGTAAATTACAATTTGTCCGCCATTTTTATTTCTAGTCACATGATCATTGTGGCCACTGAAATTCTAAATGTCGTCAAAAACAGATGCTCGCGCAAAAACATACTTTAAGATATTAGTTACAATGCGTCCTTTTAGTTTAAAGTTAATTGAAGATAATTTACGATGTAATTTGTAATAAATTCTATATGGCATTCACTTCTAAAAATAGATATCACGTGACCTTCTTTTGACATTTTGCAGAGTCACGTGCATCGTGTTTTGTTCGAACATTCTGTGAGTATATATACAAATTTAACACTGTGTTCTCTTTATTTATGTAAAATCCAATGACAAAATAAGTGTTTGGGCTTTACTGTTGTTTTTTTTTGGTTAAATTCATGTTGACTGATTTCGATCAAATAGATTGTGAAAATTACACTTGTATGTTTAAAACCTGTTGACAGGTCAAGATCGCACTCTCCTGATAAGTGATATGAAGAAAGCAGTGCATACTTAGCCGAGTAACACCTTACTACAAATTCACAATCTTATAAGTTATAAGTTTTTATATTTAATTTATCTTTAAGATCATCTCCGACAGTTTGCCTTTCTCTTTTTATATCTCATTAATATTCACAATAAACTGTCTAAACATCATCAGTTTTTGTTTAAAACAAGGCTAATAATTGTAAGTCTAATGAATAGAAATATTATTTTAACAAAGCAATTATTAAAAGAATAAAATAAAATGAAATGTATTAAATCCAGCAACCTCAGGTATAATATGCAAGCTCCATAACCACTTAACCTTCAAGTCCTGTGCGAAGAAGTCATAGGCTTCCTGCTCATACATCCTAAATGTATAAGGTCATTTTCAAAAGATTTTAACTTCTTTTATTCTACAAATCACAACTTCGTCACAAATTTTAAAGTGTAAATCAAAGGATTGTGCCATCTTTGAAGATGATTTTCAACTATTTTTAGCTGTTTTAGTGCAACTGTGTAATTTATCTCTTGTCTGTGCATGTGGTAATATATGTCAAGCTATATATGTCAGTCTATATGCCTATTGGATCGAAAATGAAGTGCAGCTCTTTTGGTTCTTTGTGTTATATACCATGTAAAACTGAACAAGTCAATTAAAATTTTATGCCTCAATTTTCCAATTCCTCATACTTATACTGGCCACTTCTGATTTTCAGAGCCTTACCTACCTCAGTTCTATTTGAGGAAAATACTATCAATTCTGCTAATTGACCTCACCAGCAACTGCACTATGGGTAACAGTGGGTCACAGGTTGACATGAGCAGCCCAGAGGCAAGCTACATCCAACAGGAGGTATCCAATCAGTGTGTCGTCATCTTTTCCAAGACCTACTGCTCCTACTGTCGAGCATCGAAACAATTGTTCAAGAATCTTGGTGTGGATGTGAAGACCATAGAACTTGATAACCGACAGGATTGTGATCGTCTACAAGATGTCCTAGGGGCCATGACAGGTGCTCGGTCTGTAAGTGGTAATAACTTTTCTAAAAATTAACTTCATATTTAACAGAGTTTTGAGTATTAAAGGATCCATAGGACCTATACTGCTACTGAAAACAGAACTTCTAAGCTTTCATTTAGAATTGCATGTTTAGTTCACAATGTTAACATTTATATTATAAAGGATGTGTATCTTTAATTTCTCCTGATACAGCTCCAAAGTTATCATGCCTACACAGAAAAAAACTAAATGCTCATGGACATTGGCAATACCAAAACAGTAAAAAAACAACCTGACATAACATCATAAATGGGATATTTTGAGAAAATTAACTGTGGCAAAATCATATAATCAGAAAAGTTTTTATTATAAAAACCCTTCAATATTAACTATAATTGTATGCAGTAAATAGAGCGTCTGACATGAGTCAAAAACAAAAGCCTGTGATAATATATCACAATGTTTTCTATTTTTCTACCTTGTAGTAAAACCTCCATATGAAGTATTAAAAGCATAATTATAAAACATGTACAACTGTATTTTTAGGTACCCCGTGTGTTTGTGAATGGCAAATGTATTGGAGGAAACAGTGAGCTACAGAGTATAGCCCAGTCGGGCCAGTTACAGGAGCTCCTCAGCCAGTGTAAACGATACTGACCTCTGAAGGTGGTCTTACACAAGACAGAGATGCATTTTTGCCTTAAATTAGTTTACACAGAAAATACGGTATCAAATGCTTCTTTTCTTTTTTCAAGCATGTTTCATGAGAAAAAAAGAAAAGAAATGCAGACATGTGACAGTGATGTGTGTAATTTATTTTTAAAGTTGGACTGAAGAATATAATGCATTTAAACAGTTTAATCCCATTGCGGAAAGTAAAGGTGTGTGATTGGTTTTAAAAAGTTCTGTAGCAAGGCAGCAGTTTTATTATGCAATACGAACATATTATTTTGAATTGTTTCTCAATGCACATGTGTTCTGAAGGCGAGGTCTATAGGGACTGGAGCATGGAAATACTGTTTAATGGAAGCTGTCTGATCAGGATCTCCTCTGTTTGCTGATAAAATCTATCAAAGTCTTCTTAACTATGCATGGCATTGTTAGCGAAAAACCTTAAAATTTAGCCTGAGTTTATTACACCTGTATGTTTGTGGACATCAGGACGACATCATTGGTATATGCTCATAGTTACAATATGACATGAAAATGTAAACGAAAGTTGTCCTTTAAATATTTAATGTTTTGTATATTAATACAAAACTTGAACCTTACCATTGTCTTTCCTTTGCCACATGTTGTTTAAGTTCATCCATTTGAAGTGAAATAGACAGTTTAGTGCAGGAACTACATGATGTTAGAGGCATGAGATGCATTACATAGTTTTTTGTTGATCACTATCAGTCCAGATGGTGAATTATTCATGATCTTCTTGTACAAAAATGATTGAATGTGTACTACGTAAGTGGGGTTTCTTATAGTTATTTTTATTCTCTCAGCCAAAATACAGTAAAATATTTTTCACAAACATTTTGCTCCCATTATATAAAGAGGGAAATGAGGTAATATTTTAATTCATTGTCTAAAGTGGTTAAACAAAATGTATTTTTTGGGGGGCAGACATTTAAAATGAATACCAGTAACACTAGTCTAGCAATGACTAGGTGACTTTAAGGCCACCACGGTGTTCATCTGGTTGATATTTAAAATACTGTACTTTTTTTTGTCAGTCATGCTTCATGTTGTTGATTTAAATTAGACTGAACCATAGAATCTCATATAAATAGTATTTGAATATTTGTAAACAATTTCCCACGTATTCTGTGAAATAAAGCATTGACCTAAAACAATAGTTGTTGTGTTTTTTACAGCTCATCTGAGAACAATGTACTCAAGGTGAGCTTTTCCGATACCGCTTCTTCCTTCTTCTTCCGGCGTCAACAATTTAGCTTGTAAACATGCTGGAAGCCACAGTTTTTATCAAATCTTCATCAAACTTTGTAAGAATGTTTGTCTGCATGAAATCTCGGATGAGTTCATTATTGGGTCACCTGGGGTAAAAAAGTAGGTCACTAGGTCAAATTTTAGAAAAACTTGTGAACACACTAGAAACCACATGTATCGCGCAATCTTCATCAAAAAAAGTCAGAATGTTTGTTTTCATGAAATCTTGGAGGAGTTCGTTATTAGGTCACATGGAGTCAAAAGTAAGTCACCAGGTCCAATTTTAGGAAAAGACTGTGAACACACTTGAGGCCCCATTTATGGCCAAATCTTCAACAAACTTGATAAGAATGTTTGCCTGAATCAATCTCTGATGAGTTCATAACTTGTTCACGTGGGGTCAAGAAGTAAGTCACTAGGTCAAATCTTAGAAAAAAAACTTGTGAACCCACAAGAGACCACAGTTATAGCCTTATCTTCACAAAACCTGGTCAAAATGTTTGTCTGCATGAAGTCTTGGATAAGGTTATTATTGGATCACATGGGGTCAAAAAGTAGGTCACTAGGTCAGATCTAGGTCATTGTCCCATAAACTGTGTTTTTATTGTCCCATATACTGTGTTTTTATTGTCCCACATACTGTGTTTTTATTGTCCCATATACTGTGTTTTTATTGTCCCATATACTGTGGTTTTATTGTCCCATATACTGTGTTTTAATTATCCCATATACTGTGTTTTTATTATCCCATATACTGTGTTTTTATTGTCCTGATATACTGTGTTTTTATTGTCCCATATACTGTGTTTTTATTGTCCCATATACTGTATTTTTATTGTCCCATAATCTGTGTTATTATTGTCCCATATACTGTTTTTATTGTCCCATATACTGTGTTTTATTGTCTTGACATACTGTGTTTTTATTGTCCCATATACTGTGTTTTATTGTCCTATATACTGTGGTTTTATTGTCCCATATACTGTGTTTTAATTGTCCCATATACTGTGTTTTTATTGTCCCATATACTGTGTTTTTATTGTCCCATATACTGTTTTCATTGTCCCATATACTGTGTTTTTATTGTCCTGATATACTGTGTTTTATTGTCCCATATACTGTGTTTTTATTGTCCCATATACTGTGTATATTATTTTCCCATATACTGTGTTTTTATTGTCCCACATTATGTTTTTATTGTCCCATATACTGTGTTTTAATTGTCCCATATACTGTGTTTTTATTGTCTCATATACTGTGTTTTAGTGTCCCATATACTGTTTTTATTGTCCCACATACTGTGTTTTTATTATCCCATATACTGTTTTTATTGTCCCATATACTGTGTTTTAAGTGTCCTGATATACTGTGTTTTATTGTCCCATGTACTATGTTTTTATTGTCCCATATACTGTGTTTTTATTGTCCCACATACTGTGTTTTTATTGTCCCATATACTGTGTTTTTATTGTCCCATATACTGTATTTTTATTGTCCCATAAACTGTGTTTTATTGTCCCATACACTGTGTTTTTATTGTCCTAATATACTGTGTTTTTATTGTCCCACATACTGTGTTTTTATTGTCCCACATACTATATTTTTATTGTCCTGATGTAATGTGTTTTGATTGTCCCACATACTGTGTTTTTATTGTCCCATATACTGTGTTTTTATTGTCCCATATACTGTGTTTTATTGTCCCATATACTGTGTTTTTATTGTTCTGATATACTGTTTTATTGTCCCATATACTGTGTTTTTATTGTCCCATATACTGTGTTTTTATTGTCCCATATACTGTGGTTTTATTGTCCCATATACTGTATTTTAATTATCCCATATACTGTGTTTTTATTATCCCATATACTGTGTTTTTATTGTCCTGATATACTGTGTTTTTATTGTCTCATATACTGTGTTTTTATTGTCCCATATACTGTATTTTTATTGTCCCATAAACTGTGTTATTATTGTCCCATATACTGTTTTTATTGTCCCATATACAGTATTTTATTGTCCTGACATACTGTGTTTCTATTGTACCATATACTGTGTTTTATTGTCCCATATACTGTGGTTTTATTGTCCCATATACTGTGTTTTAATTGTCCCATATACTGTGTTTTTTTTGTCCCATATACTGTTTTTATTGTCCCATATACTGTTTTTATTGTCCTGATATACTGTGTTTTATTGTCCCATATACTGTGTTTTTATTGTCCCATATACTGTGTATATTATTTTCCCATATACTGTGTTTTTATTGTCCCATTCACTGTGTTTTTATTGTCCCATATACTGTTTTTATTGACCCACATGCTGTGTTTTTATTGTCCTGATATACTGTGTTTTTATTGTCCCGCATACTGTATTTTTATTGTCCCACATACTGTATTTTTATTGTCCTGATATAATGTGTTTTTATTGTCCCATATACTGTGTTTTTATTGTTCCATATACTGTTTTTATTGCCCCATATACTGTATTTTTATTGTCCCACATACTGTGTTTTTATTATCCCATATACTGTGTTTTTATTGTCCCATATACTGTGTTTTAATTGTCCTGATATACTGTGTTTTAATTGTGCTGATATACTGTGTTTTTATGTACAACTATTCTGGCCTTTTTGAAAAAACAACAAGAACTACATACTTAATTTCACTATTTTAATAATAGTAGCATAAAGTTTGAACATTGAAGATTAAATAATCATTCAACAATTTGATACTAGTACAGTTATGTAGACAAGTGAAATACTAAATTTGAAAAAAAAAAACCCACTAAATTTGAAAATGTCTTTTGTATATGTGTTATTACACATACACTTGTAAACATCAAAAAAAACTTGTGTTACCCATAAAAATAGACCTTAAGTAACAGGGAAATAAAAAAAAAAGTATTCTTATACAAGCTATTCTTTTACATAGTAACTTACTACATTTACTCACCATGATGTTTAAATATGATTAAACTAATGTGCACACTTCTGTACTTGTACTATAATAAATGTATCCATTAAACAAACAATACATAGATAGGAAGTTAAACAAATATATATACAAATATATTAACAAAACAAATGAAGCATTCAGTTGCTCAACAAAACAGACTTAATGCCTGTACAGTCAATGAATTTTTACATTTTGAAAAGTTTGAATTTAAAATTCACATGTTTAATCTATTTATGATATAAATTCATCTAAAACACAAAAATTCAGTAACAGATGTCCATAGTAAGAATAACATATAAGTTAAAGGATTTAAAATAATGTGGCTGCATCCTATTTGCAATATTTATTGATCTGGTGTGGTCATAAAGTTCAGCTGTGAGACCTTGTGATATAAGCAATATAAGCACATATGTAGGCACAATTACAGGTCTCCTAGTATCAAAACATTAGCTAACACTGGTAGAAAGATACATTATGTTCCCATCTTAAAACAGTCAAAACATAAACAAACTCCCAACTTTACAAACTTGAGACTTCACTTTAAGACAGCAACATCCCATCAGTCCATTGCTAATATAATATTCCATTCCAACCATTAAGATGCATAAAAATGTCTCTTAATTAAAGCTCAATATGTAAGATTTAACAGTTACTCTATTCCAGAGTTTAGTGATCATAGTTTTCTTTGCAAGATCGTTAAACAGAAAAAAAAATGTTCAAGTATACCAATGTCTGTAGTGCAAAATAATTGCATTTCTTAAACCCCTTTCTTAGAACATTTTAAAGCATTGGATTTTTTCATTGGATTTCACTCACCATGTTTAATACAAATTATTATTGAAATTAAAACTCTAAATACATGGATTGCAATTCTGTCTTTTTCCATTCTTTTAACAAATATATATTTGGAATTAAATTACAAGTAACATCACACTTCTTGATGGATTTTTCATTTTTTATAAAAGTAGTTATGCAAGCTTTGAATAAAATATACATTGCCCAATATCAAAACAAATTAATTTTAATCACTGTGTAAGAATATTGGCTACACATGAGACCTTCAAAGCCACATTCAAAGGTACTAGCACAAGACGTAAGGTTTGTCAAATCAATTGATCATATGCCTTCACTGTACATCTATTATTACTGGTTTAAACTAAACTTTTCATTTAAGTTAAACAGACAACAGGAAGACTATTGTTGAATATTTGACAAGATCTTTGATTTTCACTAATAATTAATGACATATAATCTTTATTTCCTTTATCTGTCCAAAGATTATAAAAGGCATATTCAAAACTGTAGTGGAAATTTGAAAAGAAGGACAAAATATCACTTAACCTCTAACAAGGCCACTAAACCAAACAGTTCAATAACAAGAATTGTGTTGTAAATTAGTAATATTTACATATAGCACATTATGTGCAACACTGACAATCAGGATTTAAAATATATATATACACACGTCCTTGCTTTATGCTTAATTTGATACCAAACATGCCTAGTGGTTTTATATCAAAATATTGGGTTTTAATGTGAAAAAGTAAAAACAGGAAAAAAAGAGAAAATGAACAAATAAATAAAATGTATGAGGTACAGTGGTAATCCTTAAATGCTGTAATGAAGTTCTGCTAAAGGTTATTTGAAGAAAAAGGTATTCACTGCTTCTGGGATGTTAACAGATTTTGATCCTATGAGAAACAGTAGAGATACGCTATGATACATCAGAGTAATAATCCTTTGTCAATTATAAAGCTGGACTTTCAATGTAGTTGCAACTCCTCAGCCCCTCACCTCATGGTTCGAGCGCAGGTCGCGATGAGACTTTCATGTGGGGATGTTTTCCAGCTAACATCTGGAGTCTTCCTTCAGCAATAATTAGCTGGAAGTCACCAACGACCATTATGTGTCGGTGTGATGTAACAGAAAAACAAAAATATATAGATGATATCATAGAACGATTACAAGTGAACAAGTATGTACCATGACTCATTAGCACATTCAGCAGAGATCTCAAATGCCAGTGTTAAGTCCTTGTATGAAGTATTCACTGATAAATAATTTGAAGTACCTTAAGATCTTAAATAAGAAGTGTTCAGTACGTGGAGCCTGACCTCATAAGATTAATTACAGTAACAAATTAAAATTCCACTTCAGTAAGTTCAAAATAATTTCATATGAAAAACAATGCTTATAAACACTGGTTGAAACAACCAAAAGTTACTGAGTGACAAATGTCACAAGACAAAATATGTTTGCTACTTAAAGTAATAAGTGAGTTTAGTATGGAATGAATGCAGTATGAATAATGTCTTTATAGAGATGTAATGGATTAAAAACACACACTACACTCAGTATTTAAATAACTGAGCATTGATAAATATTTTTAAACTCTTCCCTTTATATTGACTGCCATTTTCCATTAGCTATTCCAAAAGAAATCCTGGGATGATGACATCATTTGTCTATAGCATAGTATTTTTATGTTTTTTTTATTACATTGATCAAAGTATCAGTCTTAGTTTTTATACTTGGTCAATGCATTTAGATATGTTGTTCTTACTTATTTTATGATAAATTTTATTGCAAATTTGAACTCAAAGCATATCTTTGAAAAGTGTATCTAAAGTATGGAGAACAAAATATTTGGTATGCAAATTGTGTACAAATTAACACTAAAGCAACCCAGTCTTTTCTACATTGTTGTTGTTTCTAACAACTGATAAGTGCTACAATTTGTTGATCATAGAGCAGACAAATCTTTGCTGATTTTTGCTTATCAACTTGCATGCCAGTATTGTTTTAATAGAACAGATAAAATCAAAATGTGATGTGGCTGTATAAAGTGTTGCAATAGTATAATGAAATTTTATCATATAAATGAAATTTTTTATGAAGACATAAAATTGTGTACAGATAATGAAAGACCAAATCTACAAAAAAAAACCCATAACACTGCACAATTGACCCTTCCTTAGATGGGCTGTAGCCCCGTCTACCATAGCGACGGCTCCTCACTGTACGCAGGTTAGACAACCATTGGAAAAAATGATGGCATTTGAATTGAAACATATGCAGGTTATGCGTATTTTGCAAAGGATTTTTAAACGCATCCAATTGGATTGTTTATAGAGTGTATTTGATTAAAAATCTGGCTCTTTCATGATATAAAACTTTGAGGTTCTGAAAGAACTTCACATGTTAGAGGAAAGAGATTAAGAAAAAAAACAACAACAACAGTATATGTACATCTTCAATCAAATATTTTAGAAACCTTTTTTTGTTTGAACATGAGTTGAATGAATATTTGTGTGAAAACAGCAAATGCAATTTAAAGTCAAGCGTTATCCTTTTATGTATACAAGAGATTAAATTGTATTGTTTTAAAGTATTTTTGCATCACTTGGTCTATATCTTGTAAAGTGCAAGTTTAGTTTTGAAATGGGTTTTTTGTGTAGTTGATTTCTTACATTATTTCACAACTTTTTACCATTTAGTTTAGTTTAGCCTAAATTACCATTACATCTCATATGATATCTTATCTCTTATATGATATCTAAGTGCTTATATTCATAAAAATGCCAATACATGTTTTTCACTGGTATGCAAGATGTCCTCGTCTTTTTTTACTGCATTATTTAAGACATTTAAAATGCATTGGACAAAAAAGACCCCCAACCCCCACCCAAGAACTAACAAACGGCTGGCCATAGCGATCACTGTTACCTGATAGGCCGAAGCGTCCTGTCAGTCATTACCTGAGGAAGGGTTTTGCCAACAACTGTTTTACAGGAATCCTTATTGTAACCATAACAATGATACCTGTTTACATTTTGCTATGAGATATGTAATGAGCATTAGCATATATACAATATGTTAAGTACATCTAATGGTAATTAAAAAAACATTGTATAGTGATGTTTTACAATCAATAAGGGCTATATACCTCAGTTTTACTTGAATGTGAAGTCTGTCAGGTAAGTATAATGCATAAACACATTTTTATCTATTTTCTGCATTAAATGTATGTAATGTTTAAATATTGCATAATACAATATATATTTACACTGTATACAGCCCATTTATTCCTCCTCACTAAACAATCAGAATACAAAATTGATGGTAGTATTTACTTGTGTGCATAAATAAGTAAAGTTAGAATTATGATGCAAAGCCATAATAGATGCACATTGTAACTAAACAGAACAAAAATTTACTTTGTAAAATTGCACAAAACAGAGACCATTAAGGTAAAGTTAGAAATATTATCAGAAATTTGGAATTATTTTGCATTTTTCATACACTGGATTACATTTTTGTTCAAGTGATATAAGTGTTACTCTGCTTTATCCAGAATTTTTTTTAACATTTTTATTTTTCTACATTATACCAAGATGATGTTATATAGGAAAGACTTAAGGACATATTTTGCATAAATGCTTGAGAAAGCATAACATACACTTAAGTTTTTATCTTTTCTTCCTCCAAGTGTAAGACATGACCTGTAATTACAAAGTGAAACTTTCCCCTGCAAAGATAAAGTGGACCACCCAACTTAACTTGCTATCATATAACCTCTGCCTACACAAAAAGAAAGTTGAGCTCAAATGCACTCCAACCTTTTCGGGGAGCTGTTGTTCCCATCATATGAGAACAAGGTGTGTGATATTTGTACTAACCTGATTGTTTTTATATATAGATCGTTTTAAGATTAAAAACAGGTTTAAAAACAGTCTGTGCCATGACCACATTTTTTTAAGGAGACAGTAATCTGTATGATGTGTGAGGCATAGCATAACAAATAAACAAAACAAATAAATGTGATTATACACCAGGTGCTGATGTACCTTACACCAGGTGCTGATGTATCGTACACCAGATGCTGATGTACCATACACCAGGTGCTGATGTATCTTACACCAGGTACTGATGTATCTTACACCAGATGCTGATGTACCTCACACCAGGTGCTGATGTATCGTACACCAGGTGCTGATGTATCGTACACCAGGTGCTGATGTATCGTACACCAGATGCTGATGTATCATACACCGGGTGCTAATGTATCTTACACCAGGTGCTGATGTATCATACACCAGGGGCTGATGTACTGTACACCAGATGCTGATGTACTTTACACCAGGTGCTGATATATCTTACACCAGGTGCTGATGTATCGTACACCAGATGCTGATGTATCATACACCGGGTGCTAATGTATCTTACACCAGGTGCTGATGTATCATACACCAGGGGCTGATGTACTGTACACCAGATGCTGATGTACCTTACACCAGGTGCTGATGTATCTTACACCAGGTGCTGATGTATCTTACACCAGATGCTGATGTATCATACACCAGGGGCTGATGTACTGTACACCAGGTGCTGATGTTAAACATGTTTGCCATTGAGTTTGAAACCATCCTGATACATCTTGTTAAAGTTTTGAGGAAAGTTTAACAACTGAACAACCAGAGTGATCTCAGTCTCACTGGATGATGACCTCTGGCCATGGCATCAACACTTCAATCAGGGCTGAATGGAAGCTGGGCAGCCATGATGGAAGACTGTGATGTGACTATGACATGGAGGAGGATATTGTGACATTGATTCCAAGGTTCCCGTGGTCAGCAAACAGCTGGGCAATATTGGTATCAAACACAAGACAGTCACTACAGGCTATTGCTGACTGGACACCATCATGTATACTTCGTGGTGTGGCTTCCCACGTCAGTCTCCGGCGGTTGCCATTTAACTCCAATCTAGGAAGAGGACAGATGTTGAATAAAGTCTGCAATCACACTGTCATTAAAAACTACCAACTGCTTTTTGCTTCAGAAATAACTTTTTCTACCTTAAAAATGAAAAGTAAATTATCATTTAACCTTTAAAGAAAAACAAGCTATCAATAACAGGAAGAATAATCTATATCTTAAAACAATATTTAAGCAATAAAAATAGCTGTGATCACTGTCATGATGCTTGTTTTTAATAATTAATCATAATCAATACATAAACAACACAGTAACATATAATTGCAAGTACAGTACTTTACTTGGTATTTATTTAGACATGGTAGGTGTTGCTTGGGAACATTTGTGTTGCCTGTTTTCCAGTGTTGAGCATCAACTGATCAAAGCAACTTTTAGTAATTAGACTCTTGACAAGACCAGTGATTGTAACTAAGGGGGTAATTCATGAGTTAGATAAGCTTGATTTTAAGTTTTTAATCGACATCTCATGATAAGGTATCCCTGTTCCAAGTTTGGAATAAACTTAGCCAACAGTGTTGAAGTTATACACCAGTATTTTTTTAATATAATTAGTAAATCCCAAGAATGGATTTCAAATATTAGCTTGACATATGACATATTTTACTTTAAAATTATGAAATAACACATAGTCTATGGACCCGTTGTGAACACCTGACATAGTACTGCTACCACATGATACAGCTACCACACCCAATCACATCCTCCTGTAAACACCTGACATGCTTCTGCTACCACACCCAATCACAGCCTGCTGTAAACACCTGACATGCTGCTGATACTTCAACCAATCACAGCCTTCTGTTAACACCTTACATGCTTCTGATACTTCAACCAATCACAGCCTTCTGTTAACATCCGACATAATACAGCTACTACACTCAATCACAGCCTGCTGTAAACACCTTACATGCTTCTGATGCTACAAGTAATCACAGCCTGCTGTAAACCCCTTACATGCTTCTGCTACCACACCCAATCACAGCATGCTGTAAACACCTGACATGGAACTGCTACTACACCCAATCACAGCATGCTGTAAACATCTGACATGATACAGCTACTATACCCAATCACAGCCTGCTGTGAACACCTTACATGCTTCTGATACTACAACCAATCACAGCCTTCTGTTAACATCCGACATGATACAGCTACTACACCCAATCACAGCCTGCTGTAAACATCTGACATGATACTGCTACCACACCCAATCACAGCCTGCTGTAAACACCTTACATGCTTCTGATGCTACAAGTAATCACAGCCTTCTGTTAACATCCGACATGATACAGCTACCACACACAATCACAGTTTGCTGTAAACACCTTACATGCTTCTGATGCTACAACCAATCACAGCCTTCTGTTAACATCCGACATGATACAGCTACCACACACAATCACAGCCTGCTGTAAACATCTGACATGGTACTGCTACTACATCCAATCACGGCATGCTGTAAACACCTTACATGATACTGCTACTACATCCAATCACAGCATGCTGTAAACATCTGACATGGTACTGCTACTACATCCAATCACAGTTTGCTGTAAACACCTGATATGATACAGCTACTACACCAATCACAGTTTGCTGTAAACACCTGACATGATACAGCTACCACACCAATCACAGCCTGCTGTAAACACCTGACATGGTACTGCTACTACATCCAATCACAGTTTGCTGTAAACATCTGACATGGTACTGCTACTACATCCAATCACAGTTTGCTGTAAACACCTGACATGATACAGCTACCACACCAATCACAGCCTGCTGTAAACACCTGACATGATACAGCTACCACACCAATCACAGCCTGTTGTGAACACCTGACATGCTACAGCTACTACACCCAATCACAGCCAGCTGTGAACACCTGACATGCTACAGCTACTACACCCAATCACAGCCTGCTGTGAACACCTGAATGCTTCTGCTACCACTCCAATTACGGCCTGTTGGGAACACCTGACATGCTACTAAAACCACACCCAATCACAGCCTGCTGTAAACACCTGACATGATACTGCTACTACACCTAGTCACATTTTCCAGACAATCAATCACCCTCTTTGAAAGCTAAGGGATGGCATACAAGCATTACCACTACCACTATAATTTTTACAATTTTAGTTTATGTTTAGACTGTGTATAGAACTCTGTGCCAGTTGTACCTAGAGCTGGCACTCAACCAGTAGCCCTACCATGGCAAGCCTTCCTTTAAACAACCATACCTGTATGCAAAGTTTTCAGCCTGTTTACGTGTGCCAATGAGCTGAACGATGGCATAGAACATGTGTTGGCCCTCCATCTTCTCTTGTTTCTCCAGCACTAACATGAAATTGTGGTTGAAGCACGACTGCATCATGACCCAGTCCACAGCTCCAGGAAGGTTTATGTCTGTTGCAAGGAACACTATATCCTCACCTGAGAGTAATAAGTTTTTATAGTATTCACCAGCACTTTTGAGCCAAATTATATATAGTTATACTGACTATATAATATATTATTAGTAACCAACTTAGCTGTTCTAAACTTTTTTTAACAAAAATAGTAAACATTTTTTTTTTACTATGAGTAAGATTAATAAGTAATATGGTATAATTATGTCCTGTATTTCAATATAAACAAGAGCTTTTCATAGAATTGGTCCCATTTGTTAGTGAATAAGTATTTTTCATAATTGATGGAAATATCTTTTTTTTCTTTTCTTTCTTTTTATGTTTAGAATTGGACCTTAACAACAGGTTAACAATCTTCCGACAAGAAGGTTAACAATAGCACCACATTATCTGCAAAGTTACCAGTACAGATGATATAAACAAATCTTCATCAATTTACTCAACTTAGGGAATTGCAAATGCTGGGGTTCAAAATTAATCAAAGAATAACTGAATTTTACGTGGTTGTAACTGTGTTTAATCAATTGATTTTAGGGGCAAACAGTTATTACAAACTATGACTAAAACACAACAAGTCAGCTGAAAAACCTTCTTCGACCTGACCAGTTATGACCAGCTGAGCTGTCAAGGGGTAACAAATAAGTGACTACCACTTGTCCCCAGTCCCAACTGAGTAGTAAGGTAAGTGTGACTGATTATTTAAAGTTTCGTGGTTTTTTGTCACGAATTTGTTTAACAGATCATCTTGAGACATTAAATTATGGTTATTGTTAGCTTGTTTTCTGTTGCCACTTTTACTGTGTTAACCTAGTACATTTTATTACTAAATCATATAGTGTTTAAAATAACAAAACATTACATTTTCAAATGGAAGAATTATGGCGAAACTCACCTTGAAGTGTGGTGATACTCTTGTGAGAGGACATGAGGTGGGGCATCACCTGCTCCAGACCACCCTGCCATTTGCACGATGCCCCTGGACACGGGCAACAGTATGGCCTACAGGAAAATATAAAAATTCCAATATAAAACCTTCCACTAACACGATGACCCTGGACACGGGCAAAAGTATTGCCTACAGGAAAATATAACAATTTCAATATAAAACCCTCCACTTACACAATGCACCTGGACACGGGCAACAGTATGGCCTACAGGAAAATATCACAATTGTAATATAAAACTGCCAACTGATTATACAATGAGGAAAACGTTGATATCTAAACCTCTGAACTATCATGACACCCTCTGACCTTTACGATTGTGCGGCCTACTTGAGGAAAACGTTGATACCTAAACCCTTAAACTATCATGACACCCTTGGATCTGGACAACAGTGTGGCCTACATGAGGAAAACGTTAATACCTAAACCGTTGAACTATCATGACACCCCTGGATATTGATATGTACATGGGGCCCTTAGAACACCCTGACACTTGCAGCCCTAAGATAGTATGACATTCAGGAAAGTATCACCACATTAATATACACCCTTCAAATAAACAACACACCCAATTTGAACAACAATGAGTCCAACAAGAGGAAAAATGACTGGCAGCCAGATAGGTTGATAGGTCTTTAACTATAGTTCATATAAACAAAAAACAAATACATATACATGTCTAAGACTTATAAAAAGGCAAGGTTATTGTTGATGATAGTTTTCCTTTGTTCGAGGGCTTTAAAAACTTCCAAGGTTTTTGTATATGTCCAAAAGTATGGTTTTATGTAAATATTTCTAAATTCTGTAATGAATGGACATTCTAACACAAAATCTGCCTTCTAATTTATGACAATGTTTACATTTTCTTTCATTGACTGGTTCTGGTTACAGTTTGTGCCATTGCCCAACCTCTATTTCAAGTCTATGTGAAGACACTATGCACTTAGCCAATGTAATTGTTTTTTGTTTTTTTTATTTTGTTTATGAAATGCATTGCAGCAATCAATTATAATCGTTTTAGCAACGTCCAGCTTTTTTGTGGTGGAAGACCCCAGACAAATGTCTGGTTAGAACCCCCTGCATAACACATAAGTCAGCTGGAAAACCTTCCCACATTAAGTCCTTCACCCTGAACAGGACTCTAACCCACGTGGTGAGAGGCTATGCAGTCAGTGGCATTACAAATCAGTGACTCTACCACTATGCCACGGGTGCCTTTGTGACTCTGTACTAAAACTGTATCTGGATTCATTTAAAATCAACAAACGATTCATTTGCAGATGCCTTTGTCGAATTATTAATTCCATATGCCACTGTTGAATGTAACAATACTCTACGACACCCCTACATATGGACAACAGTGGACCATCTGGAAAAAACATCACATATCATTATTAATTCTGGATATGGAAAACATTACTGACTGCAGAAATATATCACCATAATAACATAAACTGTGACACTAACATTAAACTTTATTCTTAACCCTTTCACTGCTGCCTTTATTTCTAACCACTAGCAATGTCTTATATGTATACTGTAAGACCTGTATACTGCTATTTCGGAGTGTTAAAGCATTGCTAATTTCATATAAAAGTATGACCAGAGTTATTCCCCTTGACAGTAACTTATGGTGTTTTTTTTATAAAAATATTCATATTTTAAAGGTGTAGGAGTGAAATTCCAGAGAAAAAAGTAAAAGTTCTGGATTTTTTCAACTTTTTTTCTATTTTTGAAAGTCCATAACATTTTTATATCGCATGATAATTATACAATTTTATATCATTCAGAATCCATATTGAATTACCTTTCTATAATTTTATAATTATTAGTGACATATAGCATTTTCTTAGGAAATTTATAAAAAAAATCCCTCAGCAAGGGGCATGGAAAATGGCTTAGTGAGGAAAGGGTTGTAAATACAGAAGAAGAAAAATACTAAGTTTATATTGTTATAGATTTAATCATATTATTTAAGTTCAAATACATTTACCTACATTACACTACCATGTAATTAGGAAATAGATTTTATTTTTCTGTGATCTAAGGCCGAATATATCACGGTTTCGAGTTCAGATGCATATTAATTTAATCACGAAGGCCACAGACATCTGTGGTTAAATTTACACATCTGAACGAAAAACTGTGACATACTGGGCGTTAGATCATGCAAATTTAAAATCTATTTCCATTCTTACACATTCTACAAGAAATTTTGACTTCAAGGGGATACATATGCACACTACAATTTACACAATGTTTTTAGGTTGTTTCCCCTGTTTGACTGTTCTATTTCATCCCCCTGTACTTCATGGTTATTTTCTTTCTAAAAGAATACCAACAACCAATAAAATTGCATTTTTATTTATTTATTTTTTTATCACAGTTATGTTATTAGTAATATCAAATTTAACTTTAAGACCAACATGTCAGTTTGGTCAACAATATGAAAATAGGTAGGGATCGTAAAAGGAACAACTGTCTTATCAAGTGAAATAGTCATGATTTATGCTATGATATATTGTTTATTAATTCTTTGTTTATAGAGGTAAAATATTGATAGTGTTAGAAAAGAGGCTATATAATACTTTTGACTTCCCAGTAAAACTACTTACTGACATAAGTGTGAGTGTACCATACAACAAAGGTTTTACCATACTTCTGACTTCCTAGCTGAACTACATATTGACATAACTGTTACTATACAACAAGGGTTATATCATACTTCTGACTTCCTAGCTGAACTACATATTGACATAACTGTTACTATACAACAAGGGTTTTATCATACTTCTGACTTCCTAGCTGAACTACATATTGACATAACTGTTACTATACAACAAGGGTTTTACCATACGTCTGACTTCCTAGCTGAACTACATATTGACATAACTGTTACTATACAACAAAGGTTTTATCATACTTCTGACTTCCTAGCTGAACTACATATTGACATAACTGTTACTATACAACAAAGGTTTTATTATACTTCTGACTTCCTAGCTGAACTACATATTGACATAACTGTTACTATACAACAAGGGTTTTACCATACTTCTGACTTCCTAGCTGAACTACATATTGACATAACTGTTACTATACAACAAGGGTTTTACCATACTTCTGACTTCCTAGCTGAACTACATATTGACATAACTGTTACAATACAATAAAGGTTATATCATACTTCTGACTTCCTAGCTGAACTACATATTGACATTACTGTTACAATACAATAAAGGTTATATCATACTTCTGACTTCCTAGCTGAACTACATATTGACATTACTGTTACAATACAATAAAGGTTTTATCATACTTCTGACTTCCTAGCTGAACTACATATTGACATAACTGTTACTATACAACAAAGGTTTTATTATACTTCTGACTTCCTAGCTGAACTACATATTGACATAACTGTTACTATACAACAAAGGTTTTATCATACTTCTGACTTCCTAGCTGAACTACATATTGACATAACTGTTACTATACAACAAAGGTTTTTATGATACTTCTGACTTCCTAGCTGAACTACATATTGACATAACTGTTACAATACAATAAAGGTTATATCATACTTCTGACTTCCTAGCTGAACTACATATTGACATAACTGTTACTATACAACAAAGGTTATATCATACTTCTGACTTTCTAGCTGAACTACATATTGATATTACTGTTACAATACAATAAAGGTTATATCATACTTCTGACTTCCTAGCTGAACTACATATTGACACTACTGTTACAATACAATAAAGGTTATATCATACTTCTGACTTCCTAGCTGAACTACATATTGATATTACTGTTACAATACAATAAAGGTTATATCATACTTCTGACTTCCTAGCTGAACTACATATTGACATTACTGTTACTTTACAACAAAGGTTTTTATCATACTTCTGACTTCCTAGCTGAACTACATATTGATATTACTGTTACAATACAATAAAGGTTTTATCATACTTCTGACTTCCTAGCTGAACTACATATTGATATTACTGTTACAATACAATAAAGGTTATATCATACTTCTGACTTCCTAGCTGAACTACATATTGACATTACTGTTACAATACAATAAAGGTTATATCATACTTCTGACTTCCTAGCTGAACTACATATTGATATTACTGTTACAATACAATAAAGGTTATATCATACTTCTGACTTCCTAGCTGAACTACATATTGACATTACTGTTACAATACAATAAAGGTTATATCATACTTCTGACTTCCTAGCTGAACTACATATTGACATTACTGTTACAATACAATAAAGGTTATATCATACTTCTGACTTCCTAGCTGAACTACATATTGATATTACTGTTACAATACAATAAAGGTTATATCATACTTCTGACTTTCTAGCTGAACTACATATTGATATTACTGTTACAATACAATAAAGGTTATATCATACTTCTGACTTCCTAGCTGAACTACATATTGATATTACTGTTACAATACAATAAAGGTTATATCATACTTCTGACTTTCTAGCTGAACTACATATTGATATTACTGTTACAATACAATAAAGGTTATATCATACTTCTGACTTCCTAGCTGAACTACATATTGATATTACTGTTACAATACAATAAAGGTTTTATCATACTTCTGACTTCCTAGCTGAACTACATATTGACATTACTGTTACAATACAATAAAGGTTATATCATACTTCTGACTTCCTAGCTGAACTACATATTGATATTACTGTTACAATACAATAAAGGTTATATCATACTTCTGACTTCCTAGCTGAACTACATATTGATATTACTGTTACAATACAATAAAGGTTATATCATACTTCTGACTTTCTAGCTGAACTACATATTGATATTACTGTTACAATACAATAAAGGTTATATCATACTTCTGACTTCCTAGCTGAACTACATATTGATATTACTGTTACAATACAATAAAGGTTATATCATACTTCTGACTTCCTAGCTGAACTACATATTGACATTACTGTTACAATACAATAAAGGTTATATCATACTTCTGACTTCCTAGCTGAACTACATATTGATATTACTGTTACAATACAATAAAGGTTATATCATACTTCTGACTTCCTAGCTGAACTACATATTGACATAACTGTTACTTTACAACAAAGGTTTTTATCATACTTCTGACTTCCTAGCTGAACTACATATTGACATAACTGTTACTATACAATAAAGGTTATATCATACTTCTGACTTCCTAGCTGAACTACATATTGACATTACTGTTACAATACAATAAAGGTTATATCATACTTCTGACTTCCTAGCTGAACTACATATTGACATTACTGTTACAATACAATAAAGGTTATATCATACTTCTGACTTCCTAGCTGAACTACATATTGACATAACTGTTACAATACAACAAAGGTTATATCATACTTCTGACTTCCTAGCTGAACTACATATTGACATTACTGTTACAATACAATAAAGGTTATATCATACTTCTGACTTCCTACCTGAACTACATATTGACATTACTGTTACAATACAATAAAGGTTATATCATACTTCTGACTTCCTAGCTGAACTACATATTGATATTACTGTTACAATACAATAAAGGTTATATCATACTTCTGACTTCCTAGCTGAACTACATATTGATATTACTGTTACAATACAATAAAGGTTATATCATACTTCTGACTTCCTAGCTGAACTACATATTGATATTACTGTTACAATACAATAAAGGTTATATCATACTTCTGACTTCCTAGCTGAACTACATATTGACATTACTGTTACAATACAATAAAGGTTATATCATACTTCTGACTTCCTAGCTGAACTACATATTGATATTACTGTTACAATACAATAAAGGTTATATCATACTTCTGACTTCCTAGCTGAACTACATATTGACATTACTGTTACTTTACAACAAAGGTTTTTATCATACTTCTGACTTCCTAGCTGAACTACATATTGATATTACTGTTACAATACAATAAAGGTTATATCATACTTCTGACTTCCTAGCTGAACTACATATTGATATTACTGTTACAATACAATAAAGGTTATATCATACTTCTGACTTCCTAGCTGAACTACATATTGATATTACTGTTACAATACAATAAAGGTTATATCATACTTCTGACTTCCTAGCTGAACTACATATTGACATTACTGTTACAATACAATAAAGGTTATATCATACTTCTGACTTCCTAGCTGAACTACATATTGATATTACTGTTACAATACAATAAAGGTTATATCATACTTCTGACTTCCTAGCTGAACTACATATTGACATTACTGTTACAATACAATAAAGGTTATATCATACTTCTGACTTCCTAGCTGAACTACATATTGACATTACTGTTACAATACAATAAAGGTTATATCATACTTCTGACTTCCTAGCTGAACTACATATTGATATTACTGTTACAATACAATAAAGGTTATATCATACTTCTGACTTTCTAGCTGAACTACATATTGATATTACTGTTACAATACAATAAAGGTTATATCATACTTCTGACTTCCTAGCTGAACTACATATTGATATTACTGTTACAATACAATAAAGGTTATATCATACTTCTGACTTCCTAGCTGAACTACATATTGACATAACTGTTACTTTACAACAAAGGTTTTTATCATACTTCTGACTTCCTAGCTGAACTACATATTGACATAACTGTTACTATACAATAAAGGTTATATCATACTTCTGACTTCCTAGCTGAACTACATATTGACATTACTGTTACAATACAATAAAGGTTATATCATACTTCTGACTTCCTAGCTGAACTACATATTGACATTACTGTTACAATACAATAAAGGTTATATCATACTTCTGACTTCCTAGCTGAACTACATATTGACATAACTGTTACAATACAACAAAGGTTATATCATACTTCTGACTTCCTAGCTGAACTACATATTGACATTACTGTTACAATACAATAAAGGTTATATCATACTTCTGACTTCCTAGCTGAACTACATATTGACATTACTGTTACAATACAATAAAGGTTATATCATACTTCTGACTTCCTAGCTGAACTACATATTGATATTACTGTTACAATACAATAAAGGTTATATCATACTTCTGACTTCCTAGCTGAACTACATATTGATATTACTGTTACAATACAATAAAGGTTATATCATACTTCTGACTTCCTAGCTGAACTACATATTGATATTACTGTTACAATACAATAAAGGTTATATCATACTTCTGACTTCCTAGCTGAACTACATATTGACATTACTGTTACAATACAATAAAGGTTATATCATACTTCTGACTTCCTAGCTGAACTACATATTGACATAACTGTTACAATACAATAAAGGTTATATCATACTTCTGACTTCCTAGCTGAACTACATATTGACATTACTGTTACAATACAATAAAGGTTATATCATACTTGTGACTTCCTAGCTGAACTACATATTGATATTACTGTTACAATACAATAAAGGTTATATCATACTTCTGACTTCCTAGCTGAACTACATATTGATATTACTGTTACAATACAATAAAGGTTATATCATACTTCTGACTTCCTAGCTGAACTACATATTGACATTACTGTTACAATACAATAAAGGTTATATCATACTTCTGACTTCCTAGCTGAACTACATATTGATATTACTGTTACAATACAATAAAGGTTATATCATACTTCTGACTTCCTAGCTGAACTACATATTGATATTACTGTTACAATACAATAAAGGTTATATCATACTTCTGACTTCCTAGCTGAACTACATATTGATATTACTGTTACAATACAATAAAGGTTATATCATACTTCTGACTTCCTAGCTGAACTACATATTGATATTACTGTTACAATACAATAAAGGTTATATCATACTTCTGACTTCCTAGCTGAACTACATATTGATATTACTGTTACAATACAATAAAGGTTATATCATACTTCTGACTTCCTAGCTGAACTACATATTGATATTACTGTTACAATACAATAAAGGTTATATCATACTTCTGACTTCCTAGCTGAACTACATATTGACATAACTGTTACAATACAATAAAGGTTATATCATACTTCTGACGTCCTAGCTGAACTACATATTGATATTACTGTTACAATACAATAAAGGTTATATCATACTTCTGACTTCCTAGCTGAACTACATATTGACATTACTGTTACAATACAATAAAGGTTATATCATACTTCTGACTTCCTAGCTGAACTACATATTCATCAATAGATAGGATAGGTTGTCACCTGAATTCACACAATTCTTCGTGTTCTGGTTTCTCTACATGTAGAAGGGTGGACAGGCAGCCATTGTTAGCATATTTACATGGGAAATTTACTGTGGCTGCCACCCTCTCCATTGCAAGATTCCTGATATTGCCTGCAAGATAAACACATCTCATGTCAGAAAATGACTATTCCAGAGAAAATAACATGTTCATATAAGTATGGGCAGAAAAAGAATGTGTGAAAACAAGCAAATTTGTTGAATCACTATCTTATGCCAGCTTGTACTTTTATGGAACAAGTCATAAATAATGTTTTGAGTGGCTTTACCTTGAACTAATTTTAATGAAAAACATTTAACTATATAACAGTAGTATAAAGGATTTTGAGTAGAAGCAGTTTCCAGTTTAAATTGTAAAAAGTTAGACAGGTGCCTATCAGAAACAACATGGAAATTGTTGGTATACACACATTTTTACCCTTGCGGGTCTCATGAGAAATGTTACAATGTTAATAAATGACAACCTGATTTATTAACAGATGATACACTTGGAGCACACTACATTTTACACCTATTTTGAAGCAGACCCTATGCAACCATGATCTTCATAATGATAATGTACTTTTTGGGACAGAAGTACCAACTGTAGCATATCTAAGCATAACCTGTGTGAGAAGTGTAAATTGTCTCATTTACACACATCAAAATTCCCTGCTGGCTTGTATTGCTGTTAAAAAACAGATGCTGAAAAGACCATTCTTTAGATATCAGAGTGATCACAAAACATCAAGACCCCAAACTTTGAAACACATCAATTATCTACATGTTGTTTTATACTGGTTACATTATTTATTGATATGAAGATAGTGACCTTCCAAATCCATGTGACCCACAGTGGCACTTCAAAACATTTCAAAGATTCATACTGGCAAACATTCTGATCCAGCTTGGTGAAAATTGGGATGTAAATGTGGCCTCTAGTGTGTTCACAAGCTTTTTCCTAGTCACCTATTTTTTGATCCCACAAGATCCAATGACGAACTCAGTCAAGATTTCATGCAAACAAATATTCTGACCAAGTTTGGAGACAATTGGGCTATAAATGTGGCCTCTATTGTGTTCATAAGGTTTTTCTAAGATTTTACCTAGTGACCTACTTTCTGACCCCACATGACCCAGTTACAAACTCATGCAAGATTTCTTGCAGAAAAACATTCTGACCAAGTTTGATGATGAACTGAAGCCTTTAGCATGATCACAAGCTAAATTGTGGATGCCTGATGAAAGGGTATCAGAAAAGCTCACCTTGAGAACTTTGTGCTCAGGTGAGCTAACAAAAGTTAAAGATTTCACAGTGTCTAATTGCAACATCTGCACAAGAACGGGTGACAAAGTCAAAGAATTCCAACTGAAAGGACCTACCTACATAAATGAAATATTTCCAAATCCAATTATGAAATATGACAACTTTTGACATTAATTATTTTGCTAGTTTTAATCAACATTTCATCTCTGTTTTATCAAAATTCAACAATCCACTTTTTAGTTATGACTCCAGGCAAAAAAAACCAATCCTTTTTTTAATCAATGGGCAAAAACTCTTTTATAAGGAGTTTAAATATCACTACATTTTATGCTAATAATTTTCTGCACTCTCTTACACTGTCTGTTTATCCCATTTACCTCAGTCACAGGCTCACCATAAAATGCTGCATACTGGCTACATACAAAGCTTGTGAAATAATGATGGGATAGACAAATGCTTTTTATATTGTTAAATTATATGAATTATTGTAAGTATTACAACAAACCAATATGTAAAACTACCAAGGGTCATTTAATTCAAATAAGGCACTACTGGTTCATGGTTCAGGACAGAAAGGTGGTGAAGGACAGATGAAAGGAGAGATGGAATAATGGACAGAAAGGCAAAGAATTTATGGATAATGCCAAAACAATTTTCCCCAGCATTCTGTGGGAGATATAAAACACAGAACTTTAAAATGTAGCATGGTGCTATGAAATAAGCAAGATAAATGGTAAGACTGTATCACTGTAAGAAACTCATACTGTTGTCTAAATGGATTTGAATTGAAACAATTGATTGTTGCACTTTCTTTGGAATCAAATCGAATCAGCACCAACAACAACAGAGACCAGAAAGACATAACCTATTTCAGAAGTTGCACTCATTTGCATTTTGTGTCATTTTCATCATAGTCAACAGTAAAGTGACGGAGTAATAATGAAAAAGCATTATCAATATAATGCTTTCACTTTAAAAGAACTCAGTCTAGAGAAATCTTATTTTGTGTAGAAACATATCACATAATTCTCATCTATGTTGTTTGTAACAATCAAGTTGTTAACAGGATAACACACATGAATGACCACAGATCATATGTCAGAGCAATGAGTAAATTATTTACATTATTATTATTTACAGAATACAGATAGGACATTGGATATTAGAAATCTGGAGTGGTCACCGAACTTGGCTGGACTTGCTACTATGAGACAGGCTGGTACTTACCAAGTGGACCCCGGCAGGTTGGACACATGGTGAGCTTGGCTCTGCAACTCTGACACACGATGTGTCCACTTTGGCACTGCATTATGGGAGGTAGGGCATAGTCAAAACAGACTGGGCACTCAAAATAACTGGCTAGCTCCTGATTGCTGGATGTGGAATTGCCTAGAAATAAGACATGGAGAAAAAACAGACAATCGTCAGAAAACAATATTTTATCATGGAAGAAGGTCTCTTTCTCAAATAAAGCAAATGTGACATTTCCAAAGTGAAAGTGACATTTTTTTTAATCAAATCAGACATCTTTTAAACAACTGAATAAATGCATAATAAGATTTTTTAAAATAATGAATGAACAGTTTAATACACAATCTGGGAAACAAAATAAAAAAATGTACATCAAAATAATTTATGAAATAAATATTTAATGACAATAGACCTATTGCTCCCCCTAACAGTTGTGGCTTTATTTACTCACCCTCAAACCGGTAAAGATGATACCTTTCAATGCATGTATGTAGATGACTGCTCATATCATTGGAGGGAACAGCAAGGGGCAAAGTCTTCATAATCAATAAATTAGTGAGGATAAAATCATGATTCTGTTAACTCAAATCAACCCACTTGAGCATTTTTCACTCAAACTGGCTGAGGTATAGTCAAAAGTTCAAAACTGTCAATAATGGCTGATGTAAATTGTCAAAAAAAAGACACAAAATAAATTGTAAAATACAATTACCAAGTTATGACTAATTGTGACTTTGTTTTACATTAAAACAGAATTAGTATCAAAATGATTTAACATGAAATTATGTCTACATGTTTTTAGCATACCACTGGTTATACATTCTAGATACTTTAGACCAGCAATTCCATTAAATGGTGTACAGGTGTAAATTATGTCCATAAATTCCAAATGTATGCAGAGATTTTTAGGACTGGAAGTCTGCTGTTTTATGGCTTTATACCTGATCACAATGCAGTTGATGTACTGTGTACTACAAGTTTGGCCCACATATGCATTGTTATCGCCCTAAGCACATTAATCACAACACATTGATTGATACTAAGAGCCTACAGCAGGTGACACAATTATCGACCTCTACTCTCTTCCAACTATCGCCTATCAACTTGTCTGACAGCAGCTGGCTAAAGAGTGTGCATGCATGATCCATTTTCCAAGCAGTTAAAAAGCTGATTAATCCTGATTCCCACCCCAGCTAATCAAAACAATCACTGTCCAGCTTAATGCAAAATGAGGAGTCATTAGTTAAGAAGCTAATTATAAGCTATGCCAACTGGCATAAGACAGCAACTATGACAAAGATTAGTTTTTTTTATTGACTAAGCAACCACTTGCATTTCATGAACATGATCATCATTCTAATCATGAGTTAAGTCGATAATGGTGTATAACAAACATGACTTTGTTCTTGGTTTTCTTTATTTCTTTTAGGATACTATCAAGGTTAAAGTGTTTTCTTTCACAAACTAAAACTGCAAACAATTACCATGTTTAACAGGGTTATAAGAAGTCCAAGAGGGCAACTAGACATAATAAACTGATTTTTTTCAAAAAAGAGAAAAGTTAATACATATTTTCAACACATTTCCTTGTTTAGACTGAGCTTCGAAATATAAAATGCATGCATTATAAGAATTAACGTTTTACCCAAAATGGAAGCAGAGGAAAAGCACATGAAATAAGACTGAAATTTGCTATTGTATATATGTTAAAATGCAGCTGTCAAGCAGTGATTTGTCAGAACCATCCTCACTTATGACATTATCCCCAGTCACATGTTTTCATTTACACATTCAACTGTCTCAATCTGCCAATCAAAATGGTTTCCTGGCTTTCATTTATCTTCACCAAGTACTGGTCGACAGAGCAAAACAAGTGTCTCAGCCAAAAAACTTTTGGCATGTTCAGTATTGTCATATTTTATAAGCAAGTTTATGCACAGATTTACTGCTTGATGCAGCCAATCCTACATGACTAAATGCTACAATTTCATTACCGTTTTTTATAAACTTTGTTTTAATAACACAGATAATTATTTACTTGATCTTAAAATACTGGTACACTACTTGCCATATTTTGCTTGAGAAGAGTTTAACCATGCAATACAGTATGTCCAAATACAGTCAAACTTAAGCTTAGCAGCCACCGATGGGACAGCCAAAATTTGGTTGTTTAGCACAAGTACGCTGCTTTAGATAAAATTGTGCATCTTTTACTATGTGTATGTTTACAATTAAGAATTTCTTAACAAGTAGATATCCTGCAAAATACAGTTCTAGTAGATATTTATTACTAGCACTACAGCACAGTGCTTTAGTAATGCCAGCATATGATTAGAATATCAGAAGTTGCTCAGTTAAACCAAATAAAATATTGCTCTATTATCGATAAACTGGTCACCAACAGTACAAAGCATACCATATTAAATGATTCATATCAAATTTTTACTGTGTGTATTAAATTTTTTGCCAAATGGTTGTTACACAAATTGATGAAAAGTGAACATATATCAGGGCAAGTGATATTTCAGATGGTACTGGTTTTAATTCTTTTCCAGCCAAAAAACATGAGCATTTATAAAACCAAGTAAATAATGTATAAATAATTTAAACCAGAACCGTATCTAAAGAATTGAAACTGCATCAATTTTATGTACATGTAGTCAAGTAAGCTGCAATGTTTCAATCCGTGCATGAATTAACCTGCTAATGAATTAAGGCCTCTGCTACATTATATCAATATTGCACTATATACCTATTTTACTTCAATCAGCTGACAGCTGGTCGCAGAAAAAACATGAACTGACCGCTTTTAGCATAGTAACTGTCCTTATCTCGTGACCACTTTTAACATAGTGACTGTCCTTATTTCGTGACCACTTTTAGCATAGTGACTGTCCTTATCTCGTGACAACTTGTAGCATAGTGACTGTCTTTATCTCGTGACCACATGTAGCATAGTGACTGTCCTTATCTCGTGACAACTTGTAGCATAGTGACTGTCCTTATCTCGTGACCACTTCTAACATAGTGGCTGTCCTTATCTCGTGACAACTTGTAGCATAGTGACTGTCCTTATCTTTGGACCACTTCTAACATAGTGGCTGTCCTTATCTCGTGACAACTTGTAGCATAGTGACTGTCCTTATCTTGTGACCACTTTTAACATAGTGACTGTCCTTATCTCGTGACCACTTTTAGCATAGTGACTGTCCTTATCTCGTGACCACTTTTAACATAGTGACTGTCCTTATCTTTCGACCACATGTAGCATAGTGACTGTCCTTATCTCGTGACAACTTGTAGCATAGTGACTGTCCTTATCTCGTGACCACTTTTAGCATAGTGACTGTCCTTATCTCGTGACCACTTTTAGCATAGTGACTGTCCTTATCTCGTGACCACTTTTAAGATAGTGACTGTCCTTATCTTTCGACCACATGTAGCACAGTGACTGTCCTTATCTCGTGACAACTTGTAGCATAGTGACTGTCCTTATCTCGTGACAACTTGTAGCATAGTGACTGTCCTTATCTCGTGACAACTTGTAGCATAGTGACTGTCCTTATCTCGTGACCACTTTTAGCATTGTGACTGTCCTTATCTCGTGACCACTTTTAGCATAGTGACTGTCCTTATCTTTCGACCACATGTAGCATAGTGACTGTCCTTATCTCGTGACAACTTGTAGCATAGTGACTGTCCTTATCTCGTGACCACTTGTACAAGGATGATAGTGTATCTACCTTTCAATTTTTCTCTAACAAAACAAAGCATGAAAATACATTATTGTAAAGACATTGAACCAATATTACTTCTCAAAAGAACAACATTTGGATATGGGAGTGAACTAAATTCATAAAGTATAAAACCCAAGTCCAGTGAAGAACTTACCCGCTGCTGCTACTGCGGCAGCTGTCACAGATGGGTTTGAAGGTGGGGGGACATGGCCCCTGGGTTTACCCCCGGGACCACCAGGCTGTTTGCTCATGGTTCTCACCACACACAACTGAAATATACAAGGACAAATGATAACAAAAAGCTTACTAAAAGGTCCTGACAATAGCACCACAGATTATCATGTTAAATGTGTGTTTGGATTTAAATTTAACAGAGAATTATGTTAATAAATAAAAATGCATTTGAGTCACAGTCAGGTCACATATAGGACAAAGTCTGGTGGGAAAGTTTTTGGATGTGTCGATAGTTCTACCCAAACACATGCCTGGGATTCCTTCCCCAACAATTATCTGGATGTTGCCAATATGCCAATCTGCCGATTTGTTGTATCAGCACATGATAACAAAAAGAAAAGAAAAAAGTTCTGTACATATATTTTGCAATTGGGACTTTAATGATAAAAGACCCGATGACATTAGTAATTTAGTTTAACAGCTTGCTTTTTGAAAGAAATGTAACTTTTACTTTCTTAACCATTATTTCTGCAAGCTGATCATGTAAATTACCTTACAATTGATTTTATTGCCAATCTTAACAACATGAGAATAAGTGTAATGATGATTAGATCTAATCATTGTAAGTTAAAGTTAGTCTTGCTTTAGTTTTCAATTCTCTCTTAAAGTGAAAGCAATACATTGAACACACTGTTACAATCTTAAATAGCTTGTGTTATATGTGCTTGTGTTGTATGGCAAATACCATGTCTGACTACTTCTAAGGCATATTTTGCCTCTTGACAAAAGCCAGGCAAATATCCAATACTAGGTGAGTAAAACATACTTTAATGCATAAATATCAACTACTTTAATGTTAGCCCATGGAGTCTTATCAACCAAAAAAGTTAAAAATATACAAACTTATCCCACTCCTTACTGTAAATTACTACAAAAGTAAAAAGTCATGGTAAGTTATTGCTATGAACCAGTCCTCAATAAACTTTAGTTTATATTATTTGAACCCAAGCTGGTAAGGGATTGGGTGTGAAAATCCTGTAGGATCATAGGGTATCGTAGATTTTCCAGACATGAAAATTTCATAGTTTTCGAAGTACAATTTTGAAATTTTCAATATTTGAAAACCACATAAAATAATTCCATTGATATAATTTTTGAAAGGGTATGGTTGTTTTACAGAAATAATGTTATTAATTAAACTAAGCACACAATCAGCTGGCTTAGCATAACCTGTTAATTTTTTTGATGGATCAGAATTAATTGAACAATCTTGATAGGGTGCCACTAAAAGATGTATACATGTATACCAAATGTCAAGGTGCCATTTCTTGCAGTTTCTGACAAAAGATTTTCTAAGTATTCCTATAGTCTTATATATGGAAAATGGCCAAGCCCCTGGCGACCATGTTTTTTGAAAGATCAAAATTATTTGAACAATTTTTCAATGCTCTCTTGCTTAATCTACAGAGAAAGTTTGGCTGAATTTGGCTCAGTGGTTTTAGAGATGTCGTTTGAAAGTGATGACAGATCATGAAGCTTGATGACAGATCACAATAGCTCACTCTGAACATAAGCTCAGGTGAGCTAAAAATATATAGCTTTGATTACAAATCTGGTCATTTGCAGGTCTGCAGCTCTAGTGGATTTTATATGTAAACTTTACAGGAAAAGATTCCATTAAAATGCACTTTTGTTAGAACTTCAAATCTAAGTACCTTTTTATAAAAAATTTCAGATTTTTAAAAACAACAACAACATGCTTGTTTACAAAGTTATTTACATAAGTTATTTTTATGTACTCATTAACAATCCTCAATTCATATCCTGGAATTAATTGCCATTGCTATTATCAAGTTGCTGTTTTTTCTGAAAAAGGGGATGTGGTCTGGGGCCTTTGAGAAGGGGGAAATAATGTGGCGTTTTATTATAAAGGGGAATTGTGCTTGTTGAACTTGCTGATTTGCTATCATACACCTTGTAAATCTATTACACGGCCATTTATTTTTTCTTTTTCTAAATTCCTCCACTAGGTTATCATAGTCCAGTTCACTCAATATTTTAATAATGGGAGAAGAATTTTTTCATTTTAAGGGGAAAACTAGGCTTACTTTCCGAAGTAAAGGGGCCTTTTAACTAGGGCTGCGGCGAGTATCCAAGTACTCAGATATCCGCGAATCATATAAAAAAATTGTGTCGGAATATTCGTCATTGCAAAGATCATTGGACTGCGATCTTTTATTAAAGCATTGACATCAGGTTATTCTTGCGAAAGACAAACCAAAAATGGAATGCAGAGTGATTTTAAACAATGTTTTAAAAGATGTTTTGAGAAGGCTTGAAAAGCAAGTGTACAAATGTCATTTTTGTATAGCTACCTTTAATGTAGCATCAGATTAAGATGCAAGTCATGAAAGGATTTCTGTATAAGTTTGCCCTTTAACCCAAATAAAATTAGGTTTCACATATTTTAACGAAGTTATCAACGACTGATTTTAAAAACCAACTGTGCCATTTGAAATTCGAAACTAATATATATCGGTCCTAGCTGTCATTTATTCGTCTGCATACAATGGCGGAGCCGGTATCAATACCATACAAAAATGCACCTGCAAAATTCACATCAAAATTATGGAAATACTTTGGTATATAAAAAACTGATGACAACAGGTCAGTATGCAAAACATGCCACACAGATGTTGCGCATACTGGTGTAACAACGAATCTCTCAAATCACATGAGGCGGCATGGCACTGACCCCACGAAGAATGAAAAAGGTGGGTGCTAAACTCAAACTTCTTAAATGAAAGTTGGCAAATTTCGTGAATAAAATAAAAAGCTTACCAATTGTATAATAATGTAATTTAACAATGATGATAATAGACACTAAATACTGAGTGATTTAATGCAAATAAACTTGTAAATGAGTTTAATTAATGCCAGGGGCTGATCCAGTAGGTGTTCAGTGGATTTGCGTAAATTAAAACCATTTTGGGTCAGAAGTATTTTATTTTCGTGGGTATTTTGGCCAGAAAGTTAGAAATTATCATGTAAATATCCTAAGACTGCCCCAGTCACCAAGTGAACCAGTTGGAAAATCTGGAAATTTTGCATCCAACTATGGTACATATAACTTATTTGTATAGTAGATCTATTTAGTATCCCTAGCAGATCTTAATCTAAATATCAAAAGCAAAACATAAAATAAGTACCTATTGATCTTCTCAAGTTTTCAGTACTAGTAAACCTTAACTTAGGCTTTCATGATTATGATTACGATTCTTTAGAATTTTTTTTTTTTTAATTAAAACTATGTTACAATTAATTATTTTAAAGAGGTTGCCCCCTTAGAGTCACAGACAGCTGAATTGAAGCCTAGCACTGCCAGTAGCTCAGCAACACATGCAACATCAGCATCATCCAGCAATCCATTCTTTATGGCACAGAAGATGGCGCTAGCCTTGGCAAAGAGAAACAGGATAACAGTAGGAATTGCTCGTTACCTAATCCATGATATGCGACCATTCAGCACAGTAGAAACTCACACATTCAGAAATATGATACATGAGTGCGAGCCTCAATACCACTTTCCTTGCAGAGGAACATTTAGCAAAAATATAATTCCGAAAATGTATGACTCTATGTAAGCTCGTGTCAAAGGTGAACTGCTGAAGGCTGAAACTGTTGCCTGGACCACAGACTCATGGACCAGTTGGGCCACACAGTCATATGTAACTATTACTGCACACTTCATTTGCCACTAGATGGAGGCAACTGCCCGAGTCACATACCGGGAAACATGTTGGGAATGTACTCAGCCAAGCGCAGCACGAGTGGGCTTGTAATGTATGTGCACTGACTATGGACAATGCTGCCAGTATGAAAATAGCTGCCCCTACAGCTGGAATACAAATACATATTGGGTGTTTTGCCCATACATTGAACTTGGCTTCTGGGAAAGCACTGGAAATCAAAGAAGTCCATCATATTTTAAGTAAGGTGAGATCCATTGTTTCATTCTTTCATGGTAGCACCACTGCTTCTGCTTTGCTCAACAAAAAACAGAAAATACTACAACTGCCAAGAAATATGCTTATTATTGATGTGAGAACCAGATGGAATTCTAGTTACCTAATGGTCGAGAGATTTCTGCAACAACAAATAACAATTCTAGCCACTCTCACTGATGAAGGTATCAAGAAACAGCATGAGGCCAAATTACTCCACACAGGCAGTATTCTTGGACAGGGTGAAGTTCAACTCTGTGAGGAATTTTTAAAATAAATGGAATCTTTGTATCATGCTACGCTTGCACTCTCTGCTGATCATTACCCAACAGTTGGTCTTGTGTATCCTTAAAACTTAAGCAAATCTATTCTGCCGAAGAACGATGACAATTTCCAGGTGAAAATAAAGGCTGCCATTCTCAAAAGATACCTGAGTGAGCCACTTGTAGAGTATCTTGAAGAGGCAACTGCTCTTGATCCTAGGGTGAAGGACAAAGCACTTTAAGCTGCATAGGATAGAATAAAAGACAAACTGATGACCTTACCTTCCCAGCCTTACCAGCATGATGTGCGAGTAATATGAGACCCAGATCTACAACAACTGTTGCCTATCCAAAGCCAGCCTGATGAACAACAGTTACCTGCACAGCCAAAATGTGATCAGAACCCTTCACCTCCTGCTAAGCGAAAGAAATCTGCTCTTAGCTTCTTGGTAGATGATGACATCGAGATTTCAAAAATTGAGGTTCCTCCATCAAGGCAGGAATGTGTTGATAAAGAAATCAACATGCATAAACCTGAATTGAAGCTACTGTCAAATGCTAGCCCATTAGTGTACTGGAAGGGGAATGCAAGTAGATTCCCATTACTGTTGCGGCTTGTTAAGGTATACCTCTGTGCTCAAGCGAGTTCTGTCACGTCGGCATGTGTCTTTTCAACTGCAAGGGACATAGTAACTGCAACAAGATTCTGCCTTGAGCCTGAACATGTTGATCAGCTGATATTTTTAAAGAAAAACTTTCAGGAAGCACAGGACATTGCCTCTGTTCTACAGATCATTTAAAACTTGCTGTTGGAACTTGGAAAAAATCACTCCAATAGGCACACCATGTACAATATCATTTACTTATTAGTTTCAAAAATAGCATCATCTTTCCAATACTATAGATTTAAGTATTATATAAATTTCCACAAACAATATGTAGAAATTTAGCACATTATATGGCAAGTTGCATACTTATAATGATAACCCTAACTGTTATGATGTATTCTTCTTTTTACATCCTTTTGGAAGTCAAGTTACCTACCCTCAATTATAACATTTAACAAAATGCAGTTTTCACCAATATTAATAAAACATGCATTGTAAGATATATGGAATGTTTTTATTTTGGTTGAATGTTAAAAAAATATTAAAATGAAAACGTAGCAACAATGAAGCAACAATAAAGACATGCTTACAACAAATAAAGATATACAAACATATATATTTACTTTTTGTTTGCACCTTACTAAGTCAGGGTACAATATATGTTTCTGCCAGAACTTTTGTAAATAATCAGAACTTGTATAACTGTCATCACTATCATTTAAAGATCAACTCCTGTTTAATATTGAAGCTAACTTTTCCCCCATCAGTATCTCATAATTACAAATGCATGATTATAGTGTACAGATGATACTTTATAGTAATTGTCGCTTATGGAAGTTGGATTGTTTTAATTTAGAAGTAGTATGTTTAACACTTGTCCCAGGAAATTCTACATTCATGATTCGTGGTACGAACTGTAAATCGTTAGTACTGAATCGTGGATCGGATCGCCACTAGCCCGACGATCCACAGCCCTACTTTTAACGGCCTGTTCTCTATAAGGTAAAAAAAGCTGACTGTTATTAATTACAAACTATGCAGTTATGTGACGATGATGTTCTTTGCCCAGTTTTTGGCAAGGGCAGTTCGTTGCCTTTGATCTTGCTGATCATTCTAATAAATTCACTGAGGTTTCTGAGCTATTATTGGACCTATAGGTCTTTCCCATTGGTTCTTAAACAGTATAGAATTCATGTATTTGGTGTTATATCTAGACTTAAAAAGGGACAGAGTGCTTCTGGAAACAAGAGAGTGCAGGGCACATTCTGATTCAGGGCACAATCTAACCACTGCACCACTAAGCCAGCCTGCTTAATCTTTTAGTTCACCTTAACTTGTTTGTATAAATTGTTTATTTATTGTTCAGAAGAATGTGTACATACAAGCTTTGTTTTATAACAAGAGGCCTCTCACCTGAGGACACAGGCTTTTAGTAGGCTCATATCTTGTGTCAAGTAATTATGAGTTATTTAATTTAGAAATCTTTGGTAAAGATTAGATCAATAGTGTGGTCATTTGTCTGATAACATTTTCTAGAATTTTACCTTGTACCCTACTGAATTCATGAGACCCACTTCAAAACATATCAAAGATTTCATACTGGCAAACACTCTGGCTAAGGTTGGAGAAAATTGGGCCATCAACATGGCCTCTAAGCGTTGTCACAAGGTTTTTCTAAAATTTGACCTAGTGACCTAATTTTTTACTGCATGACTTAGTTACACACTCACACAAGATTTCTTGCAGGCAAACATTCTGGCCATGTTGTTTTGTGTGAAGATTGGGTCATAAGGGTGGTCTGTAGTATGCTCACAAGGGTTTTCTAAGATTTCACCTAGTGGCCTACTTTTTGACCCCACATGACCCAATGACAAACTCAGCCAAGATTTCATGCAAACAAACATTCTGACCATGTTTGGAGACAATTGGGCTATAAATGGGGCCTCTAGTGTGTTCAAAAGGTTTTTCTAAGATTTGACCTAGTTAACTAATTTTTGATCTCACATGACCCAGTTACAAATTCCTCCAAAATTTCATGCAGGCAAACATTTTGACCAAGTTTGGTGATGACTGGACCCTAAATGTGGCCTCTTGTGTGTTCAAAAGCTTTTTTTCTAAGATTTGACCTAGTAACCTACTTTATGACCCCATGTGACCCAATGACAAATTCTGGCAAGATTTCATGCAGACAAACATTCTGACCAAGTTTGGTGAAGATTGGACTATAAATGTGGCCTCTAGTGTGTTCACAATGTTTTCCTAAGATTTGACCTAGTGATCCCATGTGACACAGTTTCAAACTCATCCAAGACTTCATGCAGGCAAATATTCTGACCAAGTTTGGTGACGATTGGGCCCTAAATGTGGCCTCTAGTGTGTTCACAAGCCTTTTCTAAGATATGACCTTGAGACCGACTTTTTGACGCCCCATGACCCAGTTAAAAAAACATTCAAGATTTTATGCAGACAAACATTCTGATCAAGTTTGGTGAAGGTTGCGCTTTAATAACAAATGTGGTCTCTAGCACGTTCACAAGGTTTTCCTCAAATTTGACAGGTGACCCAATAATAAACAAATCCAAGATTTCATGCAGACAAACATTCTGACCAAGTCTGATGAAGATTAGATAAAAACTGTAGCCTCTAGAGTGTTAACAAGCAAAATTGTTGACGACGGATGACAGACTGACGACGGACAAAGGAGTATCAGAAAAGCTTACTTTGAGCACATTGTGACTAATTTTCTTCAGTTCAAGATTATTATAAATGTAAAATTGAATAGAATTTCCAGTGTCAATGTGACCTAGTGACCTACTTTTTATAATTATACACATTGTGTATTGCATTTTGAGCATACAAACGAAAACCGAAGTGAGCAGTTGTTCTATATCATGAGACGGTTTAACAAAGCAGTCTAGTATCCTTATCTAATCGGTCACTCCTATCAGCTCACTCTCTAAATGATGTAATCTGTGAACAAGCACATGTCAGAATTCCCAGCAACTTCACACACTATTATTTTTCTATCGCTATTCCAAGAAATTCTTAAGAAACAGGTAAGTTTCATCATATGTTGGTAAAAAAAATGAAATGTGAAACAAAAAGTAGCCCTCTATCCAGTTATTATGGGAAATATCCCATTATTTTACACCATTTTCATTTTTTAAAAACAATTGTCAGTTGTTTATGTTGTGACTTACCAAAGTGCTTTACAGAAATCTGTGTGTCATTTTTCGACAATCTCCAGAAAACTGATTCCAGCTGTAGAATTAACAACCCACCAGTATCATTACATCATTGCGATAGCAATGGGAATTTACCAATAAAATTGACCAAGTTTCTTTACAAGAAAATAATATTTATGTTTCTATACAATTCATCTGAAAATCCCTTGAAGTTGCCATCAAAGATGGCGGCCAAGATAAGGGAATTTCACTGACAGTAAAAACTATCTATACCACTATGGTATGTTTTGGGTGCTCCTAATAGGAACTAGGGTGCAGGTCAGCTGATGAATATCCAGACATTTTTATATTAGTTGTGAAAATTTTATCTGTTGCTAATCTGATTGAGTGTAGTGTTCAGTTTTTAGGAAGAGTGATGATTAGAAGCAGGAAACATAATTCACAGTTCAGATGGAGATTGTTTAATGTGTCAGAAAGTGTGATTTCTTAACGAAACCATAGCAAATCAGTGAATGTTTTACCCCACCCACCCAGTTACTAGTGTCAATGTTTACGTTGAGATTAATTACGACACACATGTTTATATTATGCGCGTTTATATAATTACCAGACAGGCGTTTTAGAAATCCATTTTTTAAATGTTGAAGTCAGGATCTTATTGGAAATGTTGACTTTGTTTTCTTTGTCAGAACATTTTACGGGACTTTATTCTGAAAAATGAAGAATATGTGAAGTACGTCACCGATTATTGTGTGTAGTTTAAAACGCGGATCGTCAAATAACACAAACTCCCCGCAGTGATTACTTCCCTTGACAGTACATTATATCACTGCCGCCAGCAAGTTTTTTCGCCCAAATACAGGCGGATAGTTTTTTCTATTTTTATTTTTTGTGGACTTATCTCCTCAAAATATAGCATCTTTCCTTTAAAAATATTAATTTATCATATTAAAAATAAAAAGTAACTTAAAATGTTAAAAAACATGAAATTATGAAAGTCAAATTTTAAAGCTTGTGGAGGCCGCCATGTTTACTTCACGTGATACTCTATCGTCACGTGATCCTTGCTGGTGGCAGAGATTTAAGTAGCAACGCGTGACGTAATCGCTGTGAGGAGATTGCAAATAACACAATCTCCAACGTAGTGATCTCCCCCTTTCAGTAAGGAGAATCTCTGCTACCACACAGAAATCCTTCCAGATCTGGAAGGATATAATTATTTTTTTCATTTTCAATGGAAATTAACATTTTATTTCAGTATAAGAATCATAGTTAGGGCGTATAGCGCAGTTCTCGGCGATCAACAATCTACTTTGAATTATTGTATTTTTGAACAGACTGCACTTAAAACACTTCAGCAGAACCACTTTAATAGATACACACGTATGTATTATAAAATTACTTCGATATTAAGAATTAACTATTATTGGTCTACTTTTATTTTTTAAAGAATATGCATTGAGTTTGGGGATTTAGTGCCAAAAGAAAAATAAATCATATACTAACATATTTCTGTTGCGTTCTGTAAAAATTTCCTGCGCAAATGCAAAATTTGGAGACGTATTTTCATTTGAAAATCGTGCAACACACGCCGACGCTGTCCAACGGTCAGCCATCCGTACACCAGCCACGGTTACCGTTGCGTAGCCGCGCAACTTAGAATGCCGCTTAATCCATTTTAAGAGTTAACTGAGCAGCGAGGCTGCTTTGAAGCGCTTTAATTTCTACTTCTGCGGTTGTTATATTACTTTTCCCGCCAAAAAGTCTCGTCCCGAGACTTGGCATAGAAAGTTCCGTGGACATACAGCTCCAGTCCGGCAGTGAACACATTCCCACCGCTGCTACCAATGTAACTCAGGCCGGCGCTCTCCATAGGTCACCCATCGTACACCCGCCATGATAACCGTTGCTCAACCGCGCAACTTTGGAAGCCGCTTAAACCTCGTTGTTGAAGAGTTAACCCAGCAACGAGGCTACTTTGAAGCGCGTATGTTTCTCACTCTGCTGTCGTTTCATTCGCACCACGTATATAGCCTACTGAATGTGGAGACTTTGAAAGTCGCGCCACGTATATAACCTACCGAATGTGGAGACTTCGAAAGTCGCGCCACGTATATAACCTACCGAATGTGGAGACTTCGTTTGGTTAAGTTGGTACTGCGACTTATGTATAAAATGTTCATACTTACAAATCTAATCAGTTTACAGTAAACAATTATTATTTAATCAGTTAATAGTAAACAATTATTATTCCACAAAAGCAGATATGAAGTAAATGCTACTATTATAAATATGCTTAACTTTCTTGTTAC